>OV277708.1:21863131-22369771 GCA_922987775.1 Agonopterix subpropinquella
TTTTGGTCATTCAAATAATCATCGAGTTTATAGTAACTTTTTTTACAGAGGACTTGTTTAACATGAGACTTAAACTTTTTGTCTGGTAAGTTTAGAATATCCTCTGGTATCTTATTATAAAAGCGTATACAGTGCCCCATGAAAGATGTGTTGACTTTACTGAGTCGAAAATGTGGGAATACTAATTTATTTTTATTTCTTGTATTGTAATTATGAACGTCACTGTTTTTGGGAAAGAGAGACAAATTTTTTCGAACATATAAAATATTTTCGTAAATATATTGACTGTAGAAAGTCAAAATACTGATATCTTTAAAAAGATCTCGTAGTGTCCTCCGTTTTGAATCATGTTTCTAAGTAGGAATCTTTCCAACGATTGACAGAAAATATTTTTATTATTTTGTGTAATGTAATGAGTTAATGATTGACATTTTCTATTTTTATTATGATATTCAATTTCAGATTTTCTTTTCGCCTGACCTTAATCACCACCCTGTTCATCACCAAGTATAATTATCATCATTGTCTTGTCCATACCTATTCCAGCTTCCTGGACTTGCCCTTATCACATTACTTAGGGTCATCGTAATTATGTCATCTTTTTTTATTCATCTTTCTTATCAGTCATTTCAGAACTCACTCCTTTCTGATACATAATTATCATCTACACGTATCTTAGAATTCATCCGTAATTTCTTCTTCTCCTACTACTACAGCTATTCACATTAATACATAACACACGTCTTGTAATCTCATATCTCCTTATCCGGTTATCCCAACCTATTTCTCTATAAGTAAATTTCGACATCACTATAGAACCTCCCAAAATTATTAATACCACTTGTCATATCCAGATGCCAATTCAAAACATCAAACTCAACTGTCGATTCAATAATGAGAAATTACGTCATATTGCTGACTTCACGATTCTGTACACAGCCGGTCATTATCCCATTCGGTTACTTGTGCGCCATTACGATCTTTATTGCTTTGCGGACAGAGACGAAAGTGGAAAAGCAGACGTTAATACAGTATGTTGCACACAAAGTTCCATTCGTGGCGTCCGTCATCAGGGTAGAGTGTCGTGGTAATTGACAGTGCCCGCATCTGCGTCAATGCTTTGCTTTGGTTTCGATTGCGCCATCAAATTTGCGATGACGAGGTTGCACCGTTAATTTTGTCCCAGAGTGTTTGCGTGGCATAGTTTGCTCTGGACTTGACGTCATGAAGCCTAGCTTTCGTGTTTAGTACAGCATTTTTGAATAGGTCACTGTTTGATGAACAGAATGGTACGAGTACATCCATTGTGTTTACGTTATTGTTTCAAACTCCAAAACATGAAAATGACTTTGGAGTTTGAAACAGGTAAGTAATTGAATGAAGAAACGAAAAGTGTAAAACTCTTCCAAAAGAAATGAAAGAACTTACAAGGCTGTGTAAGTGATTCCTAGAGATAAAGCACTAAATAAATGTGTCAACGTCATAGAATATACTGATAGCAATTGAAATGGACTTGATTCGTGACCTTTAGTAAACAGAGTAAGTTATAGTTTGTAGCCAGTGCAGGACAAAGCCATCCTTTCATGAGTAACGGTAAGAGGAAGTGGACCATATTTCATCACGAAGGTCCTGTAAAGATTGTTGGAGGCAAGTATTTTCATACTGACTTAATTGGCATAATGTCCTGGCTTAACAAACTGACACTACCACCTACGGCATTGTTCTGGACCAATAGCTTAGCATGCTTTTCAAAACCCGAAACAGATGTTTGAGATGAAATATAACGGTCACCAAACCGAAAACATACATTTGACGCAGGTTGCATAGATGGCTAAACAAACATAAAACTTTGCCTGCAACCCTAATCGTTTAACTATCCGCCTGACCTAATGTACTAAACTTTTAATTAATCGAGTCAAAAGCTAGTCACAAAATTGAATCGGGCGAAACGTAATGGCCTAAATGTGCTTAGGTTACGGGCAGGCTCACAATATCTGAACTCCACTGGGAGTCGGCCAACTTTTAATGAACCGACTTGTAAATTTTACACGTAAGGGAATAAGTTACGGATAAAATAATGCAGCTCTTATTTTTATGCGCATAAGTGAATTTTTTGCTTGTAGTTTTATGCTCATGACCTGTTTATTGGTATAAATTATTGCACTGTGTAATTAAGTATACGTACTTAGCGTAAGTCTTGCGTTTGTTATAAATATAATTTACTTGACGTAATGTCACTTAGCTTGTTAAGTTATGGCGTGTAGTTAAATGACATGTTGGAAATTATAAGGAGTTGGCTGTAAAATTGAAAACGTAATCAACATTAATTTTCATTTTATCGTAACAACAGTTTACATTAGTTAGGTTCATTTTTATTAGGTTTCTTGCGACCACAGCGCACGAGCCGAGCGAGCGCAGCGAGCGTGCCACGGCATTGGCAGCGGCCGGCCAGGAATCAAATTGCTACTGTTTACCCAGTCTCTTCAAATATATAAGTTTTTTCCCCTTCCCCCTCTCACCCCCCTCACCATCTCACCTCGTAAATACGGAAATAGTTTGAAATATTACATGTAAACAGAAACCTGAACCTAACCTCATACATCACTGCCAGTACTTAAATTTAGCGACCGCACCAATCTTGTTTCTCATTACCCAACTTATGTTTTCAATGATACGGTTCAATTTGTTTCACTACCCTATTCCACGCTCTCCGATCTCATATGGGTCTTGTCTGAATAAAAAAAATAGAGTCCAAACTCAAGCGTGTCGTTCAGACGAGATCTATTTGGGACCGAGTGTGTTTCGGTCACATGAAAATAATAAAGACTTGTTCATATTGCGTGAAGATAGTTTGAGGGAGTTAGGCTAAATTAACTGTGAAGTTGTGACCTCTATGGCTTAGACGTCGGAAAAAGATAGTATTGTGAAGTATTCACTTGTGTTATTACTATATTTATTTTCTTTGTCAACGGTTATGATGAAAAGCCGTATTCTGGATTAGATTATACCATGCATCGTTTTTTTATGTAATACGGAGTGCTCTCAAACGGTAAAGAATAGTATCGTCAAGAAACCTGCATACGCTTCTTCTTCTTTCTGAAATTCTGATGCGTATATATTTTCTTTATTTTTTTTATCTTGGACAATGTCACACAAATTATCTAGTCACATTAAAAGTCCCAGAATTTAGCCTGGACTTGTATTTATGATGACTAGACAACGTTATAGAATACATAATTATGTAGTATCCGCATGGGACACGCGTAGTCATGCCCATACATCGTTCTTGAGGGTAGACATGTGCCCTGCAGTGGGACATACCTATATGTACATATGGACTGATGATGATGATGAAATTTTATCTTTCCGTGGAAGACGAATGGAGAGAGTAAGAGATAAGGTTTCTTTTAAAAAGGCGCTTAATTCTCAAATACGGCGCTAAACATACCAAAAAAGCGCTATAATATGTAGCGTCGATAGCATACCGCAAGCACGCAACACGTACGTGTTCGTCCCCTCCCCGCCTCGCCGCCCTTAAAACTATTTAAATATATAGATAGGTAAGTAAACAATTCTTCTTCTTCTTATCGTGTGGGCAGAGCCCTGGTGTCAGAGTTTTTTCAGACCGCCTTACGGCCTCTGACGTGGTTTTTATGTTACGACTACTACCACCTGAGATAGTAGCCGGGACCAACGGCTTAACGTGCCATCCGAAGCACGGAATCATTTTTCTTTTCAGACAATCAGGTGATTCAGCCTGCAATGTCCTAACCAACTGGGGAAAAACTCACAAAGTGACATATCACTAGGTGTCCCCCGTGGGAATCGAACCCACGACCTCCGTGTCGAGAGCCAAAGCTCTTAACCATTAGACCACGGAGGCAGTAAACAATTTATTGGCATAAGTAAGACACACACAATATTACAATTCACAACAAGTTTACGAAACAAGAATACAAAGCAGCATCAACCGAACAATATTGTATTTCTTATTGTATGCTATAGCAGCAAAAAGGTCCCAGCTCAATATATACCCGAAAGCATTTATATAGAAAACTTTCTAAACACAACAAGCAACATTCGACCGAATTTTTGAAATTTTACACAATTTTAAAATCCTCATAAAACATAAAGTATATCTCAGTCGTTCCCCATCTACAGCACTTTTTCCTCGTTCATCCCTACACCCTTACATCCATTTGCTCCGGGAGTACATTTAGGGCGAGATAAGGACAGCACTAATGTACCCGCTACGAGGTGATACGGGACCGTGCTAGTGTGACGTCATCACGGTCAACTTGAACAAGAGTACATGGCAGATTATACTAGATTTGAAACTCACCTAGTTTTTATATTTTTAGTTCTTAAAAAGTACTAGACTATGTACTTATGGTGCCTGGGTATCCAGACATTTTGAGAATGTGTCGATTTGCGAAATAGACGTTCTGCTATATAGACCATCTAAGAGTTAGACTGTTTGCTACATGGACTTTTTCCTGATTAGGCTTACTGCTTATTAGACGTTTCGCGCTGTTAGACGTTTTGCTGCTTAGACCTTCTGGACATAAAAATATGGTTGAACAGTAACCTGAATGTAATTTTGCTGACTTTGAATATAACGTGAAATTAGGCTTACATACGTAATTTAACTAGTCAATGACATTCATTGGACATTTATTATCTTAAAGAAAAGACAAACGAAATATTGTATGTATATAATGAACCAAAAACCGCGATTATCTACCGCAGACCTCAAGCCTCCAAGTGGCTCGAGAGTGACCTACATGACGTAGGGGTCAGCCGTAGGGATGAACAAACAAGTTCATTTCGATCTGACACGCGTCTGAGGCGTCCCTCGTCTTTGGCTTAGACAACCTATCAATTTACACTATGGATCTATAAATGGCTCGTTACTAAATCGCAAGGAGCTTGCAAGGTATAGCGCAGGAATCTGGAAAAGTTATCATCATCATCATCATCATTTCAGCCGATAGACGTCCACTGCTGGACATAGGCCTCCCCCAAGGATCGCCATAACAACTGGTCCTGCGCTGCCCTCATCCAACGGGTTCCCGCCGCCTTCACCAGGTTGAAAAGTTAAAACGTGTTAAGTTCGGTGTAAAAGTTATGTTTAACCTTAATCTTTATGCTCTATACTTAACTCCATAGATAAGGAATAGCTCTAAATAAGCACCGCACGTGTCGCCAAAAGGGATAGGGCAACATCAAATTGTTTCGCAAAACGATTTAATTGCTTTTTATGCTTTTCAGAATTAGAGCAAAATGTTCGGCACACATGCATATGCTCACGACTATATTCCCCGAGGGGGTAGTCAGAGATATTCTGAAACTTCAGAACATCCACGTTTCACTAGTAGTACCGAAACTCTGTCCAGTGTGACGGGGAGTGAGCCCGTCGCCACTTGTAATGGACAGTAGGTACAATACAAAATGTTCTGAAATGCATAAAAAGCAATTGAAAAGCCGGCACACTATAATAAAATGACCGAGCTTGTGTAAGAAAGAGAAAACATCCAGTAATCTACATTTTCAGCAGTCTACGGTTAAATATAAGTATCAAGAGTGGGTGAGAGGGACAAAGATGTACATACTACACAGGCACTAAACGTCAAACCGGAGCCTTCTAGACTCGCCCCCACTCAATGTCGACACCTTTCCCATCTGAATGCAAATCTACAACTTACACAACACAAATCTGCACAAATGTAAACCCTAGCTCGTGTGATTATGGACCAGTTTAGCCTGTACAAAGATAATTTATGTTGTAAAGACCCATGTCATATCGTATGGGATATGACAGATGTTGACTGAAGCACTGAAGTGAGTTTGTTTTGGGTTGTATTCATTAAGAGTTATGGGTGAGGTGAGGCAGATCTGATTGTATTATTCGGGAAATTATTATAATTATATTTGTTAAAATAGCGTTTCTGGCACATTGTTTTGTTTTGACATAAAACTGACCCCCCCCCCCCTTTCTTTTTAACTCCCGACGCAAAAAGAGAGGTGTTATAAGATTGACGCCTATGTCGGTCTGTCTGTCAGTCTGTCTGTCTGTGGAATCGTAGCTTCCAAACGGGTGGATCAATTTCGATGCGGTTTTTTTAATAGAAAGCTAATTTTTGCTAGAGTGTTCTTAGCTTTGTTTCATGAAAATCGGTTCAACAGTTTTCAAGTAGGTAACTTTAAAAATTACCAAATAACATTAAATTACAAATTTAAAAAACTTCCTACGCCAAAAAGTAACATTTGAAAAAATGAACATTTAAAAAGTGAAAAATAATTGGGTCACCTATTATTTTTGACTATTATAAAAATGTAAATTAAAAACATTTTTTTTGCTTTGTGTGTTTGAACGAGCATCACGCGAAAACTACTGAACCGATTTTGATGAAACTTTTTTGTTTGATAGGTTATGATCTGACTTAAAATCTGGTATATAATTTGTGCGGACGAAGTCGCGGGTTAACGCTAGTTTTTGATATAAACAATAATAGGTGTTTATTTAAAAAATAATAGGTGACGGTTCAGAAGTGGAAGTTGATAGGCTAATGCTGATGGAGAATATAATTTTGAGTTCAATGAGGAATCATTTAACGACTGTGAATGGATTTCGTTTGGGTTATTATAGAGGGTTTAAAATTAAAATTTAAATGATATCAAATTAGCCATTGACTTATTTCGCGATTACGTTGTGGGCCCCTTAGTAAATGTTGTTCAGCTTGAGGGTCTTTAGCACCCCCTTTGATATGACTGTAATGCATTAAATTTTACACCCTGTATAACCCAAACGAAGCACCCTGTTTTATATGTAACGCATTTAATTTTATACTCTGTATTGAATTTACTCAATATTTTATCGCATTCGACGCACTCAAACAATATTTATGTGAATTTAAAGTTCTCAAAAAAATACGCGGTTGGCACGATTAGTATAGTAACACAGTTCGGACCTATTTTAGGTACTATAAAAACATCGAAAAAAAAAAAAAACCATCATAAAATTACAAAGAGCGCCTGACGTGTAATAAAATGGCAGCTTAAAGCGTTTTAATTCAATCCAGCACAGTTATAACGTAACGTTTAAAACGGGCTATTTGCTCGTTATTTTTCACAATAAGCTCCTGCATAGCTGTCGCAGTTGCATCGAGCAATTAAACGCGACGCGAACTCCACAATTATACACAAAAACACGAAAAACGTTCAATTTCAATATTTAATTTGAAGCTTTAATTAATGATTCGGTGCTGTACGGGTCGTTAATATTAATTTATGTCGATAATTCGTACGTAAATTGAAATATTTTTCGACACGATAACGTTGTATCTACGTAACGAATGGAATTGTGAAAATATCGATAAAGCTTTTTGAGTTCAAAATAATTAGTGAAAAACAGCTAGTGTGCTATAAATGCTTGGTTTTTAGCACACTGGCAATTTTTTTACTGACTTCAACCAAAAGGGAGAAGTTCCTAATTCGTCTGTTTTTAGGGTTCCGTACCCAAAGGGTGAAAACAGGACCCTATTACTAAGCCTACGTTGTCCGTCCGTCCGTCCGTCCGTCCGTCTGTCCTACCTATTTAGGGCTGTAACTTTTGAACCGTGATAGCTAGATAGTTGAAATTTTCACAGATTATGCGTTATTGCGGCGGATTTGTTAACAATAATAATGTCAAAAAGTTAAAAATTAAGGGGGGTTCTCAACAAGAAACTAGTTTTTATCAACGTTTTTTCTTCACGCTCTATCGTAAAATGGTAATACATACAAGCGTCAAACTTGTGATTATAGAGAAAACTCTACAGAATAAAAACAAATACTAAAAACCGGCAAAGTATGTGTGTGAGGGTGTGTGTATGTGGGTGTGTGTGTGTGTGTGTCGGTCTTGCGCTAAAGGTCCCGGACAAAAAAGAAGTTAATAATGTTGTGTTCTGTGGTGGTGTGATACGGAACCCTCGGTGCGCGAGTATCCCGACTCGCACTTGACCGGTTTTATTATGCATATTGTCCTCTAAATACCCATTGAAAACTTGCTTAGTATTCAAGCTTTTCTTTTAATTTGTACAGCGGTTTAAGTATAAAAATGTTACAGACAGACATGCGGACATACATTTTCACATTTCATACACAATACAATACAATTATAAAATTGTTAATTGTCTTAATTATATGAATGTGTGATGTCCTCATTGCAATTTGCATTATCAATAAAGATAGGGCTTAGTTTTGATTAACATTTATCGTTTATTTCAATTGGTTTACTCAATTAACAGAGAGATAATAATATACCCATTCGAAACAACTTTAGAAAACGCATTGGAAAAATTTTTACCTACTCAAATTTTTTACCCGACTACGCCAGAAGGAAGGTTATGTTTTTCGAGCGTATGTATGTACGTCTATTTCTTTGGCTCGCCCTACAGCCTAAACGGCTGGATGGATTTTGACGTATGAGGTGTCATTAGATTTGTAAAAATTGTGAGAGTGACATATGCTATATTATTTTATTATGGCGTGTGCGAACAAAAAAAAAAGGGTATAAAAAAATTGTTTTTGTTGAAAATTGCAATATGGGTATGAAATGAATTCTAGTAAACAGACAATTCCAAATATATATTATATATTTTATAGTACTTTTATGCTACCATTTCGACACAAGGGTAAAAAAGTATGAAATAAACTAAATTATTACGAAAAACAAAAAAAACGACTTCATAGATACAGTGTGTAATCCATTGAACGTTGGTTGAATTCTAAAGTCTTTCTCGAAGTAGTAAAATAAAATTAATAAAATTAAATCAAAGCAAAAAGAACTCTAAAGCTTAAGCAATAGCTATCACAGCATTGGTCCCGAGGGATTTACAAAGCACCTGTTCTAGGGGAACTTTTAACCGCTATCGCTGCTTAATTGAATATTTTTTAACTTTGCTTCGTGACTCAGCTCTTTGTTAAAACTTTACCTTTCATAGAGACCGTGTTCAACTCCTTTTGCTAATATTACTGGAGATAGTCATTAATTTTTAAATAATGCTATTAGGCGATTTCCTAGATAAGTAAAATGAAATATCTGTTAGATGCTGTTAGATGGCTAGTAAAGGGCAGCCTGGCTAATACTAGAACAATTTTCATTACCGAGCCAACCTCAGGAAACGCGAAAGAAAGTCAATTTCAATTTATTTATTTGTGAATCACAGGTGAAGATGAATCAAAGATTTTACAAAATTGATGGTTCCTTTCTGTTCCGCCAGAAGGCATACAAAAGTTTTAAAAGTACAAGTAGAATACATTTACATTTATCATAATTAAGCATAATGAAACATAGATTTATACAGGGTGTTATGGTAAACAGTTGCATTACTTTAAGGGGTGATTGTACCCACGATACTGAATAATTTACAAAAATTCGATCAGCTGATTGCATTTAGTATGGGAAGTACAACATTTTTTTTACGAATTTCCTTCAGGTTTCTTCGGGAAAATTGTTCAGTATCATGAGTACAATCACCCCTAAAAGCAACTGTTTACCCTAACACCCTGTATTAGTATCCAACAAAATAAAATAAGTTAGATGTCAATTACAAATAAAACATTAAGATGTCGACAAATAATACACAACATCATCATCAGCCTATCATCGTCCACTGCTGAACGTAGGCCATACATTAGCAAAGTAAAATTTATTAAAAACGAATAAAAAATTTGTTCGGTTTCATCATCATCATAATTATCAGCCGATTTCAATTCAATTCAATTTCATTTATTCATTAACAATTTACATTGTATTCGAATTTAAATTTAAATAATTATATATATGTACATTGATTCTAATTCTATAGTTAAGTATTATCTACATTAAAAACACTCAGAACACATAAACGTTGTAAAATGAACATATAAACATTGTAAAATTTTAACACACACACACTACAATAATTTTATAAATTAACCTAAAATAAAACCTATTATTAATTTTAATGAAATTCACAAATTAACCCACAATAATACCAATAATAATAATACCCATATTAATAACAATAACAACAAACATTAATGTCAAACACATAATTATATTGCATGACACAACAATAAACAAGTTATTTCCCTAAAAGTCGTCAATTGTGTAGCAACACTTTTCTAAAAGTAGTGCCTTCAGTTTTGTTTTAAATAAACTAATTGATCTCAGTGCTTTCAATTCTTTAGGCATCTTATTAAACAGTTTGACTGCCTGATTACGTGGACAATGTTCTACCACCCTTAACGTTGGTGTGATTATCTTTCGCATGTCCATTCTCCTCGTACTCACTCGCTGTTCCATCTCCTCTTCGGTTTCAAAAATGTGACGATTTTTGACTAAGTTCGTCAGAAGAACGAGTATGTAAGACTTGGAACAGTTAAAATTTTCAGTTTTTTAAAATATTCCTCACAAGATTCCCAAGGAGGAATGCGAGCTATGGTACGAATTGCTCGTTTTTGGACAACAAACGCTTTTTTGGTGTTATATGCATAGCTTTGCCCCCAGAACTTAATACTGTATCTCAGTCTCGACTCTACCAAAGCA
Source organism: Agonopterix subpropinquella (assembly GCA_922987775.1). Classification (NCBI taxonomy): domain Eukaryota; kingdom Metazoa; phylum Arthropoda; class Insecta; order Lepidoptera; family Depressariidae; genus Agonopterix; species Agonopterix subpropinquella. Next base: position 21,873,705 of record OV277708.1, read on the forward strand.
TGATAAACCATTCTCAGTTGGTCTGTGGTTGTCTCTTCTCGTAGACTGCGAAGAGCGTAGCAAGCTGAGCTTACGTTGTTTTCAATGGCAGTCAGCTCCTTCTTCCAATTCAGAAGTGCGTCTATTCGAACACCCAAGAATTTTACGACTTCCACGGGTGCAATGTGTTCACCGCATAAACGTATATCTAACAAATCATTATTACGTGCAGTTGTCTTGAATAGCATAATGTTAGTCTTAGAGGTATTTAGTTTGAGATTATTGGCAGTGAACCAGGTGTAAAAAGCGAATAAAATATTGTTTATTTTAGTATTTAGATGAACTATATCTTGACCCGTCACAACTGCATTGGTATCATCCGCGAAGACCACCAACTGAGTATCGGGAAATGTATTATTCATGTAGTTTATCAAGTCGTTAGTGAAAATTATAAACAGTATTGGACCCAGTATGGAGCCCTGAGGTACTCCCCTCGTTACGCTTTGCATTTTAGATCGCTCAACCTTCTTAATGCTGGGGTCAGTAGTGTCTGCAACCTCTACTAACTGTTTCCTACCATTTAAGTATGATTCGATTAGAGATCGGGCTGTACCTCTAACACCATAATGTTGCAATTTGTCAATTAATATAGAGTGATCGACGGTGTCAAAGGCGGAACTCAAATCAAGGAATATTCCCGCGACCTTAATCCTTTCGTTAAGTTTGCGAACGACATCATCTACCAGAGCATCAATAGCTTCTGAAGTTCCGACTCCCTTTTGGTACCCAAATTGCCTAAAGTTTAGAATTTTGTTCAAATTTAGATGTGATAAAAGTCTTGATTTTATAATCTTTTCAAAAATTTTCGAGAGGATCGGCAACAAGGCAATCGGTCTGTAGTTGCTTGGATCTGTTTTCGAGCTCTTTTTGTGAATAGGTACTATTTTAGCAATTTTTAGTTGTTCAGGGAAGACTCCCTGATCCATGCAATTGTTGTACAGGTGTGCCAAGGGTTCGGCCAGTAATTCAATGTTATCTTTTATAACGACTATAGGGATCTCATCAATGCCACAAGACTTTTTGTTTTCCATTTTCTTAACTATTTTTGTGATTTCAGATGGAGACGTATGTTCGAGACACATACTTAGATAGACGTCCACTGCTGGACATAGGCCTCCCCCAAAATGGGGGGATTTGCCATAATCGCCACGCTTGGCAGGCAGGTTGGCGATCGCAGTTGGATTGAATGTGTGTACTCAGAGGATGCTGCTGCCCATCCTCCAACAGATCTCTTAGTCGCCTTTTACGACACCCACGCACGGGAGGAAATGGGGTGGTGCTATTCTTAGCCGACAACACACAGACAAAACAACAGGCTGAATAAATTTGTGAATTATTTGTTTAATAGCTGTAATCTCCCCAAATATAATAAAAAAATATAAATAAATTTTTTTAAACTGATTGGGGCTGGACAACGGACATGCAATGACCTCACCCATAAAATACCAGCAGTGGGTGTATACAGGCTGATTATGATGATGATGATTCTACCCTCGAAAAGATGAACTAAGCTCGGAATGGAAAACTTGTACAGAGAGGGAGTTCCAAGCCTCAGCAGCATAACTTCAATGAAATGGAATATAATCCATTATTGAGATATATACATTATAAATCTAGGAGAATTTATATTTGCCCCAGTTGATTGCAGAGAACCATACGGTTTATCATACACGTACGTAGCTAAAGTAAATAAGATCCCGAGCTCAATATTATTGCGAATTCAAAACCTCTTATATGCTTTGATCTAAGCTTATTTGTCACTTTGAATCGATTTATATAAGTACATTGCTTGCTTATCGTGTTGACTTCATTTGGACACTGGGCAAAAATGTATGGCCACTGGTCTAAGAGCCCCCCGCTATGACACAGGTAGGGATAATTAGAGGATACCCAAACGTACAGGGCACCCAAGGGGCATCTAAATATTTTCGAGGAAAAAAAAGATACAGGCTGTCGTTTTGATATTATGGCCCCGAAAGGCGTAATGTCTTTCGCGGTGAACAGACACTTAGCCAAAACTAAGTAATAAGGCTCAAGTTTACTATACCGGCAATTTCAAAATGAGATAACGATTTTCTCGGTTTAAGTGTTGTGTGTTTTGAGGGCTAAAGATTATTTTGCATTAATGCATGCATGCATATGCTCACGACTATATTCCCCGAGGGGGTAGTCAGAGATATTCTGAAACTTCAGAACATCCACGTTTCACTAGTAGTACCGAAACTCTGTCCAGTGTGACGGGGAGTGAGCCCGTCGCCACTTGTAATGGACAGTGGGTACAATACATGCCTCGAAATTGAAGCATGCAGGTTTCCTCACGATGTTTTCCTTCACCGAAAAGCCAGTGGTGTTACAAATCGTACATAAATTCCGAAAAACTCATTGATACGAGTCGGCCTGGACGGGGATCGAACCATCGCCTCCTGCACGGCAGGCAAGGTTACTCGCCACTGGACCACCACGGCTTTCTTTTGCATTAATAATAATGAAAAACAATAGTACTATTTACATTACAGAAGGAATTCAAGCAACAGATATAAAGCAGCTAAATGATAACATTTGTATGAAAAACCGCTAAACAAAACAACCTGTAAGTACCTATTTTCACTCGAAAAGATATTGATGCCACATATAAAAAAATTATCTACATTAAACCCCCTTTCAAAGGTAGTATGTCACTTAGGTGGGGGCTCTTGGACCACTTCTGCCCAGTATCCAATGAACAAAGTCGCTAAATAGTACCTTGCCAGAATTAGGCAACCGATACTGCACCGTCGCTAGCGGTCATGAGCGGTTTTGTACATTTAATAAAGTTGTAAAGGTGTATACAAATGTGTACATTGAAAATATTCACATAAGAGTACCTAAACACCAGGGTATAATGACACCCTAGCAAATACTGCAAAAACAGCAGATTTTTTCCCGATTTCGATGTTGGTGCCATAGAGAAAGTTGTTCAGTTTGACGGTCTGATCATCCCCTTGAAAAAAGTGTCATTATTAAGAAGGACCTTGTATATTTTGTAGGATTCGTCCAGAACAACCTCAGAAGAGTAATTTTCCCGAATCAACTTGTTCGCACATAAGTCGTTTTGAATTCGCAATCACGATATGTGGCCAGTAATATTCAGATGTTGTGAACGCCCGGCATATAAAGAAACCCCTACGTCATACATATTAAAATCTGTGCGCGACGATAATGTATCATTTTTGTATTAATATTCATGTGGAACGGATTGGACCTGTCCACTCCACTTTATGTACGCCATTCGAGAGATAGTAAAAATGTCCACTTCGATATTAAAAAATAATAAATGGAGTTTTCCCGGTTTTCAATTGTATGCGATGATGGTTTTTTTGCCAATTTCATATTGGAAAATAGTTGCTCCTTTTATGAAAATAAAGCCTGAAGGTTCTACTTATTTTTAATTGATTTTATTTTTCAGAAAATTTTCCATGGCTTCGGATATGTGAGTATGGATAGATGAGGCATGTATTGTCAATCCACATAGTGTTTCTTTCGTTGGGTCAAAATCACGAGGGCAACGGCTAGAGATGCTATTAATCAACCACGTAAGAATTTGCACGTTCATTTGGATTTAATGGGCATAGCTGGGAACAATGTTTTTCTTGGGTGTCCCTTAAGTTGCATGACTTTAGGAATCATAATTCGAAAATCCATAACAGACATAACATAAAGTAAATTCATATAAAAAAATAAAATGTTTCGTATGAAAATATATAATTTGACATAATGATGATAATTCATAATTTGAAAAACTATACATGAAAATCCGTAACTTTGAAAAACTCAATTTTAGACCCCATGTCTAACTTAGTCGGTTAGGTTAGCGAGCCGAGCGAGCGCAGCGAGCCGAGCGAGCGCAGCGAGCGTGCCGCGGCAGCGGTTGGCGAGTGCCAGACAGAACCGAATTGCTACTGTTTACCTAGTCCACCCGAAAATATATGTTTTCTCAACCCCTTTGAAAGGGGGATTCACCTCGCATCACATAATTATGTTACTTTAACTTTACGGTTTTTATTTATGTTATTCATTATATTATACTTTTTAAATGTATAAATTTTAACAATATTGATCAATATAGACCCGTTTATCTTATAATACTAGCTGATGTCCGCGATTTTATCCGCGAGGACATGTGATTTACAATGGCTATATTGTGTATTGTGTGTCACTCTATTAGTGAAAGAATTTTAAGAAGTAGTTAAGTAGTTCTAGAGACTGCCCCCAATATACAAATAACCAAATTTTACCTGTTCACTTATTTGTTATAAATTAAATCTTCACGTTCACATGCTAATTCAATGGCACACTAAGCAGAACCTTTAATTAAAATCATCTTTTTCTTTGTAGCTTAATGGAAAGCATATAAAGATTACTAACAAGTATATTATAAACTGTGAAGGTAACATAGTAATGATAGCATATGAGCATTATGTAAGGTAGTTGAAACTAGGGAACTGAATTCCTGGAACAAATATTAGAGAGTACGACTGGACGCAAACCCTCTCCGCTCCCATTCAAGCTAAAGAAGTATGTCAGTGAATAGCATTAGAGCTCTAATTGGAATGCGCCATTTTGTAGAAGGTCCATTTTGCAGTATTTGTGGAGTTGGTGGACAAATATTGCTGGTAATTTGCAGCTGCCTCGTAAGTGTGTCGTACAAAAACTGGGCTTCTCTTTGAATCTGTACGTTTATGAATTGCATCCTCAGTTTGTATTTCCTTATAAATAAAGCTGGAAACAGATTTTTATCTTGTTATTACAGATTGTATATCTTAATGTTTATTTTGAATAAGGTGCCCCGGGCTAGTTCCGACTATGGAAGATATACAAAGTGTAAAGGGATGGGACACACAGGGCAGCTACCAGAAGCATTATAGCTACAAGAAAACATACCTACTTAGGAGACTAACCCTAAGTTTTGGAGTCAATTACTAATGCATTCTAAGATTTTGAAAAAAAATTATCATACAAAAACTAACATTTTCACAAAACAAAATAGTAAACAGTAATAAAAGCAGGCGTTTGTAAATAAAGAGAAGAATTATAACGATAGCATATTAATTTTATAATGATTTATTTCACAAACACGTGTATCTCAGTGTCATGCTACAAGAAGAGTAGGCAATAAATAATATGAATATGGATGGCTGCATGAAGAGAGGACCACCAAAGAAAAGATGGATGGATTGTGTGAAAGATGACATTGTGTAGAAAAGGAGTGAACCCAGAAATGACGGCTAAAAAGATGAATAGAGGATGACGACATATTGCCCCGACCCCAAGTTACGGGATAATGGAAGGGAGATGATGATGATGTGTAGCCAATTGCGAATTCCGCTTCAACAATCTTTTATTTCAAACTGTTGATAAAAGTTTCATGTTATGCTTTCTAGTTGAGGGGATTAAAAAGAATAAGCCAATTTTCCTCAAATCTGATACCGGAGACTCGCCTACATTGTATAAAAAAGTTCCATTCGAATGAGATTATCCATTTAGTCGAGTGAAAGTAGCATCATTCAAGTGGAACTAAGCCGTAATATCTGGTCGACTCTTCGAGCAATCAATGTGAGCGGCCGGAACGTTTGTTTTACTTCGAAATTCTGAAAATTAAACTCTCCAATAATGCCAGAAATTCGTGCATAATCTTTTAATCGCTCCGTTTGTTTTCGCTTGAGACAGTACCAAATATTTGAGCAACAGATAGGTAATTTGTACGGGCAAAAAGAAGGAAATTAATGTCATAGCACGCCCTCATGGCAGTAGTCTGTAACAGAACCATCAACCTATCAAAACTAAACTAGAGAAAAAAAAAAAAAATCTAAATTTTGTTCCGTCTTGATTGAAAGCTTAAAGATTTTACTATCGTAAATTGAAGTGGCCATACGTTGTATTTCTGTCTAGCAGCGCCATCTAGTTTAGTTTTGTGAAAGTTAGAAGTGATGATGATGATATTTATAGTGATTCAATACAGCGCCATCTGTTGATGGATGGATGAGCTTCCAATACTAATCAATGGGTGAGATTTTATTATTAAATCATAGAGGGCGCTAGGAGTAGTTAAATTGTAGAATTTTGTAGGGAAAAAAGGGATGAAATGAAATAAATAACAACTTGCACATATCTGCAAAATTCGTTTATATTTAAATTAAAATTCATACACTAATTTTAGTCTAAAAGTATTCATTAACAGAGGGAAAATTCAAATAAAATTCTTAATTTAGCAATGCTATATTATAATAGGCTTCAAGTTAAAACTATATCAATGACAATGTTCTGTGTACTATTTAATCAGCATTAAAAGGAATCTAACCAATTCAGTAAAGCATTAAGAATCTACATTCATTTTCTTAAATTTTATAAAAATTTGTTAACGGAGAATTGTGAAAGAAATTACATTCAAATTGAACTAGAACATTGTTATATGATAATAAGTCTAGGCTCTATTTGATTGCTTTAAAAGATTTAAAGCTAAAATTAAGAATTTAAAGCAAATAAAAATTTCACCGATCAGCGGTCAAATTTAATATATTAAATCTAGATTTATTGCAGTATTGCAATACTTTGAGTTATGGTTTGATTTAAATGAGGGCCTTGCAATACTGAAATACCTCAACATTAATTAACATTCCAATGCTTAAGTACAAAACTGTATGATATCATAGGGCAGGTGGATAGGTATTCAAAGGAAGTGAGACGTTGGTTAATTTATGAATATTTGAGATTTGTAGGTATAGTATAGGACATTTACCTTGATCTACTTTGTGTACACTATAATTATAAAGCTTCATTTACACTAATTCACAGTAAGGTTAGGACACACTATATTCACATAATAATTACATTGTTCGGTCACACTATTTTCGTGCCACATTGTTCGGTTGCTCCATTTCAGTTGCACTGTGTTGTCCAGGAGTTATATAGATGGGACGGGGTCCTTGATATTTGGGTTTGATGATTTCTGCATGATTCCGGGATGCGGGGGACCTTTTGGGATGTTTCTCCGGAGAGCGTTCCTGTGTTTGTGAGACTGATCACCTGAAATAGAGATGAATGGTTAGGTTTGAGTTTGTAAGTACATAATATTGTGTGAGGTTTGTCATTTTATTGTGAATTTACACATTCATTGAAATTGGGAACTTGGAGGGCAGAGTTTTGGAGTTCATGGAAGCTGCTGACTTGGTTTCTGGCTGTTAACCTTAGGCAGTAGCTTATTATTATTGATAAACTTACCTAGGAGCTTTGAATGGGTTCTTTGCTGTAGTTTTCCAGGACATTTTTGTGGTAGTTGAAACATTGAATTTCGCATTAGGCCGAAGTTTGCATCTTGAATTGTATGGTTCCAGGATTGCTGCAGGATTCCAGATTTACTTGTACGACGTTGGATCACGATTTTATCTGAAAATACGATATTAAAAATCAATAAACAGGTTGGAAATCAAACTCGCTAAGATCACTGTCAGATTTCAAATTCGCGGTAACTTTTAAAAATCAGAGTTTATACTTAATTTTAAGATACCCTGGTTAGTATTGAAGGTTTACTTACGTTCTGGAGATCCTTGAACGGATGCCAGGTTTGCTGGATAGGGTCCGAAACTTCCAGAATTCCTTGGAACAAATATCTGGAATTTTCTATTGACAAACACGATGGGACGCGGGGTTGCTAGTGTATTGGAAATATCCTTCAAAAAGGGTAAAAATAACGGGACTTCATATTTTAAAGTTACAGTCTTGTGTGAGTTAAAATAGGGTATTTTACCTAGTTTTAACTACGAAAAATAGGAAAATTAACATAGCGTCTTTGATTGAATTGAAATGGCAAGATGGGAGACTGGCCTATAGTGCATGGACCACATGAGTTGAGTCCCGTCGCCTAATTTACTTAGAGTGGTATTTTGTGGTTGTGATACTTTTGATTTTAGACCGGGGTAAAGGTACCACAATGCCTTCGCGTGTTTAAAGCTCGCAAATACATAAAATCAGGTTCATTTTCGAGATTGTAATGCAAGAACGTCACCTATCTTCCACTGATTTAATTTAATCAAAGCTTAGCGTTTATTATAAAATCGCTTGCGTTAATTGTAAATATTTTAGAATTTAGGATTGATAGTTATCGGTGGAGAAAATAATTGTTACCTGGTATCACAAATTGCAGCAAACAATCAATGAGGGATTTTCCAAAAGCAAAAAAAAGTAAAAAGTTAGTTCAAAATTCCTCGATAGATGGCGTTGACAAGAGAGGGGTCGATTAGGTATGACCAGCACTGGTAGCATGCCAACCCGCGATAGCCGTGATACGGCTTTATCACGTCTTTTATATCGTTCTTTTGCACGCGAACGAACGAGATAAAAGACGTGATAAAGCCGTAACACGGCTATCGCGGGTTGGCATGCTACCAGTGCTGGTCTACCCAATATCAAACTGTTCAAAAACATGTATAGTCATTCGTTACAGTCGCACACAGATTGCCATCAGAGTGACAGAGCTAGATTAGACGTAAATCTGTTACGTCTGTTAAACAAATGTCACCATTTTCTAAGCAAATTCAAGCAAAATTCGTTCTTAACGTAAGGAAATAGCGGAGTCTTCCAGCTGGAGGTCTGGTGACAAAATGGTTCAAGACCATATCTGTTTACTATTGACATTTCACTTATTCTAATGGGCGGTTGTCATAAATGTGAATGGATGTCAAGTAGCGTTTCTATGTCTTGCTTTATATTATTTATCTACCCCTATATTTTATCTTTGAGTATGACCAATATAAGCTGACTGCGCGCAGGGTGAATAACGTATAACGTCGCGCGACCACCTTATTTTGGTTTTGCTTAGCTTGATGTGTCGCCGTGTGTACAAACAAACCCTTTCTTATTGTTGTTGGTTTATTATAACTATCTGCGGGGCTAGTATGCCAACCCACTATAGCGTGATATATCGCTATCACGCTTCTGCTCTCTTTCTATTTTCGCGCGAACGAACAAGATAAAAGATTTGACAGATGAATGTGTTAAATATCGCAATCGCGTGTTGTCGTGCGTACTAGCCCCGCTCAAATAGCGATTATAAGTTTCCCGGTTTTTTTTTGTTGACAGTCTCAGTTTCTTCTTTAAGCCGGGTCCGCTGCGCCATGTTTTCGTGTTGCGATGATAGCAAACACGAAAACATGGTGCAACGGACCCGGCTTTAGGTTTTTGTAGTTTGTTATTGTTCGTTATATTCAAAATGGATACAAAGCCCATACAGCCACGTCCGATACTTGTTTCATTGTTGGCAGACAATAACACCGAGATTGTTAATAATAAACCGACAATAATATAAAAGGGTTTGTACTGCGTCTTTTTATTAATAATATTCATAAATATATTTGCTCATACCTAATCGTCCCCTCTCTGTACAACGCCATCTATCGAGAAATTATGAACTAGCTTTTTTTTTTCTCTGGAAAATCCCTCAATAGTTTTTTTGTTGATCAATTTCGGTAAGGGTAAAGCCGTTGTCGCCTATTGGCTAATATCCTTGTCAAATTGAGAATATGACCTTGTAGAAGCTTTCCTATTGGTTGTTTTTAGAGTAAAAAAAATCGGGAGTGAAAAGAGATCACATTTCACCCTTGGGAATAGAGGTGTGACCTTACATTTTAATTAACTCAATATTTTGTCCGAATTTAGGGTTATTGATTTCTATGTTATTTGTCTAGGTTTGTATCCTTGGAACAGTATGTAAAAGTTGTATTAGAGTGTGTTCTATGGGTTTCATTATTTTAGTTCATCGTATCACAAGTAAATAGGATATTTTAGATTATTTCAAAAGATAATGATCGGATATTTTTCGATAATTTTGTCAACTAGGTTTATCTCTAATTTCAAGGAAGTTCGGTTCGCGAATATTCTAGAAAATTTAGTATGGTCAAGGACTCTATAAAAGGAAGTTGTGAAGGCAGGAGGAGTCAGTTTGGTATCGGGAACGACAAAGTACGCGAAAACTGCGAAAGTTGGCATACGGGCGAAAATGCTAACCTTCTGGGGAAATTATTGTTAATTTTCTCTCGTATTGTGATCTTGTGGAGACGGGCAGCCGGCTATTTAGCAAATTCGCGTATTGTGCGTGGTTCATTGTTAGGAAAGTATTTTAGGTTCTTTATTTCGATTAAATGGCAGTAAACCTGTCTAGTAAAGTTTAAAGATGTGTCCGCGAGTGTTTTGTAGGGATATTGTTAGTGCTTGTGGATGGATGTAGTGAGCTGGAGGTGATTCGAGTCCAAGAGAATGCTTTGTAGCTGGTTTGCAGGTGGGAGGAATTATAAGGTAGGTAATTGGAACGAGTTCGTGCTGGAGACCAGGAGCCTTAGGCAGGTCAGTGAGTTTTAAATTTACTGAGTAGGAACTATTTGATAGTTTAGACTAAATGGTCATATAGGAATTTAGAGTCACGCATGTAGGGACTTTAAACGGGTTTTCTTTCATAATAAATCGTTCCGACACGTAGAAACATATCATATCTTGTCTCGCTGGGATATTCAGTATCGTCGCGTAGGACACTAGTGGCAAGTCCGTTCCCGGATGGTAGTATAAGACATTTTGTTCGTAAACACGAGAGCTTTACAGGGTCAGTGGGTCATTTTACAGATAAATTTTATAGATATACCTAATGTGTTATTGATTCTAGGATTTACTAATCATGATTTTTTTACACTAGGGCATCATCATATGTATGTAGGTATTTATAATTTATTACACTACTTTGTTACGTGCACAATCTTTCTCTGTAGGGAATTATATTTATATTTAACTACTATTTTTAATTCGTTACTAAATGTAGGAATTCTATAAGGGAGAATGAAACTTGCTAAAATTTATTCTGGAAATAGTAGGTATAAAACATTTCTTAGTTTATCTATATTTAACTGTTGGAAGAAAGATGTCCATTGTAAATATCTATTCCTTCCCATACATGTCTATAGAGTTTGTCTATAATATTAGTAAAATTACGATACTATACAAACAAAACTTAATAAAATGTGATTGCGAACAAGTTTCATTATTTCTTATCACGATTTCTTATATTAAGAATTGTTTTAGCTTAAAACCAAGAGGTTTACAGATACCTACGAAATTGCTACGAAAGAATCAAATTTCACCTTGCCGGGCCCCTACGCCGCTATGACGCCGCGTGAGGACTAAGCAAAGGGCGCCATCTCGCGGTTCGGTTTAAAACAAGCCTCTCGCAAAATCCTTAGCTTCAAGCTCGGGAATGATCTCTATTTACATTGGGATAAGGTTTAATTTAAATGAGGTTTTAGTTTGTTTTCATTTGTAAAGGATATCAGTCACCAAGTTATGGGCCGTTCGGCCAAATTGTGATATGCATTTAATAGCTTTTATATATGCATTTTAATATAGATGAATATGATAGAAGTACAAACCAATTGCAAAAATAGCTATAAATAAAGTCGTTTCGTGTTACAAAATATTTAAAGTAATATTTTGACAGTTCGAAGTAATTACAAATAGCGCAGTTAGCAATATAAAAAAACGATCTTTTACACAGAAGAAATAGGATTTCTTTGGAGTATTACCTATATTCTTTACAGTATGTCAATGTCATAGAGTAATGTAAACAAGTCAATGTTTTCGTTCGATTCGGCTACGCTTTAGTTTTTCAATGAAAGTGTGATACAGTCGCGGGAAGATAGCATTTGTGGTTATTATTGTAGCTGTGTTAGTGGTAAAGGAACTGCATGTTTAGATGTTACGTAGGTAACCCGTTGTGCACATAATATAATGACGATATTAATCTGGTACATGGGTCGTGCACGACACCAGACAAATATTGAGCCTCCTGCTGCATTTGTGGATGATATAATTGTTTGAGAAGATGTGGAAAATGAATAATACTTATGTTTGATAACCAAATACTGTTTTATTTCACCCTTTTCAACAAACACGTAGGTACACATAATTTAGGCTTTGTAGGTGTATTTATAATCAACACAATATCATCCATCACGTCATGCACATTGCACACAATAGACATGATAATACTGCAGCTGGAAACGTGAAAGAAGTTAAGGTATATTCACTCTCAGTTTCATAGAAAAAATCTCAGTTTGCAGACGGTCATATTGGGCTCCCCCACACAGGTGCGATTTTATCGAGCGATAATATCGCGGCAGTCTGTAGGACCGCGCTCAAAAAGTTCAGAAAATAAATATTGCAAAATCGCAGCGATATTAACGCTCGATAATTATTGCACCTGTGTGGGGGAAAGTCGACTTAAAAAAAATGCTTTTATGTCCATGTCAAATGTCAAGTTGTCAATCAATTTATTGTCAAGGCCTTCTTTTTTCGAAAAGTTTGTGATTACTTTTTCAGTGTTTTTTTCGCCATTTTTTCACATTTCGTAAATAAAATATCCAAATTCAATTCAAGATATCTCGTTTGTACCATAAAATATAACGTTGAAATAATTAGTTTTAGTAATATGAGTATGCGAACTATTATTCGCATATTTTTATAACGCCGTAGAAAAAGTTGGTAGTACAAAAATGGCCCGATTTGGAGGATGTCTTTTAGTTTACTGTTTTATACATCTAATTTAGATATTTAAATAAAATAGAATTAGTTTCAACATCAACGCGATAGATTTGTTTTGAATCCTTCCATAACGAGTAGGTATGTAGGTTTTAAAACTAGTAAGACGTACGTAGTAGGTATTCCTGAGTTTTTGTTCAGTACTTACAAATTATCAGTAGGTAGGTAGGAACTTGTATAGTTATTCTGTTACTAAGCGTTTTGGTGAAAAGTTGTTAGTTAACGAATAATGCCTAGTAGGTATTTATACTAAACTCTCGGTTAATCTCAATGAATCAGTAGGTACCATGTAGATGTCTAAAGTCGCCATGAAACACGAGGTTTCGTACAAAATAGTAATTGGTTTTATAACTACAGGAAGAATTTTAATACCTGGGTCCTAATACAGGGTGTTAATCTTAGAGTCTGTTATACCGGGTGAATACAGTCATTACTTAGTAAAAGATTTCCATTATTGTCTTGTCATAATAAGGGGAGGTATTTCGAAGTTTACTATACAGGGTGTAAAATTAATCGTTCAATTTTATGAAAGGATATTAATTTTTAATAATAAATAATAATAAATAATAATAAATATCTTGGACAATGTCACACAAATTATCTAGTCACATTTAAAGTACCAGAATCTAGCCTGGACTTGTATTATGATCACTAGACAACGATATAGGATACATATATAGATACAAACATCCATGACTCGGGTACAAATATTCATATTCATCATACAAATATTTGTCCCTTACGGGATTCGAACCCGTGTTAAATGTTGTTGTCTTTAATGTTGTTGGAATACAGGGTAATTGTTTAAAGTCAAAAATACAGGATGTAAATTCAAAGATTTATGATACAGGGTGTAATAATATTGTTGTCCTTTAAAAAGATATTTTCATTATTAATTTGTCTTATACAGGGTGAAAGTTTATGATTTCATTATACAGGATGTTTAATTATTGGGAAATTTTATAAAAGCGTTTTCCTGTTTAATCTTAATACAGGGTGTAAATTTATGATTTTGTTATACAGGGTGTACAATTTATGGGGAAATTTTATTTAAAAATTTTCATGTTCTATATTAATACAGGGTGGAAGTTTATGATTTTGTTATACAGGGTGAACAATTGATGGGGAAATTTTATTAAAGAATTTTCATGTTTTATATTAATTCAGGGTGAAAGTTTATAATTTTATTATACAGGGTGTTTTATTAATGGGAAATTTTATAGAAGCATTTTTATATTTTATTTTAATACAGGGTGTAAGTTCTTGGTTTTTTATACAGGATGTTTAATTAATGGGGAAATTTTATAAAAGCGATTCCATGTTTTAACACAATACAGGGTGTAAGTTTATGATCTTGTTATACAGGATGTTTAATTGTTGGGGAATTTTTATTAATGAATTTTCATGTTTTATATTAATATAGAGAGAAGATTAAAGAATTTGGTATACAGGGTGTATAATCGATGGGGAAATTTTATAAAAGAACTTACTTGTTTAAATTTGTCCTAATAAGGGGTAGAAGTTGAAATATTGGGTGGAAGTTTAAAATCTACTATACAGTGTGAACTTATAAAATAAATATAACACAACTGTATAGAATATCATTAATAACATCATCGATCCCAACATAAATCCATTCCTAGACCTAAAACCTTATCTTAACCTAATCCTACCTAACCTAACTCTAAAACCCTTAATCCAAATCTTTTTATTCAGGACTTTGTCTTATTTGGATGCTTCTCATAGAGTTTCTTGCCGTTTCTTCTCTATGTTGGCATATTGCGAAACGGACATTAAATGTAGAGTCAGTAAAGTAATATCAGTAAAATTATTGTCCCAATTGTCATTCCTCATTGGAATTCTTCTACTTTCATGTCACATTTTATTCCATAATTGAGTCCCTAATGCCATTACATTTCTGTCCCCATAATGTTTCGACACTACTATTTTGATTGTTCATAATTAAATTAAAAGTTTTGTTTCCTGAGTGGAAATTAAATTACCCTTAAATATATTATTTTGCCCAATCATTTAATAATAAATTCTACTACTTTTGAGTGTCTTTAACACAATTTTTTATAGTATCTCTGGGATGGAGTTTGGGGTTCTTTGGTAGATTTTTTAGTCTATTTTGTGAGAGATCTTTAGCCAGTCAATACGACGATTAGCCACCTCAAAAACAAATCTACTGTTCAAGAAGCTGAGATTATGACTAATACACTATCCACAAGTTTGAGTGCGTTGGGCTTATTATACTACAGTTAAAATCATATCTACATGTACTTCTGTGTGGGGATTGGCTATTGCAATAGTCACTTATCTAAAAATCCTCGAGATGCCGATAAGGACCGGATTGGATATAGTCGTGTCGAACAAAAAACATAATGCTTTGGCACGTGCGTCTACTATGCTTAATGCACAAGCGTCTACTATGCTTGATGGACACCTTATCGAAGAACTTGTGAGACTGAGGGTGAGGTTTTGCACGTTATATTCACACATAGAGCCCTTTCATTTGAATTAATAATTCTTTATCTGTTATCAGCGCACGATGGCTGTTCACACTGACATAAAATTCACCACATAAAGCACATTTATAATCGGTATTGATCGGACATATTGAATTAAATAATATGGATTGCCACACACGAAATAGACTTTGTATAGTTTTAAATTTTATTCAACTCTGACTCCTTTCCCAAGGGATAATCTAATTAGTATTAATTCAATTCAAATTTCCCAATTCATTAAACAAATAAATATTCCATTTCATTCAATTAATTATTCTAAAAAGTTCAATTCAATGTCCCAAGTCATTCAATTCCCATATTCTAATTCATTAAAGTTCTCTTAGTAACCCTTCTTCCTGGAGGAGGTTACCCCTGGTTGACCTTCACAGCAGAGGGAGCGAAGGTTGGGGCTCCCTCTATCTCCCCTCTGTCATGGGGGGCCCATTTCTCATCCCATTCGCCTATCAGGGCTCTAAATGTACTATTAATATAAGTGCTGGTTACCCTACCTTTCTCCTGTTTACCTTATCCTTCCTTATGGTCATCCTTCTTTATACCTAATTTTCGCATACAAGATAGATTATTATTGTTGGGCTACTCTCATACAGGATAGTTTATTATTATTGGGTTACATCTTATTTATTTAATATTTATTATGTTAGGGTTAGTTGCTTCACTTATCTCACAACCTCTACAAAGTTCTTGAGTTGCTGCAAAGTACCACAATTAAGGGCATCCTACCATTTATGTTTAGACGATCACAGTTAAGGCCAATACTTTACTTAAAAATATTGATGAGCGAAAGGAAAAAATACCCTTTGATAGGGGTGCAACGTTACAAGTCACTAACCCCAATTCCCGAAGATAATTTACGAAGAGTATAAATTTAAACGTATAAATTTCGCAGAAGAAGTATTTGGTAGTAGCGCCCTTTGTCATGCGACGTCGAGTGAAAGCTTTAGCATTATTATTAATGTTAGTTGAGGAGTTACCCCTGTTTCACAGTTGGTTCGCGCGCTATTCTAACATATACATATACCTACGCAAGTATCATAGGCATTTTCATCCATTGTAAACAATATTAGCGGATTATCCCTTGATATACATAATTACTGTAATATTTTCTAGTGGCGGGCGTCCGCGACTTCATTCGCGCGACTTTGAATACCTGTGGGGAACTAGTGAACTACTACAGATGGTCAGCACCCACAAGTTATAGCAAAGATGCCAACAGATGGCGATACCGGCGCTCGCGGAAATATGCTCCATACAAAGACAACGTTCATCGTAAATACGTAACTCGTAACCTACTACAAATAAGGTTCACAATCGAATGCAAGACATAAATCGCGCAAGAGAAATAATCACAGAGATTCGATATATATACAAGGTCCAACTAAGAACTGTTGGACACACTGTTGTTCATAACTTTTAATTGAATAAACCGATTGCGATGAAATAACATAGTTACATGTGAGTCGAAGAAGTGTTGTAGTTTTGTATGAAACTTCTGATTTTTTTGCACGATTTCGATTAATATTCTAAATAAGATTTCTCCCTTCTATTACATCCTGTATTGTAAAATTCTCCGTGCAATTAAGCTGTCGTTTTAATGTAATAAATTAACTAATGACATTATACGTAACAAGAAACTCATGTAACGCAATACATACATTATTACACATTACATTATTATATGTATGCTAAAATAATTGTATCAGAATAATTGTTAAATGGCTCCTGAACAGACCGCAGTCATATTTAGACAGCTTATGATATTATATATTAACCATTATCTTGTCTAGACCACATAGACGGTATAATTGACATCGATTTAGTATTACAATCTGATACCCATATGGATTCCTAGAATACCTAATCAACCCAATTAAGAAACAAATGGCATGTAAATTGCGTGTATGCTTAGAACGAATCCCTCCAATTTGAAAGGAAATTACGTCATTACGTGATTTAAGCGGAATTCACGGGTGCATGTAATATAAACATTAAAAAAACTAGTGGTAGTTAGTAAGGCTTTTAGGGGACATACTGGTACCGATTCGGACTGTAGTGCCACGACTTAACTTAACTAAAATAAGATTAAGAAAAGAGACAGAAAACCAACAACTGACTTTAGTGCTATCAAAGTGACGTTACACGCCCAAAATAAGATGCCATCATAATGTACGCCATCTTATTTAAGGCGTTTTTGGGCGTGTAACGTCACTTTGACAGCACTAAAGTCAGCTGTTGGTTTTCTGTCTCTTTTCTTAATCTTACTTTAGAAAGTGACAGGAATAAATTTAGTTACGATAAGTCGTGGCACAGTTCGAATTCGAACACCCTTGTTTGAAAAGGTTGTATACCATCAAACTGAACATCTTTCAAAATCTGCCGTCCCATACATTGAGTCGAGTAGGTACTGCACTTTTGTATAAAATAGCTAGCAGATTCGTTTCTTTTTTTTTGACATTGGCTCCTTTGTAAAATTTGTTCAGTTGTAAACCACCCCTTTAAATATTACTAGGGTGTTTTGTTACAACCTGTATAATGTAGTGTATAATTACAAGCAGGTCCAAGTGTGATTTAGATGTTATCGTTACACCACTAGCTAGTACTACATTAAAAGTAGTTAAAAAAAATGTCTGGTCAAAATATATGATTTAGTCTTACTGACCTCTAGAACTATCTAATGTGAATATTATACTAATTACACATCATCTCCAAAATATCCCTGCATCACCTTTAATACGTAAAGGTCTTGTATATATATATGTAGTAGTAAAATAACGACCACAATACTAGGACAAAAGCAGGTGGACTGTGAGGCAAATCCCCGGCTTTACTTGCCTGCCTTCTTGCGTCTCCGAGGTAAGAGGCTTTTGTTGGACACCATTTGCGTCTTGGACAGTCTCAGGGATTTTAGACTCAAATTGTATACCTATAGGTATGCTTTTAGTGGACTTTAAGTCAAAGGACGGTTTATTGTTTTTAGGTGCTAGTTTAAATGTATTTTGGTATTGTAGAGGTTTCTGAGAGAGGTTAGAATTTAGTTTAATAAATAGATTGCAGACTTTATATGTTTCATATTGTAAGAGGTTGTTTAGACTTTAGATCATCAATCTGAACAAAAAAAACAATTGTTGTTCCATAGAAGTCGTCATTGGCAATATACTCTACCCAAATGTATGAAATAGCCAGAAGCTTGGATGGCTGAATTTATTTTCGCGCTTTCAAAGGTTCTCCATACCTTCAGATTTGACTAGTTAAGGAGTCAGTGCCGCAGTTATTTGTTAATTTGTTAAATACAATAAAATATTTGTTATGCTTATGTTTTTTGTTTATAGTGATTGATTGTTTGAAGAACTTCAAAAATATCTAACGCACAACTATTTATAAAACTGTAACAGAAGTGTGTCTGTGCATTGAAGATATTTACAAATATTACGATATGACTATATATGAGTCTCTGACTACAAATCACAGATTTTTGGATTTTTGTCCGTCTGTTTGTCTATTTGTTTGACCATCAAACAAAAATTACCGACTTTGATGGATTTGACTTAAAAACCAGTTTTTATTTATCTTGCTACGATAACAGAAACCTGTACGGACGAAATCGCGGGCAAAATCTAGTAGAACCTTAATTAACAAAAAATCCAGGTAAATCAAAATTACAAACACGACTAAAACTAATAACGCGAATAACTGAGTTAATTTAATGCAACGAAGCTTAGTCAAACAGTAATTTAGCAGTGGTCCGCTAATAACCGTGGGTTATTTATGAGAGCGGAATAATTATCAAAAGTGGTGGGAATGCAGGACTGCGCGCGGTGATAAATTCACAAATTGTATGACGCTGTAAACGGATTAGCGGCTGGTGTGCCAAGATTGTGATTTGGTTGGACATTTAGCTCTATTGTCCTCATTAGTGTTGCCTATTAAATGAATCCGCAGAAGAACCAGAGTAGCTGACATAGCCCAAAGAATTGCTGAACTAAAGTGGCAGTGGGCGGGGTACATTGCTCGCAGAACCGATGGCCGATGGGGACAAAGAGTTTTCGAGTGGCGACCAGGTACCGATAAGCGCAGAGCGGGTAGGTGAAGGTGACCTGGTAAAGGTGGTGGGAATCCGTTAGATGAGGACAGTGAAAGACTGGTCGTTGTGGCGATCCTTGGGGGAGGCCCATGTCCAGCGGTGGACATCCATAGGCTGATGATGGTGATTAAATGAATGGCCGAATTTGACTAAACCGACTGCTTTGTAAGAAAAGTAATCAGGTATTTTTAAATGTCTCTCTCCCGTCCTTACCAGCTGTATCTGATGGAATAGGAAGCCGATACGATCAAAGATGGTCGGATGCATTGACTATGACCGGCCACACAACGACTTCAGAGATTCTAATGATAAGAACCAGTCTCTTTTTACGACAACCATCTCAGTTGGTGCGGTTCGAGCAGAATGCCACACGTACAAATTATACAATATCTAGTGAAAAAAATCTCATTTTTTTCCAGGCGTGGATTATCTTCAGTGCCAATTAAAAATAATTTCAACTAACTAAATATTACGGTTCAAAAGATACAGCCCTTTAGAGTGAGAACGGATGGATAGCGTAGGTACAGTCATAAGAAAGAGTATCTAGTACCACAGAGTAAATACTAATACTACCTGTTGGAATGGAAACCACTGTATATATGATTTAACTGAGTATTTATTCAAGTTTAAAGTAGTTAATTATTTTAGAAGAAAAATTAGCCTTCTCATGGCGGCCGTTCGTTCGCAATCCGGAGTTAAGTTCGTGCGAGCTGTTCGGAATAGCCTTTTCTCTTTCCTTCCCGCCGTACGCCAGCAGGCGTCTCCCTTTAGCACAAGTGTTAACACTACCCGTACTAGTACTACATAGCGTAGGAGTAATAGATACTCTTTCTTATACTGTGGCGTAGTCTTAGTAATAGCACAATAGCATAAGAAAGAGTATCTATTACTAGCTATTACTAGATACAGTATGGACACACCCTTCCTCCCACCATATTTTTACCTCACTCCCTCTATCGCCCTCTGGTTACCGCGCACTTTACTCGTTACCTACGAAGAAGACCTTCTTTGGTTTCGTATGTGCTGACGTCATCTTGTCAATTTCAAATTTTTGTATGCAATGTCCGGTCTGTGGTAATAGGGTTCAAGCAGGTGTCGCGGGCAACAGCTGACATTATCCTGACTATGTGATTCAATATTGTATTAGTAATTTTATTGTGCTTTGTATATTTTGTTTTGTTTAAAAGATGTGTATTGAAGAGTTTCTGGCCACATCTTCTCTGCAGCGGAACATCTTCCGACGCGGTGGTCGAGTCAAAAATGTCGTCAGAAAGTTATCCTTAGGTAATATTATTTTGAAGAAAACTGTTTGATTTAATTTGATTCGACTATTTTCGGGAAATATAGTTATAGGTATACGAGTATAAGCTTTTGTAGTTTGATAATTACGACCCAAAGACACCAATATAATAAAGATGTATATTAACTTTACCTTGTACTCGTAAAAATGAAAAAAATGAAAATGAAAATCTTTATTGTCACATTTCAATAAGGAGTTAAACAAAAAAAAATTGAACTCGTAAAATAGTACTCGTGATTCCGTACTTTAGCGTGGATTTTACGCTAAAAGCAATATCTGTACCTAGTCTACTTGTTAACATTGTACATATTGTGTGTATGCTTGTTTACCATTTATTCATTAATTATGCAAATACCTTAACCTAACAAATTGAAATATTAAACACTGAAATATCTAACATCGAAATCCCAATGCGAACGAATGTTATGTTCTGATATTTGAAAATGTTTATGTATTTGTCTAATATCCAATCTGTTACTGACGCAGCTAGCTAGCTAGTCTAGCTAGATTAATAAATAGATTTGGTACATATTTGTTTATTTCTCTGATATTCATTTTAAAATGGTTTGGTGATATTCTTCTCTCTTATCGGGTGTCAGAGTTTTTTTCAGACCGCCTTACGGCCTCTGACGTGGTTTTTATGTAAAGACTTCTACCACCAGAGATAGTAGCCGGGACCAACGGCTTAACGTGCCATCCAAGGCACGAAATCATTTTTCTTTTCAGACAATCATGTGATTCAGCCTGCAATGTCTGGGGGACAAACTGGGAAAAAATGCACTAAGGGACATAATCACTAGCTGTCCCCCGTGGGAATCGAACCTACACGACCTCCGTGTCAAGAGTCCAATGCTCTTAACCATTAGATCACGGAGGAGGTACTTAGTTATAAAGTTATAAGCAGTGCTTAGTGTAAAGATGATTTTATAAAAATTCTAGAATAGCATTATTCTGAAGTCAAATTAGATAATTCTAGTTTTGGGCGGAACTCGAAACTATAACCTGATCACTACAAGCTCAGAAAAGCCCTCAGATATTATATTGACTGAACTTCTAAATCTGTCACTGTAGGTATAATATATCTATGATCTGTCATTTTTGGAGCGTTTATTGCGTAGAGAAATAAGGTGTTCCCCTAGGGTTTATTGTGTATCTAGTTTTGAATTAGTGAACGAAGCTTGTAGCATAGTTTCAGAAACGGAATATAGTCTCGAGTTCATGTAAATCTTTTGTAAGTACTTTGCAACATGTAGGCGTAATAAAATTGTTATCCAGTTGTCTCGTGTGTGGAGAATTGTGTTGAAACAATTATTTTTAATGGCAGCGATCTTCGCACGAAATATGTCTTTCTCTACGAAATATTAAATAATTCTCTATGCAATGGTTAGAGCGCTTACAGACGAGCGACACTTTGCGGTCGCCGTGTGTCGCGGAGGGTCGCGCAATCGTAAGGGCTCTTACAGACGAGCGACATTTTGCGGTCGCCGTGTGTGGCAGGGGGTCACGCGACTGTAAAGTGTATGAGTGCGACGCTCTGCGACACGGGGACATCAAAGTGTCGCTCGTCTGTAACTATAGCTTTTATTTTTGGTTAAGATTATATATTTGTAGGTAGGTTTTTAGCAAAACAGCCTGTTCATGTTTGTTGATTAATTTTTAAAATGTTTATACCCCAACATAATAATCAAGTTTATCAATATTTCCATTTTAAAATATTATTTACACTGTGACGTCATCTGCAAATGGTGTCTATGCGAAAAAATCTTGAAAAAGGCATGGAGAAACCAGCATTGATAAAAGAAGTCAAATTATAAATTATACTAGCTGTGGACATTAAAAACATATCCTATGTGTTAATCCAGAACATATTTTATTATTCTATCTACCTGCCAAATTTCATCAATCCGTTCAGCTGTAGTTTATGCGTGATTTAGTGACAAATATCCTAACATCCTAACTTTTAAACATTCTGACATTTTAATCACTTCATTCTAAAATCTTTTACACAGAAAATATTATTGAGACATTTAATCTCGAAATGGTTTTCGATTCAGACCTTCAAAAAAACTTGATTTACCGAATTTTGCACTAAATGGGAAAAAAGCTTTATAAGAATTTCTTATGACTGCTTTGAACAAACACAACATTCCACATTTATTTATCCCAAAATGTTTTATCACTTTCTCTCCTCCACTCAGAAGCATCCAGCCTCTCGGAAATCACGACAAAAGCCGAAACTTATCCCCCGGTGTATTCAGCAGTTACTTACAATTCGCCCCTGTTCCCGCCTTATTTATGTGTTGCCACACAAAATAAATTTACTATAAGTGGTATTTGTGTGAGAACGTCTTCCGCCTTTTGGTTCTGAGAGACTGAATCAAGTTTTATGATGAACGTGATTGGGTATGCATGGGTTGTTGATGACGTATTAAATATTCTATACTCGTACTTCCTTTTTATTAACATACATGACGGCAAAGATTTTTTTTTTTTGCTTGACGGTTTAATTTTTGTCGAATGATCAGACCATCAAACTCTACAAGTTAATTCATTTATAGAATAGGTCATTTGTAAAATCGATTTTTATAGAGTACTAGAGTTTACCCGCGACTTCGTCCGCACAAGTTATGTCAAATCATAACTAATAGGTAGATGACACGATTGTATCAAGACCTCCGCCTCTAAATACCTAGTAGACAAAGTTGTATTACGTAATAAAATACAACCTGCTTACCAAATAATTTTTACTCTACACGTGTTTCGCTCCACCAAGGAGCATCCTCAGGAGTTAGACCGACGAACGTTCGATACAGAGTTGTTACTCCGCCGAGCGTCCGACACCGTGACCTGTGCGCGGTGTCGGACGCTCAAAAGTCAGAGACACCTAAAAACCATATCATAAATTTTTTCTTGTAAATATCTTTAATGTACACACGGCGACACATCAAGCTACCCAAAACCAAAATAAGCTGGCCGCGCGTCGGCATAGTAATGTATAACGTCGCGCGGCCAGCTTATTTTGGTTTTGGGTAACTTGATGTGTCGCCGTGTGTACCTACACACTTCTGTTATAGTTTTATAATAGTTTAGATTATAGATACTCTTTCTTATACTGCGATTTAGATATAGGTAGTCATTTCTAAAATCGGTCATTTTGTAGACTAAACCATAGTTTAATAACAACTAACAGCAGTGGTGAAGTCAGCGGTTGCAGCGAGTCTATGCTCTCACGGTGTGCGGGCGTACCCTAACTGAATTTGCTGTTAGGGTACGCGCGCAGAAGGTCCGGAATGTGTTTTTCCTAGCCGCCGCAAATAGCGCTCGATTAACCTGTCGTGTTGAGCTTCACCACTATTCGTTTTTATTTACAATAGGACTAAAACCATCGAAACCGCGAAACAAATCATCTGTCCCATACAAATGTTTGGGTCTATTAGTTTTGTATGGAACAGCTGATTTTTTTTGCTCTCAATGGTATGGGAGGTGGACGATAGACAGTAAGCAGTGATGTATTCCTCTCTCAATCGCATAATACTCAGCATAAAATTGTGCTAGTCTCTTCTTGTAAGCGCGAGCCCGTTTCTATGAAGTGTCCAGGGTGTGACTTAACCTTGAAACTCCATAGGGTTTTTGTTAACTGTACAAACAGATGGCATGGTCACACAAAATCTATAATTATTATCTTAGATTTGCTAAAATCTTTGGGAGCGTCTATTGAGAATAATCCCAAGTTCCAAAAGTCTAGACTTTTATTGACTTAACAACAACATCGATTGTATTATTATGTGGATACATAATATTACTATATAGGTAAACATCGAATATTTGGATTAAATATTTGTATTCACCACACAAATATTTGAGTCCGATGAGATCTGAATCGGGTCGTCAAATATCGCATGCAGGGGCTAAAATATTATGTTGATTAAACGATTCAAATGAAAACCACAAATGATTTGTTATTTATTACTGTATCTATGGCACCTATGTACTATTCCATTAAATTACAGTATGAAAGTGTTTTAATTAAACCGTTTGGAGAGTGTGAACCGCTCGTTGACGTATAGGCGCTCGATGGTGTAGTGGAGTTTCGATATTGGAAACGATCGCCGAAGTTAAGCAACGTCAGGTCCGGTCAGTCTTTGGATGGGTGACCGTTTATGTGGTATTTCATTTTGAGCAACTTCGCGCTTTACAAAACATGCTTTAAAAATCTACTCACTGTGATCCAACAACTATCAAAAAATATCAATACCAATGAAACATCACATAAAAATACACTGTAAGACAAAATTTAATATACACAAAATTATTCACATTCATCAGAAAGTAATATCAAAAACATTATAATTTTCGTATCATATTCATTCAGTAGCGTAACGAATATAAGAGGGTAAGTGTAGACACGTTGGAGTACGGACGGGTGCGCCCGGGCTTTTTATTAAATTGCGTTACGGCGCGGGCTGGCCTCTCATGAATTTAGCCTACCTTCGTTGTACGGCGCCGGCCAAGCGAAGTATGCACTGAATTTATGAGTTCACTATACGCTGTTATCTTAATAGGTAGAACCTTTATGTTGAACTTTAATATCAGTTAAAAGAGTGAAAAATAACGGTCTTTATGGGATGTAACAACAACCTAGTTATATTGAATAGGGTGGTTTAGATAATCAAACTGATCAACTTTTGCTATGGAGCCAACAACTAGGTGGAGGTGTGGGTTGTCTCGTTACACCTTTTAGATGATAATTATGTTTGCTGATATTTGAAATGTAGTTGTAAGAAAGTTCGCCAGAAACAAGGATGGAGCCTCCCGGACCGAACCAGCTTCAGTGGAGTTCTTTTTACCCGACTGCGCGACGCAAAGGAAGGGTAATGTGTTTATCAGCCTATATATGTATGTATGTATGTATGTAAGTTTGTTCCTTTGTGGCACACTAGAGACCAAACGCGTGGGCCGATTTTGATGATTCTTACGTCAATCGATTTGTCTTAATCCTGCGAGTGTCACTAAAGACATGACAGTAATCAAAATTATGTATGGCGTCAACCAGACGCCACACTGTAAAAAAAAAATAAAAAAAAATTGACCCACTATGTTAAGTGGGGTATCATTGAATAGGTATTTAAAAATCATTTTTAGGTTTCTCTTAATATTTTTCATTTCGAATGTCCATTTAGGATCTATAACGATTTAAAGTTGGTTAACAATCATTCTCAGTTAAATTTTCAATACTTACTTAATAACGAATAACCTATTTGAATGGAGTTTTCACAAATGCGTAGAGCTAAGTTTGGATTAACATATTGACTTTATTTCATCGCAATCGGTTCATTAAGTCGAAAGATTGGTTAGTAGGTATTTCCTGTTCGTGTAGTTTTAAGCTGATTGTACGTAGTGATTTTATTTAGGGGTAATTATTATTAATAAATGTTACCCACAATATTTAATTTATACTGCCTGAACATCTCCGTCACCTCTCGTCTCCCTGTCCCCGTGTAATTTTTGCGAGGCCGCAGGCCGAGCCGAGCGCGAGGCCGAAGGCCGAGCTACGCGTAGGAGCGAAGCTCCGGAGCGTCCCCCTTGGAGCCTGGTGGACTTGGTCTCCGGGATCAATCTGCCCGCCTATTATGTGTAGCTTAAGGGGGGGGGGGGGACCTATTTTGTCTGTTTTCAAACCGGTTTTTGATGGGTCCTTCTTAATATACTGACACTTTTTTAAGGAAATGATCAGACCGTCAAAACTGAACAACTTTCTCTATGGGACCAATATCGAAATCGCGAAAAAAATTAGCTATCCCATACTTTTGGAGTTTCGAGTAGGATTGCAGTTCTGTGTGGGACAGCTGATATTTTTTCGCGATTTTGATGTTGGTGCCATAGAGAAAGTTGATCAGTTTGATGGTCTGATCATCCCCTTAAAAAAGTATCAGCATATTAAGAAGGACTATTTTCTGCAGTGAATCTAACCGTTGAAAACATGATTCAATTAAATTTTCTGGATAGTAAAGAGGACCAAAGCACAGTACCTGTAAGAAAGAGTATCTATTACTACATACAGTACTGACACTCCCTTCCTTCCACCAAGATTTTACCTCACCCCCCCCCCCCCCCCATCGCCCTCTTGTTACCCGACAGTTACCTAAGAAGAAGATTTAAGGTTCAATTTCTTTGGTTTCGCATGTGCTCTGACGGCATCTCGTCAATTTCAATTTTTGCATTGTCCAGGCTGTGACCAAAGTGAGTTCGATTTCAGATTTATAACCAGTTTTACAAGAATCACCATTCAACATTTCTTCGGAATTTACCATCATTTGAAAGGTAATTAATTATAACAGCGATTCTACCCGATGGTTTTTACCCCAAACACCCAAGAGAAAAGATATTGAAGGGATACCTGGCCTTGGCAGGTGAAGTCAACCTCTGGCATCTATTTGATTTCTGTGAATTACCACAAAATATGAGACAAGGACATAACACTACATTTGTGGATATATTAAAAATTCTTAGAGTCAGACAACTGATAATGCAGCACCTGGAGATATAATATTAGAAAGCCGACGAGTAGACGTAAACGATCTTAATGAAATCATTCGAGTTTATCCGACTACTAAACATGTTGATGAACATAATCAAAACATGACATTTATATTGGAAAAGTCTAACTAATCGGGTTAGGAGTTCGAGTAATTTTGCGAAGATTGTCAACGGATTAATGGGAGTATAAGGACAATTGAGTGGCCAGCTCATTGGAGGGACCAGATGAATCCCGGAGAATTGCAACATGCTGTTTATTTGGAATTTGACGACAAAGCTATTAAAAACAATGTCCCTGGAGTAGGGGTCAGAATCGAATCAACGACAGAATTCGATACATTTCGAGTACAGGACAAAATAGAACGATAAGTTAATTAGTTTAAGATCAGTAACAACATGGAACTACTTTGGACCAAGCCGTGGTTGATTTGAGTTCACGCATTTTTGAGAAATGTCAAGCCTATGCTATGTAGCTTTGAGCCGAGTTAGGTCTATAGATGGATTAATAATCAGTAGTTTAGACCACTGCAAGCTACATAATATTTCCCACGATATTAACTTCCCCTTTAAATCGCGAAATTTAGCGCCTTATAAATTATTATCGTAACTAAAAAGTGTAAAATAAAAAAATTAATTTAAAAAATAAAAAAACCCGACTGCGTAAAAACTGAAAAGAAAAAAACAAGTTCAGTAGTTAGTAGAATTCAGTTAAGTTATATTGAATAACTACACCTTGAAATAGTTTTTTGATCGATACACACATAAAACAAAAAATATTAAACTCTAATGTGGAACATCGTGGTTTA
This sequence comes from Agonopterix subpropinquella, assembly GCA_922987775.1. Classification (NCBI taxonomy): domain Eukaryota; kingdom Metazoa; phylum Arthropoda; class Insecta; order Lepidoptera; family Depressariidae; genus Agonopterix; species Agonopterix subpropinquella. Next base: position 21,901,608 of record OV277708.1, read on the forward strand.
ACAGTCGGGACCCATTAAAAATTCTAAACCTAATTTTCCCAATAATGGGTCCCGACTGTTAAAGCCAAGATGTTCCACATTAGAGTTTAATATTTTTTGTTTTATGTGTGTATCGATCAAAAAACTATTTCAAGGTGTAGTTATTCAATATAACTTAACTGAATTCTACTAACTACTGAACTTGTTTTTTTCTTTTCAGTTTTTACGCAGTCGGGTTTTTTTTTTCAGTTTATTAATCTTATTTTAATAAGATTTAATTGAATTTCTTTTTTTTTTCGGTTCCTCTCTGTTATCTATCTCTCATCAGATCAAATAGCTCCTCGACCTTGGTGACGTCTCTGTACAGACCTTTCTTACTGGTCTGTGCGTCTTTGTAGTCTTACAAACAAACTTGCGAGGCACGACATTTTTGATTATTCACGTTTTTTACCTGTTTTTTTTTCATCATAGTCACCCGTCTCAGCCGTGCTCATTTTTTTTTTTTTTTTTTTTATAACGCTCGCAGGCACTTACATTGTAATGATCCCAAGAAAGCACTATTTATAGGCTGTTTATTATGGAAACCGTACAACAACGGCACAAACATATAAACATCCATGACCGAACCGGGATTCGAACCCAGGACCCTGGTTTGGCAGTCCGGCGTGGTAACCATTACACCAACCGGGTCGTCAAAGGAGGCTCATTCCTGAATTATTTACTTTATTTCTGTTTATAGTTTGTAATTTAATTTGTGCGTCCAGAACCCCATTAATTTTATTAAATTCAGAAGTTTTTAAAATGTAATATAATGAAATGCGGAGGTATACACTTTTCGTGGCTGACAGTGTAAACCTCCGTGTATGGTTTTTATAACTCCTCTCACTTGCAGATTAAAATGTTAGGGGCGTGTGTACGAAGTGATACAAATCCAACACTTTTGTGCTCGAATCTCTTTGCCAACTATGATGCTTTCACGGCGTTTTTGAAGATAATATTTACTACAAAATATTTCCACTGTAATCATGAGCAAACCTAAAATATATCTAGGGCATAACTTGGAGTATTTACCTTTTGTGTTAAATTAATCAGAAGATTGCTGTCTGAACCTACGTAAGGCTCCCTTTACCATTCAGTTGGCACATGTATCACAGTCTTTCTCAGTAAAGAAAACCTAGATTAAAAAATTGCTACTCTAATAAACTAGAAATAAAACTATTATATAAAATACTTTTATAGGTTCTAAATATTCCACTTTTCGGAATATCGAAATTAATGTATTTGCCGTTTTTTCTTCTTTTTTCAAAGCACGTTTAGACCAAAAAAAAGCCTATAAAAAGTATTGTTATAAGAATAGTATTAAGGCTTTTGTATTTTATAGGAGTCGCACTTTTTAAATGTATTGGTATTTCATATTGTGTTCAGGGCACCACAGAACTGTAAGCGGTGCAGTTGTGAAATCGCCTACGCTCAAAAATCGCCTGTGTGAATATGGCTCCAACAGGTATTAAACGATCCTTAGGGGACGCCTATCTCCAGTAGTAGACATCCATCGGCTTAGATGAGTTACTAAGCGTCAACAAAGTATTACTGATTAAGAGAACTATTTATTATAAGGTACATTGTGTATTGTCCTCATTTCTTTACAGTATAGTAAAGGTAAGTTCAGGTCCCAGATTAGACCATACTTCATTCCCGACGTAAGGTTCCCGGGGGAATAGTAAAAGTGTTTTATAGCCTCTGCTTGCGGGACAAACATTTATAAGAGAGTACATTAAGATTGCATTAAGAAGGGTTGGCTTAGCTTCGAAATGCTTTACTTTTAAAATGTTTTCGGCAATTTATTTTAATTTAGTTTTCGGAGAAAGCCTTCTGACTTTGTTATTCATCAGTGTTTGAAGTATACATACATAAACTCACAAACGTAACCCTATTGGCTATGTGCACGACACTAGCGCCACACTAGCGCGGCGTACTGACAGAACTTTTTCCGGCAGCCGTGAATTATTTACACTATTATAGTACTGTAAAAGTCTGTGTTTGTTCGAGGATTCTGCCAAAACTACTGAACCGAATTTGATAAAACTTTTTATCTTTAAAAGCTTATTATTAGTCTTAAAAGCTAGTTTATATTTTATTCCGGTACGATGACGGGGGCGGATGCGGACGAAGCCACAGACAAAATCTAATTTGTATCGGAATTCCCATACAAACTTTTACCTCAGTTTTAACACCTTTGGGGGGTTAAAATGCGACAAGCCTTTTTTAAGTGAGCATCTAGATGCCAAAAGAAACTTCCAAGTCAAATTTTAAGTTTGTAGTATTGACATTTTTGGAGATTTCGTGTTAAGTTAGTGTGCTGATGTTCATAGATTCAAGCAAATCTGACACAGCTTCGCTGTCAGTAGTACAAATTTCTGCCACGGCGTGCGCTGCGATCGACTTGACAGTTTCCTACACCCACTTCACTACACATAGCCAATCGGAGTACACAGAAGCTAAACTACAACTAAAATTTGATGAATTCGGGTTGAAAATACGTGACAAGAGGTGCTAAGTGGCTACCCTCTCAACCACTGAAATGCTGCATAAAAAATCGTATCCTGTAGTTGCCAAAACAACCACATAAAGAAAATGGGATGGTCCATTCATACCGACTGTCTGCGCCTACGCTACGACGACATTCTAGATTTTAAGTTTAGCCTATTGAACGCTGATTTATCGGACTCAATATAAATCCCTTTAGATGCTTATACATACCTAGATAATAATATAGACCTGTATACCTATGCAGCGTTAGGCTAGGTGTTGTATATGATAAGTAGTGTATGTTTAGGTATTTAACTTAATTTGTTAAAGTGAACATTGTTATACCTTGTAGTTGTAACAGGATTTTGGCCACCCCGTAAGGCATTATGGTCGCGACTTTATGTATGTATCTATGCGTGTAAACCTATAGAAATATTTGATTATCTAATATATGTAAATCACCTCATTTCGTTCATTAGTTTTGTATAAGCCAATCATGGTGCGGTTTAGCGTCTACGTCACAGTTAAATTCCTTTTGTAATAGGTAATTTCATTCTTATTGATATTGTTTTAAAGCTCATATTCGTTACATAAGTTAACTAACCCCGCCACTAACTGCGGGCTCTGAGGTCACCTTTTGCATACGTTTTATTCTCTCTAACGACCCTCAACCAGTGCGCATGTGCACCCACTTTTTGTAATATTTTTAATTCCGAAATAATTAGTCACTAATATCACAATTGACTTTTATTTCCCCCTTGTTCCTGTAGCGAACATAAATTGGCGACCGTGACAGGACCTGCAAAATTAATTGGATTCCGATAAGCGAGTTCCAGGTTCTTTGTTCTAACCACGAGCGGAAGGGTGCCGCGTGCCACGTGCAGCGCCACATCGAGGGTCACCTTCAGCCTGTAAAGGGCCACAAGAAGTTATTTGGCTGTGGCGGAGTACCTTCGTGCAGCCGTGCCGTCTTCGCTGGAGGATCGCATGCAAGACGCAGCGGTTCCAGAGTCTACTTTGGACCACGCCATCGCGGGGAAGAATTTTCATCAAGCTTACTTGCCTCGAGCAGGCCTCAACAGCTCCGCATCGGCGGCATCTACCTCCATCATCACCTGCTTCAATCATCAAGTGAGCCCGTTCCTTTATTTTCCCTTCTTTCCCCATAGATTTGTGTATTCAGAGAGACCAGTTTCTTAAATCCCAGTGCCTACATACGTGCTACCTATCTGTGAGCGCCTACCTCCTATGGTTAAATACCTAAGGGCCTAATAACGCACACACCTTCATTTGCACGCCTACATTGCAGTGGATTCATCTTTTTTCATAAACGCACATGATATAACCTATAATCTACGTATAATACCTAACCTATTCATATCTCAGACCCCAATAACTTTAACGTAACTATAAAGTTAATTTTATAAACTAAATCCTAAGAGATCTACGTAATCCAAGCTAGTTTCATACCTATCTAATACCTAAAGTATTCTACATAGGATTTACATCCATTCTTCCTCTATTTCAATCATTTATGTGTATGATTGAATCCATTAATGTACTCGTATAGGTGCTAAGAACAGTAATTTTCACTAAAATTATCGTAAACAATATATACGAGTAATTATATAACTATCTATCCATAGTTGCCTACACGCATCAAGTGCAGGACGAATCCCGTTAACCGCTTGCACCTTTCCATTCCAGCGATCGAGCGCTTCGTCCCGCGAGGCTTCCTCTGTACGCTACGCAGCGCACTAAGCGGATAGCAGCGCTTACTTGTGCCAGACATTGCATCAGCTGTCCCTGCACCGGCTTCGTTGCACTGCGCGCCAACCAAACGAGGAGCGTATGCGTATTTATTTCTTTTCTATTAATTAACATAGTGATTGAGTTTATTAATTACTTAAAATGTCTGAAAGTGATGCTCTGAAGTCTGAAATTAAGGAGTTAAGTTCAAAGCGTAGTTCCATCAAGGGTCGCGTCACAAGTTTAAAAATAGTTTAGACACGCTAGCTTCTTTTGATAAAATTTCTCCATTTGAAATTAGTAAACTCAATAGTAAGTTGGTCAGATTTGAGGATTTATTTTCGGAATTTGACGATGTACAAGGGAAAATAGAGGTGATTAATAGTGCTACTCAGGACATCGAGCTGGCCGTTAGGGATATTGTGGAACAGGATTTTTATTATTGTTTGGCCTTGGCTCGGGAATTAATTGATAAAAATACCCCTCGAGACCAAGACGCGAAGTCTAGTTCCTCGTCTAGTTCTCGCTGCCATCATCACGATGAACCTGTGGGGTTTAAATTACCCATTATAAAAATACCCAACTTTGATGGGTCATATTTTAAATGGCTCGAGTTTAGGGACACCTTTACTTCACTTGTACACGACAACAATAACATTATGGACGTTCACAAATTTTATTATTTGAACTCCTATCTGGAAGGGGAAGCAGCTCGCGTCATTTCTAATTTGGAGGTCACTAATGCAAACTACAAAGAGGCTTGGCGTCTTTTACGCGAGCGTTATGATAATAAACGCCAGTTAATAAATAACCATTTAAAGTCATTGTTTTCTCTTGAATCCGTTCGGGAGACAGATAAATCCTTACGGTTCATCATTGACCATATCACTAAGAACTTAAGGGCTCTTAGCACTTTGGGCCTGCCCACTGATAAGTGGGATGTGCTCATAATTTATATAATAGCACAAAAGTTAGATTCAACAACATATTTTAAGTGGGAAGAAAATAAAAATACATTAAATGAAATTCCCACTCTCGAAGACTTTTTTAACTTTTTAAGAAGTCGAGCTGATGTGCTCGAAACTGTCAATCGAAATAAACAGTCTCCTAGACCTAACACTCCTATAGATTCACGACACAAGTCCACTACAAGGGCACTAGTCGTCTCATCCAAGCCCTCTTCTCCTACTTCTTCTCTTGTTTGCCCATTTTGCAAAGGCCAGCATCGTCTGTACGAATGTAATGCATTCAAGAACAAATCGGTGGGAGATAGGCTTTCTTTTGTCTCTTCATCAAAGCTATGTCACAATTGTTTGCGAGTTGGGCATAATGTGAGCCATTGTAGGCTCCCGGGTGGTTGCAAATCATGTAAGGAGCGTCACAACACTCTATTGCATGACCAGCCAGCTGAGACTGACGACAAACCTCCACCCACGGAGCCACCCAAGGCCATAACCATGTCTGCTATTTCTTCTTCAGAAGTGTTGCTTTGCACAGCTGAAGTTACCTTGGTTAATCCGGTAGATAATAATACTATGACAGTGCGTGCTCTATTAGATAGCGGGAGCCAGTCTTCATTTATTTCTAAACATGTAAAGGAATGCCTTCAACTGACTCCTCAGCCTTCCAATACCAATATACTAGGTATTGGCAACACTGCGCTAAATATTAAACCAGAACGTTGCTCTGTGCGCGTTAATTCTAACTGTAGCTCTTTTAGCGCTACCATGTCTTGCCTTGTTCTGCCGACTATTTCCGGCAAGTTGCCTAAAGTCTATTTCGATATAGAGCATCTTAACTTGTCAGGCTTTCAATTGGCAGACCCAAGCTTCAATAAGCCGTCTTCTGTAGACATGCTAATAGGTGCTGACCTCTTTTGGGACCTTATAGAGTCTAGGCAGCATGCACTAGGCGACAACCTTCCAGTTTTACGCAGCTCTAAGCTTGGGTGGTTGGTAGCAGGTTCTATTTTCCCCACTATTTCAAACCCAAATTCAATTAATTGTAATCTATCAACAATTGATGATGTACACTCTCTTAAGGACGATTTGGCCAAATTTTGGCAGCTAGAGAGCGTGCCTGACAAATCGCCGCTTACTGAAGAAGAGACGTTATGTGAAAGTCACTTTCTTGCGAATACTACTCGCACTACTGATGGTCGTTTCTGTGTTAAACTCCCGCTTCGAGACTCCAGAGATTGTCTCGGAGATTCTTATCGCTTTGCTAAGCACAGATTCCTAGGCCTTGAAGCACGGTTTAAACGACAGCCAGTGCTCAAGGAATTATATTTCGAGTTTATGCATGAATATGCAAGCTTGGGTCATTTATCAGATCGGATCACGAGAGACACGTCTGATATTGAATATTATCTACCTCATCACCCTGTTTTTAAAGATAACAGTGAGTCCACGAAGCTTCGCGTGGTGTTTGACGCCTCTGCTCGCTCTACATCCGGATTCTCTGTGAACCATCTCCAAATGACAGGGCCGACAATTCAGGATTCTTTATTCAACATTTTGCTACGCTTTCGTCTCTACAAGTATGTTCTCTCAGGGGATGTAGAGAAGATGTATCGACAGTGCCTCGTTGATGGACAAGATCGAAGTCTTCAATTGATCCTATGGCGGGACAACGAGTCACAACCGCTGCGTACTCTACAATTGAATACCGTCACGTACGGTTTTTCTAGTGCCAGTTTCCTTAGTACACGTTGTCTCTGGCAGTTGGGAGAAGACTCTACTGACCCTAGGGTTAAGGAAATTATCCAAAGAGATTTTTATATAGACGACTTGCTAACCGGCGCTCAGTCAGAGAGTGAGCTGCTCTACATTCGACACTCTGTTGCGGAAGCTCTTACCAAGGGTGGATTTCATTTAAGGAAGTATCGATCCAACTTAAGCTCTGTACTTGATAGTGACTATGCTAGTGAGGATTCGCTAATGATTAGCAATGCGACAAGCACCTTAGGCATTGGATGGGATCCTGCCTCTGACAACCTTCATTTTCCATTAAAATCATTCTTGGTCGACATCGTGACGAAGAGATCTATTTTATCTTCCACCTTTAGGATTTTTGATCCACTTGGATTGTTATCTCTTTGTACTATTATCCCAAAAATGTTAATTCAAAGGCTATGGGCTGATGACAAGGTCGGGTGGGACGATCCAGTCCCCGAGCAAATTCGATCTACTTGGCTTAAATTTGTAAGTAGTATCGATTGCTTATCACAATTAAATATACCTAGGCATGTTCTTATAGAGAATCCTTCGTATACTGAAATGCACTGCTTTTGCGATTCTTCGCAGAGAGCTTATGGAGCTTGCATTTATTTAAAATCAACAAATACTCAAGGTGATACAAAGGTTTCCTTGCTCTGCGCGAAGTCTCGTGTCGCACCTATCACGCCCACTACCATACCACGCTTAGAGCTGTGTGCGGCTCTACTAGGAGCTCAATTAGCTTCAGCTGTCACACACGCTATTAGATTCAAAATTGATCGTCATATATATTGGTCAGACTCTAAGGTCGTCCTGGCTTGGTTAAAAACAACAAGGGACATGAAAACCTTTGTAGGTAACAGGGTAGGTGTTATAAAAGAACTTACCGATCCTTTGTCTTGGCACTACGTTCGATCTTCACAGAATCCTGCAGATCTGCTGTCACGCGGCGTCGATCCACAGCAAGTAGCTGACTCTACCATGTGGTGGCGGGGCCCTTCGTTTTTATTGCTTGGAGAGTCGCACTGGCCATCTGTAGAGCCTCCCGAAGTTGGAGACTTGCCTGAGGTGAAAGCTCATCCCGCTTTGGTGGGTGAGCTCCCTTTCGATCTTTCAAGGATCTCTAGGCTAACTATTGCGCAACGTGCCTACGCACGGGTGCTTAGGTGGTTTCATAATGCCAAACAGGCTAACAAAAATAATAAATTAACTGGTCCCTTACAGGCAGTAGAGCTTGAAGGCTCTATGAATATTTTAATTAAGATGTCGCAAAGGCATTCATTTCAAAACGAGATAGTATTATTGTCTCAAAATAAACCACTTAAGCAGAAGTCTAATCTTGCTGCCCTCAGTCCTTTCATCGATTCTGAAGGGATTCTTCGTGTAGGGGGACGACTCGGGGCGTCCACTTACGAATATGATAAGAAGCACCCTATTCTTATCCACTCCAACGATCTTTTTACGACTCTTCTTTTCCAGCAAGAGCACGTGCGTCTCATGCATGCTGGCCCTCAGCTTCTGCTTACATCCATAAGAAATAAATTTTGGCCTATAGGCGGGCGAAATCTAGCCAGGCGCACGACTCGAACCTGCTATGTTTGTACTCGATTTAGGGGTAAAACAATGGGTAATATTATGGGAGATTTGCCATTAGAACGCACAGTACCTAATTTTCCCTTTATTAATGTCTCAACTGATTTTGCGGGCCCGTTTTACATAACAGACCGTAAGGGGAGGGGGTGTAAAATAACAAAGTGCTATCTATGCATTTTTATTTGCCTAAATTATAAATGTATGCACTTGGAGGTTGTGAGTGAGCTCTCCAAGGACGCCTTCTTGCTAACACTTAAGCGCTTCATTGCACGTAGAGGATTACCTAAAAAGATATTTTGCGATAATGGGACCAATTTTGTTGCCGCGGCTCGTGAGATCAAGGATTTTATTAATTCAAAAGAGAACGAATCTGCAATTTTGAATTTCACAGCTCAGCAAGGCATCGAATTTAAATTCTCTCCTGCATACGCACCTCATTTTGGTGGCTATCACGAAGCCGGTGTTAAGTCCGCTAAATATCATTTGCATAGGGTGTTAGGGAATGCGCACTTAACATTTGAGGAGCTGTGCTCTATGTTTACACAGATCGAGGCAATCCTTAACAGCCGTCCTTTATATCCTCTCAGTCCCTCGCCCGATGATCTCCAAACCCTTACCCCGGGACATTTTTTGATTGGCAGGCCACTCACCGCACTGCCAACACCAGCTCTGATGGACTGCAACAGCCACCGCCTCGACCGCTACCGGCGCCTTGAACAGGTGCGCCAACACTTCTGGAGGCGGTGGTCGAATGAATATGTAGGAGAGCTACAGCAGCGAACCAAATGGCGCGTCAAACACAGAGACCTGCGCTTGGACGATCTGGTGTTACTCAAGGACGATAACGCTCCTCCCCTCTGCTGGCGCCTAGGCCGCGTGAGCAAGTTATTCCCGGGGCCGGACGGCGTTCCACGTGTGGCTGACGTCTCTACATCGCGTGGCATCGTGCGCCGCGCCTTGAACCGTATGTGCCTCTTGCCGGCTGCGGGGGGTGAAGAACCTTGAAAGCTGTAATCGGTCAGCTTTCAACGGCCCGGAGGATGTCTGCGCCTACGCTACGACGACATTCTAGATTTTAAGTTTAGCCTATTGAACGCTGATTTATCGGACTCAATATAAATCCCTTTAGATGCTTATACATACCTAGATAATAATATAGACCTGTATACCTATGCAGCGTTAGGCTAGGTGTTGTATATGATAAGTAGTGTATGTTTAGGTATTTAACTTAATTTGTTAAAGTGAACATTGTTATACCTTGTAGTTGTAACAGGATTTTGGCCACCCCGTAAGGCATTATGGTCGCGACTTTATGTATGTATCTATGCGTGTAAACCTATAGAAATATTTGATTATCTAATATATGTAAATCACCTCATTTCGTTCATTAGTTTTGTATAAGCCAATCATGGTGCGGTTTAGCGTCTACGTCACAGTTAAATTCCTTTTGTAATAGGTAATTTCATTCTTATTGATATTGTTTTAAAGCTCATATTCGTTACATAAGTTAACTAACCCCGCCACTAACTGCGGGCTCTGAGGTCACCTTTTGCATACGTTTTATTCTCTCTAACGACCCTCAACCAGTGCGCATGTGCACCCACTTTTTGTAATATTTTTAATTCCGAAATAATTAGTCACTAATATCACAATTGACTTTTATTTCCCCCTTGTTCCTGTAGCGAACACCGACTGCTCTCAAACGGTGAAGGAAAACATTGTGAGGAAACCTGCATACGTCGCAGAAGGAATTCCGATGCGTATGTGAAGGCTACCATTCCGCATTGGGCACGCGTGGTGGTCTAGTGCCCATACAAACTCCCGGAGGGTCCGCCTGTGCCCTACAGTGGGACGTTTATAGGCTGATGATGATGATAATATACAAGACGTAGGCCGGGGCTGTTATTTTATCCCTTTGAGCTACCACTCAATTCGATACCTCCTAAAATCGCCAACCTCATGCGATGATTTTAGGGGAAGCAAGGCGGAATTTACTTAGGTATGTTTTTCACTTTATTTTATTTTTTAGAATTTACTATAAATAACGTCTAGTCTGAGATTTAGTGAGATAAATTTTCAGCAGAATTCGTTTATTATCTTGTTATCGCAGAATGAAAATTGTTGATTTAATTTAGCCTCGTTACTTGTCTAGGTCCACAAATAGGGTTCCTAAATAACCTAATCAATTCTTCTAAGCGCGAGATTCTGGACAACAAAATTTAATAAAAATGTGACGCAATTTCTTTAACAGAGAAGGAAGCAAAAAGAAATTTGATAAATAGAAAAAAACTACAGAAACGTAATAATGAAGCCATTACCCTCAATTTTAAGTATAAATATTAGGATATAATTAAACTGATTTACCTGCCCTAGCTTGCAATTATAATTTACGAGCTTTTACCCGCGACTTCGTCCGCATAAATTATATTTTTAAGTCAGATGATAAGCTATCAAACAAAAAAAGTTTCATCAAAATCGGTTCAGTAGTTTTTGCGTGATACTCGAACAAACAAACACCCAAACAAACAAACAAACAAACAAACATACAAACAAACAAACAAACAAACAAACAAACAGACAGACAAAAAATACAAAAATTGGTGATTTGGAATCAGGGACACGTATAAACCATGTCGTAATTTTTTTTTTCTAAATATCTTCAATGTACAGACACACTTGTGTTACAGTTTTATAATAGTTTAGAATACATACATACAGAAACATACTTCACCTTACAATCCTTACATTAGCTTAATTTATATTTTAATAATTATTAAGTCAAGTTATGTTGTAGAGTAATTCTTGCCGCATCTTCTGTACAGCGATAACATGTCCCGATGCAGTAGCTTCAAAAAAAGATTTTACGTTTAAAATTAGTGTGCTTCAAGTAATATTGCATAAATTATTTTGAGTTTGAGTTTAAGACACACACTCTTTGTGATAGTTTTTTAGAAAAGCATAGTAACAATTTATTAGGTAAAATCTGACTAACTATACATAAACGTACTAAAATATTATGAGAACCAATCGTACACTACCTAATAATTCATATCAAATATGAACTCAACGCTCCCCGACCAGAATCGTAATGCTATCCAAATAGTTTCTGCGAACAATATACGTTGCTCGAGATAGAAATAATATTCAGTAAGAATCTCTACAGATATATAAGCTATTTTTGAGAGCTTCCCCCCCCCCCCTACTCCCTCTCGTAACAACAAAACAATGTCACGAAACGACCCCCCTGCGAGTACCTACCTGAATATAATGCTCGTAAACGCGCTAAAATTTTTACCTTTCCTTGTATAATATTTATACTACATACTTTATTCCGTCGTATTACGTGTGAAAATAAGACGACATTCTTTTTGTAAATATGTAATAAATAAATAAAAAGGTATGATTGTTTTCTCATGTTATTTAAGGAGCTGATGTAAACGACATGATTTGGATCTTAAGGTGACAAGACTAACATAATTTCTTAAATGCTATTTTTACACATCCTAATTCGTATGAATTTATGCATTATTTGTATACGAATAAGCACTTTAGGTCCTACATTAAATGAAGCTTTCTTTGATCAATAATAAAAATAGACACACAATCAACGCTATATTCAAAAGTGTCATCAAACTATGTGAAGGCACTTTTGAGTGGTACTTTTATTAACTTGGTATATTGCGCTACCAAATACGAGGCGAAGCCGAGGCACATATACGTAAGTCCATCAATGCCTAGTTGTGGCCAAGGCTTGTATAGTACTTTTCTCAAATAATGCGCGGAAATTAAAACAATAAATTTTCTCAAATAATTCGCGGAAATTAAAACTCTTTTCAAAATCAATGACGAACAACAATTTTTTTTTTCAATAAACAGCTTTCGCAGCAAGCCAGTTCGAAATTTAAGTAAAAACTTTGATGAGTTATCTCCTTGGTCGCCATGTTTCGGAGAAAAAGATCGTTCCATTTTTAAATTACACGACAGATATGAGTTTAGTATGTAATTTATTTGGCCGCTAAACACGACAGATATGGATTTTCATACAAACATTGCCGGCCGCTGCGCGCATGTATTTGGCCAGTACAGCAATTTCGATTTATCTCGAAGAAGGTTGTCAAAATAATGCTCACATTTCCAAGCATGTTTGAGAAATAGAGCATTACTAGAATCGATCATTTGTAGACCAAACTCGGGTGAAAACTCTATATTGATTCAGAATTCAATCAATTCAAAAAGATAAACAATTATCTATATCAAAATGGATCAAATATCCAACTACTAATGAATAGCATATTGTCGTGAAAGGTAATTTTGTGGGTAATTGTGTCCGTGACCTCCAGACGATGTTGTATCTACCCCTACCCCTACATCTACCCTGTCTGGTCGAGACTATGGCATTGTATTCTTTATGACCGTACTATGTAGTACTGGATACTCTATCTTAGGGCATAACAACAACACAACACTGTAACATAACAATGTATTGGTGTTTAACTTGTTGGTTGTCCTTAATAAATAAAATAATAAATAACTGCGACGTCGCATCGCATCGCAAATATCTGCCAGCGCTCGATGACTTATTCCGATGACATAGTTATGATTATTGCACGCAGCGCATCGCAGATGTTTGCGATGCGCTGCTGCGTCCGTCGCAGTTATGTGTGGGCACACTTATACTGTAGCGCACATTGCAATGTGTTTAGTCATTGGTTTTGTATACAACACTAGCTTTTAATTACTAACAAAATTATAAAGGTGATTCAGACAATGAAACTTTCCCTAAGGAACATGGGTCGAAAAACGAATTTTATTTTTGGATATCCCATAGGCAATCGACCCGCTGATCCGCACTTTTGCATAGGAGGTACAAAACATTTTTTTCGTTTTCCGACCAATGGCTTTTTGTTTCCGACATGTTGTTTAGTAATTATTGCGCCGACCCTAAATAATGGGAAATGGACAAGAGAATGATGATGATGATGATCCTAAGTAATTAAAAACTCGCGTGGTATAGTCACATTTTTGCATTTTTGGTATCAATTTATCGTACATTTCGCGCATCAGTCACTTATCCGAGAAACTCATTGTTGAATTACGTCGTTTTTTACCACTTTTTACGTTTTTACCTGATGTAATTGATACTCTTTCTTATACTGTGACCTGACCTAGTTTTGTATTACATACCTGCAGTATTTTTTCTTATAATGGAAGCTGATAGTGAAGAAGTTCATCATTTTCACCATCATCTCTGCCGAAAGACGTTCACTGCTCAGCTGGTCATAGCAGTCGTTACCCGTGGACCCGGTGGGTAATTTTAATTACCCGTGATTCCATGGCATTAGGAATTTTTCCCTAAGCTTCGGACTATATCGATAGAAAATTAATAATTAACAGGCCTCCCGTGGGCCTTCAACAATCGCCACAACGAAAGTCGCTGTGCCCTCCTCCAAGAATAAAGTCGTAGACATTACCTTGTTTCAACTAACCGCTTAAAAATTTTGCATGTAAGTGTAGGTATGTTCTCTTAAGCGGATAAACTAATCAATTACTTAGTGATTGATGTTAGTTAAACAATTATTTATCCGATCAACTACTTTCAAACTCATACAAGAAACTTGTGCGAACTTAACGAAGTATCGGACCACCTGCACGGTGCCGAGTTTAAGTAAATATACTCGCTTGTGCTCTCTCGCTATCAGTTTATACCTAGATATCTATTCTACTCTACGATATAATGTACAGTATTATGCTTGTTGATATGCATAATACGGTATGGCGCTTCGATATTAGAATTATTGGAAACTATCATCGAAGTTTAGCAACGTCAGCTTCGGCTAGTTTTTGGAAGAATTGCCATTTTAGTTTTATTTTATATTGAACATCTTCGTGTTTCTTAAGGCACGTTAATTCTTCAGATTACGGTGTAAATAACTAATAATTCTCAGACGGCGAGTTGTCCACTAACTTGCCTCCTGTGAGAGCTTTATCGAGGTCGTATGATGTCCGCGTTCAATGTGCAAATGCTGATGCTAGGTGCTGCGGAATAGCAACAAATAGATTGACCTCGATAATTGAAGTACATACTTCGTACACCTCCACTTATCCGCACCGAGTATGGAGGGCGTGCCCTCTCAGCATTATGAAAGGAGACCTTTGCCCTATACAGGGTCCTTCTTAATATGCTGACATTTTTTTAAGGGGATGATCAGACCGTCAAACTGAACAACTTTCCCCATGGCAACAACATCGAAAGCGCGAAAAAAAATCAGCCTTTCCATACAAAACTGCAAACCTAGTCGAGCGAAATGTATTGGGACAGCAGATTTTTTTTCGCTATTTCGATATTGGTCCCATACAGAAAGTTATTCAGTTTTATGGTCTCATCATCCCCTTAAAAAAGTGTTTAGAAGGGTTTTAATTCTGTTTCTCTTCGAATACCCCAGCGCTCACCGTTGTTAGTGATTGGCATGTTGATCACTTACTTCCCTCCACCAATCCGCACTAGGTCCGCGTGTTTAAATCGTATTCTGTTATGCATAATAAGGCAAATGGATAATTATTAGAGGCTCAATTCATAGCAGCTGACTGAGCGGTAGCAGCGGCAGTTTGACAGTCAAATATATAGTAGCAATAACGCTTGCGGTGCTTCGTAAGTACTCGTACTTATCAAATCTTTAAAAAAAAGAAGAGCACAACAAAATGTCGCCGTAACATCGTGCACGCGTATAAATTTTACCTGTTTCACAAGATTTTATGTACACACGCATGTTTTATAGTATAGTTTACAGTACGCAGGGTGTCATCAAAAACCCTCCAAGACTCGAGGGATGTGTTTTGTATCGACGGTGGAGCATGCTGGTTTCATTAATACGTTCTCATATTTACTTAACTTTGTGTGTTAGGGTAAACAGTTGCATTACTTTAAGGGGTGATTGCACTCATGATACTGAACAACTTTTCCTAAGATACCTAATAGGAAATTCTCAAAAATGTTTTTCCACTTTTCATAGAAACGTTCTATCAGCCGATTGCATTTAGTACCTATGGAAAGATAATTTTTTTTTGCTTTTTTCCTATAGATTTCTTAGGGAAAGTTGTTCAGTATCATGGGTACAATCACCCCTTAAAGTAATGCAACTGTTTACCCTACCACCCTGTATACGAATAGAACACTACCAAAGACACTGCTTAATTTTTTTCGGGAAAGACTAGGTTTTATACAAAATAAGAGACATCATCATCAGCTACACCTCACAAGATTTTTTTAGATTCATCCTTTATTTAAATCAATTCAAGTGATATCATATTGAAGAAGCCCTTTTCGAAATGGAAGACTTTTACATACGCATCAGAATTTCTTCTTCAGAGTTTGCAGCTTTCCTTACGATTTTTTTTCATTTAGAATTTGAGCACCCAATAAAACGTATAATAAATGGTGTAACAAAACACCCTAGTAATATTTGAAAGGGTGGTTGAGAGTTAAGACTATAAAACTGAACAACTTTTTAATGCAGCCATAGTTAAAAAAAAAATCTGCTATCCCATACATTTGAGTTGAGTAGGCACGTAACAACTGCAGTTTTTTTATAAAACAGCTGGTTTAAAAAAAAAATTATGATGGCTCCGTAGTCAAAGTTGTTCAATTTGATACTACTGCTGTTTTGTTTCAACAGGGGTGAAACAAAACAGCAGTATAAATACAACGTGTTAATAAATTAGCGCAAAACCTCATATACCCCAACTGGTTTATGACAAAATAATTAGATTGAAACAATAATTTCATTATTTTGATACTTAAAATTTAAAGTTATTCGCATTTTAAGTTTTGAGACAAAAATGATTTGTTATCATTTCAGCAATGAATGAAAGCGCTAACGTACTCATGGATACATTTTAATAATCTTGTTTTAGTAGTTAGTAGGGTGAGTGTGCCCGTGCGGTGGGTTGACAACGGTTTCAGTAAAATTTTACAAACAAATTATTTAATATTTTGAAAAAAAATACCTGTGTTGACACCATGATAATTTGATTCTGCTCTCGATTCTTAACAAACTACTTTCTAGTTTTGCGTTAATTCATTAACACGTTGTAGGTTTAATAACATTTCATTGCATCATTTCGAACCCTATGATTAAAATACCACGCCTCTTCGCAAGTTCGCAACACACAATAGATTACTTACGCGAGACGCTCACAGTGCATAATTAATGAGTTAATGATTATGAGCAATTAATAATTATTGAGATCATAATTGTATGTATATATGTATAGAGTCCCAGCGTGATTAGATATAATACAGTAGGTAATTGGCATAAGACAGACGGAGGTAGTAACAGGTATTTTGACAGATGATATAGGTTCGCCGTACCTATATTATTGTTATGTATGACTGACCATTAATCTTGACAGGCAGCTCTAGACATATTAATATACATTCAAGTTGATACAGAGTCTAGATATAATGGATTATATCCTCCCATCTAGTTTGTTATTAGACATTTGGTTCTGATTTACTCAAGGTAATGAAACGTTCTCATTTTTTTCATCGCTATTTCGATGTTGGTCCCATAAAGAAAATTGTTCAGTTTGATGGTCTGATCATCCCCTCAAAAACCATCAGCATATTAAGAAGGACCGTGAAAGGACCCTATACAGGGTGTAACAAAACACCCTAGTAATACTTAAGGGGGTGCTTCAGACCATCAAACTGAACAACTTTCACTATGGAGCCAACTTCGAAATCGCGAAATAAAAATCAGCTGTTTCATACAAAACTGCAATACCGGCTTGACTCAAATGTATGGGACAGCAGATTTTTTTTTTCTCGATGTTGGCTCCATTGTGAAAGTTGTTCAGTTTGATGGTCTGAAGCACCTCCTTAACTATTACTAGGGTGTTTTGTTACACCCTGTATAAGGGCACAGTATAAGAATGAGTATCTATTACTACATAAGTACATAATAAGGGTGTACCGTAGGTAATAAACGTATTAAACTAATTTCTAACCCTATCGCCAAGATTGGGTCACACCTCTCGCCGTAAAGTCAATACAGTACAAATATTAGCACATAGCTAAGTATTGTTACCACACAGTTTAGTTGTAGTAAGTGTAACAGACGCTTACGAGGCGTTTTGGTGATTAGTGCTCGCTCAGTCGGCAACTAATTACATTTACACGTTTGCACTTTGTTCTCTTTTATAGTATCTAGACGAACCGTCGAATAAACATCCATAGCTCGTCAATGGTCATGGTTTTCAAAAATTTAAAAGTAAGTACTAATACTCTGATTGCCAAGTTTTGTAATGATATCAATAGCTTTCTGGATAGTAAACAAATTGTAATAGTAGTCTTTTTTGATTTTAAAAAAGCGTTCGACACCCTTCAGCACGATACGCTCCTGCAGGCAATGGACGAATGCGGGGTGAGAGGACCACTGAGGCTTAGATAGGCGACGCACTCAGCGACCCTAAGACCGTATTAAGTGGGGTGCCCCAGGGCTCAGGATGTGGACCAGTGAGCTACCTGATGCATGTCAACAGCCTCTGTGACGTCCTGGAGCACTGTACTACATACATGTTTGCTGATGATCTCTGTGCGTTGCGAGCTGGTAGCGATGTGCAACAGGTAAGTCGTCTCGTACAGGAGGATGTCAACAACGTAATCAAATGGTCTCATGATAATGGCATCACCCTTAATGGGGATAAAACAAAACTGTAAAATTCTCCCAGCATCATTAAAACATAAATACTTACTGGCCACTAATGATCATGGCAATCCTCACTATAGGTCACACTTGAATCACAACTACGAAACGAGAGCGATATCGGCTGGTAAGTTCGAAGTACCGCGGGCGAACAACTACTTCGGGTATAGGACCCTAAGTAGGTGTGTTCCAAAGCTGTACAACGAGCTACCAGCCGATATCCAAAATGAGGTGAAGAAGTCGAAATTCTGTGGGTTGTTGAAGGATCTGTTGCTATCGAATGTCATCAATGAATAACTAGTAAGTACGTACTCAGTACGCCAGTCATGTTATGTGTATAAATAGTCTATATTATTGCGCCTATGTAATGCGAGACTGATTCTCGGTTCCTACAGCCAAACCGTAAAATACGGTTTTGTAGAACTACAACTAAAAACATGTAATTTTGTAACTTATTATTAAATAAATAAAAAAATAAAAAATCACGAAGGTCTGGAACATATGCGACCATTGAGATACGTAATCACAGAATAGCTTTGACTATTTGTTATAAGGACTGGCCTTGCGGTAGCATTTCCCCTCTGCCACGGTATAAGAACAATTGATCATGTGCACACTCAATTTAATAATTTATCACTAAACGAGACAGCCTTATCTAGTAATAGATACTCTTTCTTATACTGTGGCCTTATTATTGCACAACAATAATTTCGAACTTAGAACGTTTGGGGTTCACGTGAGACTAACTTTTCATGATTTTTAACATTCAAAATTAGAATCTAAAGTTATGGGGAATAAAATCCAAAGTTGCGGATTTCATGTTACCTCTCCCCCCGCAAAAAGTGGCAGAAATGTTTGTTAGTAGAATGACACGCGTAGCTAGTCCCTATATAAGTAGTCAAGATTACAATCAACAGTTACGTTGTAGATAAGAAGTAGCCACAAACTTTAAAACACTCATCTTATAAATACGTGTGTAGGTAGGTAGGTAGGTATATTCTCGTAGATCTACATAATATAGTTGAAGGGCCACTTTTTGCCAATAATTAACTTCATTTACTACTGTTTTGTTCTTCTGTGATAATCAGATGTGTGAATTGAGTAAAACAAAAATAGAGCAAATTCTATGTGTTTAATCCATTCCACCAAATAAAGCAATTTTTTTCAGATTAATTTATGCATTGAGACAATTATTGTCATTAAGTGGAGCAAAGCTTTGATAGAATGGTAAAGGCAAGGGTTATTCAGTAGCCAAGTGGATGTCATATGACAAGAAAATGATGTAGAATAGAATACATACAGGATAATCTAATGCTTAAACTGGTTTCATACAAGGATGAATTTGTCTTCGATCGCAACTAGTTACGAAGTCATACGCGGCCGAAAGGTCAAGGATGATATTATTACAAAGAGCTAAGAGGTGATTAGTTGCCAATCTTTTGCCCATAGTTGTTACCTATTGTATACTGTCAGAGAAGAACACTTATCTCTGAGACCTCGGACGACTCCCACGGGTTCCCATCTTAGAATAATCCTAGAGAATAAATCTTGACTTGTAAAAGCAATCAGCTTTAGCTTGACCTATGATTGCGACTAAGCCATTGAAACTGAGAAATGAAAGCACAGGATCAAACAAAATAAACCATTCCACAAATACATACCAAGCTACAAACTCTCTCAGCCACAACAATTATACTGAATCCAAACTTAAAACAACCACACAAAATAAGCAAGGTATAGAAATCCCCGAAAATCTGAAAAGCAAAACCACAAGCCCTTTTCAAACACCAATAAAACTGAAAGTGCCATCGGCGTGTGCACAAGGGTTATCTTACTCAGGCACTAAGCAAGATTGAAAACATGAGTCGGCAAGTCCCAAACAAACACGCCAGGTGGATCGATTACCGAACGCATTAAGTCCCTAAACTAAAACGGGGCCCCAAACTATTATGCCTCGAGGATAGAGCAGCTAATGATGTGGAAGAGGCCGCTGATTGGGTCCACACTTTCGACTGCACCTTTGTAATTCACTTTACTTTTGTATTTAACACTCGATTGCCATTTGGGTCGGAAGTCGCTAATTGTTCGATTTTGGAAGTAAAATTGTTTTCTAATGGAGCGGGGTTGGTATCGACTAGTTATTTGATTACTGTTACGTAACTGGTAAAATGGAAACATTTTAGTAAACATGGAGAAAAAATGAATGGCGCAGCTTTCGTCACTGAGATTGCAATATAAATAGTCAGCTGCAAGTTTTTACGTTAAACGTAAAATTCTGATATTGGATTTTTAGTTATACCATTTGAATCGGCTTCAATTGGAATTGATTCAGCGAAACTTTTATTAGTTTTCGTTTTCGATTGACATCGGTTTAACTTTAAACTTTGATGGAAATACGAGCAAAAATAAAATAAAAATCATAACGTTGTAATAGTCCAGTGCTATATATAAATGTATATGTACACGTATGTACACACACGCCACTACGTGTAGTGGTTTGCTCTTGGCCAAGTGGCTGATCGTGATCGTCCTCTTTAATGATAACTGAGAATAATAAAACTGTCTTGACCAATTGACTGTAAATGAAATGAATTGATTTCTAAACAATACTTATTTACTTAAGGATGTAATTTCTGAGAAATATGTGTCTTGTCAATGAATGGAAACTGACTTGTCTATCGAGAGTAAAATCTAGATTAAGCAAACTTTATATAACCGTATAAAAGGTAATCGAATGTATGAATTAATAAATATCTAAGTCCAATTTCTGTCGGAGTCGACAATCGTAGTTATCAACTACCTTCCAGTAAACTTTTCGATTAGTATTACTACTGGTCGATTTGATGTTATTCGTGATAATTAGATATTCTCATAGTTGGCTGTTGCCGCGATGGGTTATCACAGCCCCTCACACAACTTCCAGGAAGCAATCAAGACCTGGCCGAAGTGTTCACAGTAACTGGACGACCTCACTTTACTCTTTCTTCGTTTAATTTGATTACCTAGGTCAGGCCTAGTAATTAAGCTGCCCCTGTTTATATGAAATGATTAAAGGGTGCACCCTATTATTTGTAGGTACCTTTTGTCTGTATAGTATGTTCTTTTGTGTGTTTGAGCGGCCGCTCGAGGGATCAGCTTCTGTATTTTTAGGATATGGATGGCGACTCCAACCCTCTATGAGATGTCCTCATACAACAGAATTTGGACAAGCGATGACGAACTCAAAATCTCTGAATCAATAATCTGAAGTTAATAGTTTGCTGTTTCTAGACTTGTATCTGAGCTATATTTAGACAACTAGAATATTGGCTGACGAACTTAAATACTTTCGTGTTATCGTAAATTGTTTCTACGTTATCGGAGAAAAGAAAGGACTGAATAATACCAAATGGACCCAACTGAGATTTGTCCTGGTATCGGCTCCTAATAAAGGTCTACTTTAGTTATTATGTCAATCGAGATATCTGGTTCCTGGGTATAGATAAAGAAATACAACAATGATACGTTTATATACTTCATTTATTTCATAAAATCTGACTCTACTTTAAAACTGGTAATTGTTTAGTTTTAGAAACTCGATGAACGAATTTATAAAACCTCTGTTACGTTTAATCTAGGCCCAATCAACTTTACTAGAAGGGAAAAAAATGAACAGAGAAAGAAAAAAACCCTTTTGGCCGTCTTATTCTATATCAACACCTTAATAATTATTACTAATTGATTAATCCTGAAATATCATTGATTACTGTGCGCAAATATGACCGCCCTCTCTCTCCTTATCAGGTCGTGGCTTCCAAATCAAACTAATTGCATAAAATGATCAAAGGATAGGTGATATCTTTACAATAATTTCAGGATTAAGGTAACACAAAATATATAATACAGTGTATAACGTGTTTATTCTGGGAATGATATTAGTTTAGCTATTATGTTCGTATTGTCGCAATTGGCTTTAATTAGCAAAATATAAGATTTCTCCCCGTATTATTATGGACGTCTTAATTTTCAGACAAATCAAATAAACACGTTATGCAGACAACGATACACTTAGCTGCCGGCCTCTAGGCTCGTCCGGACACAGGGATGATGATGATGATGACACTGGATCAACGTTCTATTAACTTTGTTCATTCAAATGTTTTCTGCACTATATTTATTTATTTGCAAGAGTACAAGAACACTTTGACTCTTTCGGAAGAGGGTTTATAGACCAACCACACTCTCTCTAGATTAGATTCAACTATCACCCAAAGAAAGGAATCGAAAAGGATTTTAGAGACAACCGCCCGCGTTAGCTCTCAAATCTTAACTAACTCTCCACCAAAATGACATCCCTTTTGCCATTGTATTATGACGCCGTCAAGCAGTTCACATTATCTTTATACAAAACTAATACTTATTTTCTAATACATCAAGTTCTTATTTCCTATGCCATATTTCTTTCCGCCACACGCGTCGACCCGTCTTCGATTGGACGCTCCGATGCGCAAGCGCAGTTGGTTGGTCGATGCATTTCGGCTGGGCACCGCCGGCGCCGGTGTCACGCCCCCCCGCGTGTCTAGCCGTCAGCATAATTCGACTTCCTAGAATCCTAGGTTTGCTCGTAGACCCAGTCTTGTGCGATTCCAAGTTCACCTCAGGTTGCCACAGTTTAATCTGAAATATTTTAGAAAAATTCCGAAAAGTTATTATGAACATGATTAATGATCATTACTTCGGACCTTAGAGGGCAAATTCGTCTAACTACCACATGTTTGTCTGTTTCCTTAAACTTCGTTTGCACAAGGCTCGCTGTAAAATTTATGGGGATGTGAACAAATGACCGCCCATCCTGCAGGGATATTTATGATTATTATAGGGATTTTAGCCTTTGTTTTGAGTTTCCTGTTAAATTCTAAATACGTCGAAATTGTCATTAGATTTTTAGACTTTTGTTTGCGTCTCCTTTGTTTCCTCCTCCTTCCATCCATCTTAGTGACGTTTATGGCTTTGGAATATAAAAGAAATGTTATTCCAAATTTTAGTTTCGAATTTTATGTATGCCAGATGTGGCCGTCGGCCTTTCCTAAAATCTACTCATGTACTTACTTCTATCTAACTATGTTATGTATATATATGGGTTTGCCCTTTACCATCACATACCTCTCCCTGAAGACAGGTTGAAACTTGTTTTCAAGCTTTCTACATACTTTTACAACTACTGATATTTACGTAACATTCCTCTTTATCACTCGACATTTCAACTCCTACACGCAAACCGCTGAACAAAAAAAAAATTTAACCGCCAACGACCTAGCAATAGACCGTAAGCACCTGCTTTGTAATACACTATAAAATAAAACAAACCCTTGTAAGAGTTATCTGCGTGCATCGAAAAAAAACCTGCCGCCCTTTGTGTTCTCTAATCTGTTGCCATAAACTCTGTTAAGACTGTTGCGTTAGCGCCCTATTATAATATCGGTATTTTGGTTTGTTATTGTCCTTTTGTGGTCAATGAATCTACGTTTTCCTCGTTCGTACTTACGTAATACCTAAACAAGTGAATCGCATTGTAATTGCCTTTAATTTCATTTGAATTTGGGCACACTAGTGTATACACATTCTCATGAGGTATAGCCCCAACCCTAAATGGCCCTATGTATAGACGTGCAAACTTCTTTGTCAACTTCTTGTCTGCTTCAGATTTGGGGAAAGTCTTTAATTTGACATAATCGCCTATATTAAATCGAATCAGCCGGTGATTTTTATTATATGTGGCTTCCCTAGATTCGGCCGCTCTCAGAAGGTTTTCACGAGCCTTACTCCGAATTTCGTCTACACAGTTAATCGCTGGCCCTGATAATTTATACCTAGCCAATAACTTGTCAGTTGAAAGTATGGTGCTTCTTCCCCAAAGTACTTCTTCCGGCGAATATCCAGTTGAAGTATGTATCACTTTATTATAGCAATCTTCGATCTGTGGAATCAATGAAACCCATGACTTGTGAGATTTGTCGCAATAGGTTCTAAACATTCGTCCTAGCTCTTTATTTAC
Source organism: Agonopterix subpropinquella (assembly GCA_922987775.1). Taxonomy (NCBI): domain Eukaryota; kingdom Metazoa; phylum Arthropoda; class Insecta; order Lepidoptera; family Depressariidae; genus Agonopterix; species Agonopterix subpropinquella. The sequence continues at coordinate 21,925,913 of OV277708.1, forward strand.
CCGTTCGGTCGAGTTGGGACGTGGATTCCTTACGGAAGTATGCGACAGACGTATGCCTAAGCGCGACAATCCATCTTCCCATGCCCTAGAGATGAATTGAGCTCCGTTATCGGTTACGATGTGTGCAATATTTACAACTGTATGAAATTTCTTTACGCAGGAAAGGACACTTATTCCAGTGGCCTTCCTTAAGGGATATAGCTTAATGAATTTACTGAAGCTATCCTGTACCACAAAAATATATTTATACCCGTACGTTCCGGATGGTAGTGGGCCGTATAAATCGGCAAAAACTAATTCACCTATCTCTTTCATCCTCACCGGCTTGCTCGGTCCCGAATGGTGAGCCTTTTCATGTTTCGACTTCTGACAAACCTCGCACTCTCTCAAGACATTAGTTACTTCATGTGGCATATTAGTAAAGTAATAACGCTCCTTCATTAATGCTAGTACTTTATATCTACCAAAGTGACCTATTTCTTCGTGAACATTAGTTATCAACTCCCTTTGCATCGCCTCTGGAATCACTAAAACCTGCCTTCCTGTCTTAGGCCTTATATAATATAAAATATTATTCTCGAAAACGTAATCCTGTCCTTTTGTAACCCCGTCCGTATTGCTTGGGTCCCGTATATTCTCTATTATCTTCTTTAGTCTTTCATCGTTGATTTGATGTTTATCTATTGATTTTAGCTGTTCTCGAATCAAACCCGAGCATGCAGTCTTAAATAGATTCATTTGTGGGCCCTGATTTCGCGAAGTTAAAATATCTGTGACCCCCTTTATATGTCGAGATAATACGTCTGCCACAACGTTGTCTTTACCCTTCACATACTCCACGCGATAATCAAACCGTCCTATATAGTGTACCCACCTAATCATACGTGCGCTCAACAATTTGCATGAGTTCAAAAAGGTAAGGCTCTTGTGATCAGTACGTATTACTAACCTCGCCCCTCTCAAGTAGGTTTCGAATTTTGTTAGACTATAGACGATTGCCCACAACTCCTGCTCCGTAACCGTCCACCTCATCTCGGCTTCCGTCAACCCTTTACTACAGAACCCTATAATCATCTCTTCTCCCTCTTCCGACAACTGATAAACACACCCCGCAATACCTACCGAACTGCTATCTGTTTGAAGGTAATATATCTTATGTACATCTGGGTGTGTTAACATCACGGTCTCTAAAAATAATCCTTTCACTCGCTCGAAACATTCACTTTCTACTTCTGTCCATTTCCACTTAACATCCTTCCGTAACAAATCACATAATGGTTTTGTTTCCTCTCCGTATTTCCGTATGAACCGTCGAAAATAATTAATGAGTCCTAAGAAAGCTCTTACTTGCTTAACTGTCTTTGGGACAGGGAAATCCTGGATGGCTTTTGTCTTATCTGGATCCATCCGGATACCCTCCGTGTTGACAATATGTCCCAGCAATTTCACCTCCGTTTGCAAAAACCTACATTTTTCTACGTTACAGGTCATATTCGCCTCTCGTAGCCGAGTCAACACTTGATCTATATGATCTAGGTGCAATTCTAGATCTCCAGAGGTATAAACAATCAAATCGTCGAGGTAGTTTACGCAGAAGTCCCTAACCCCCCCCAGAATTACGTCCATAGCACGTGAAAAGCTAGCTACTGACGTCTTTAGTCCTTGCGGTAGAACTGCATATGTGTATGTCTTACCCATAAATGTAAACCCAGTGTACTTTGTTGATTCCTTATCAAGGGGTATTTGGAAATATGCATTATTTAGATCAATCAAACTAATATACTTGACCCCGTGAAAAGACTGTAAAATTTCAGACGTAAGAGGCGGAGCCTCAGAGTCTCCTACCATTCTTTTATTTAATTCACGTGCGTCTAACAGCAACCTCACAGAACCATCTTTCTTTTTTGTATAGGTGAGTGGGCTACAATAGGGCGTTGCCTCTCGTTTTATTACCCCCAATTGTTCTAATTCCTCAATCTTTTCCTTTACCTGCTCACGGTGTGCGAAAGGTATCGGATAACTCCGTTTCACAAAAGGTGTTTTGTCTGCCATCTTAATTTGGTGTGTATATTTATCTGTTAGCCCTAATTTTCGCGCAAAAACTTCTTTATTTTTTTGTAAGACAGGTAATAATAAGGTTTTATGACTCGACTCTATGTCCAATGATGCTACACAATCTGCAATCGACACCCCAGCGGTGTCTTTGTCTTGCGGTAATGCACTTTTGCCTTCTATAGAATTTACTTCTGTGGCTACCCTTTCACTTTCACTTTGTACCAATGCACTTTTTATTTCAATGGCATTTATGGCACCGCCCAGCTTCTCGGTTTCATTTTGGGATCCGACCCTTATCTCGGTTCTCAAGCCTAAGTGTTCGATAGCTAAACTTTTACCTGGCCCGCATTTAATTACCCCTCTAACTCGCTCTAACCAATCAAAACCCAGCACTATAGATCTAGGTAACCTACGCAAAACTAAAACGGGTGTTTCTATTTGGCTACTACCTAATCCCATATTTACGAGTACTAAACGTTTCACGTTTTCACTTCTGGACCCAAAAGCGCCTTGAATTTGTAACGCTGGTATTGGGACTTCAGGCAGCGGTCCTACCTGGGATTGAATGGAATCATATAATTCAGTCGTAATTCCCGTAATTTGACTCCCCGTATCGATCAACGCTTGTACCTGGCGACCGTACATCTCTACTGCTATCTCCGGTAATTTAGGCAAGGATGGGTTCATTTCCTCATCGCTCGCATCGTCATCCAAACTATTGTATATCGTGTATACGTCTCCTTCACGCCTATCACATGTCAAACAAGGCCTACCTCTTTCCCCACATAATCCGACGTTCATCTGCCTTTCACCTAATAATCTACTAACCGTCTCCGCTATGTCCTCGTTATTCAAAACAACCTCGCATCCAATCGGAATCTTTCGTCCATTCTCTAATTTTCCTAAACCTTTACCTGCAGTCCACCCCATTTCCGTCATTACCTTGTACGCTATCTCGCTCTTTCCCACAGTAGCCGTTTCTCTCTTAGCTACCTCACAACTTTTGTCAAGATTGCTATCTTGTAACAAAGGTCCATTGGTACTTTCACTCTCGCTTACTAATCTGTCCGTACACTTAATATTAATCGGCTGACCTTTTTCGCCCCTTTGAATTAAAGTAGTAGCAGTCTCACAAACAGGACTTATTTGCTCGACTGCTCCCCGTTTCCCGAATTCGTTTTGGGAGTAGAAGATCCACTCGCCGTTTGGTTCCCACCTTCTTTCATATCAAAACTAACCCTATTTGGCTCTGGGATCGAGGCTGCCCTCCACATGATCGCGGGGACTCTATTCCTTCTATAAGAGCCTCTCGTCATAAACCTACCTCGGTTTTGCCCACGTCCCCTAGTAGACCCATGACCTGAGTATCTCGACCTTTCCTCTATGGATGCCGTCGTCACCGGCCTAGTATTCCCGCGCGTGTAGCTCGACCCTCTCCTACTATTGAAGTGCCCTCGTTGATTGTGGTTCGCGCTGCCATTATTGTTATGCCCTAGAGTGTTGCCCTGCTTCCTAAGAACTACGTTATGTTCTAGGTTTCTAAGAAATTCTGATGCTGCAAGAATCGTCGCGTCCCCTGCCCTAGTAAACCACAGCTGCTGCACATCCGTTGGGAAATGCCTCATTACGCAATTTACTAAGTCGCTTTCACTTAACGGTATCGTTAATGAGTTTACTGAATCTAATTGATCAGCAAAGTGTTCGCTCATAGATAAATTCCTATTTGTATCAAATGTTGCGTTCATTAGTTTATATTTCGCAGCTTCTTGGTGCTGATTTGCCCAGTAGTTCCGGCGAAAATCTGCTTCAAAATCATCCAGCGTCGTCCAATTCTTGCTATTTAACTCTAGTAACTTAAGGGCCGGTCCTGAAAGGCATTCCGTAGCGATATCGATCGCCCTATCTTGTGCATTTACGGAATTTATATATTTTCTCAACTTCCTAAGGAACCGCGTGGGATTAATGTCCCCCCTACCATTGAACATAGGTTTCTCAACCGAAGGCCGCATTATAAACACATTATTTATCCGCTTCTCGCTATTATCAGGCCCTGAAGGAGTCGAACCTTGGTCTGGTGGGATACTAACAGCGCGTTCGCCTGTGTGTGGCGCGGGACTAGTATCGTTATGTCCCTTCGTATTCGCCGTACGCGTCTCTAATAATTCTAGCCTTTTAATTACTTCCCCGAACTTTTCTATCATCATCTGAAACCCACTATTCTCGCTTTGTTCAGCGTCGGGCTGCGCCTGTCCCGACCGCGTCCTAGACTTTTTGCTAGTATTAGCTTCTCGTGGGCCTTGATTGGTGGCCAACCTAGTACGTTTTCCTCCTCGCTTGGTCATTGCCTGATCTGCCATTATTGTCTAAAATATCCTACTTTGTAGTCACACGTTACGTTCAGTAGAAAAAGGAAACAAAGGAGTCAACAAACTGTAAAGCCACACAAAATAATATTCACACTGTAAAGTGAAACAAAATAAAAGGATAAGACGCACTGCAAAGCCACACAAAAGATATAGTTGTAATTTTTAAATCACACCTCTCCCAGATACCTCGATAAAATATGCACTGAAAATATCTAATTTACTTTTCCTTTCAACAGTGCATGTACCTAATAAAGTTATGTAGGTAATAATTGTATAGACAATTCGAGTTAGTTCAAAAATTGGTAGACCTCGATAATAAACTCGAAATGAAGCTGTATTTTTAAAAATTCGTTTAATAACTAAATGGTCAAAATTAAATCAAGACAATATTGTATTATCCTATATTGTCCTACGTTGTGTTTTTTTTTTTTTCTTTATTGTAATTGAAGTTCTTTTCTAGTTGTGTCTACTTTTATCAACACAGAATCTAGAATCCTGGAACACGTTCACCATGTGTAATAGTCCAGTGCTATATATAAATGTATATGTACACGTATGTACACACACGCCACTACGTGTAGTGGTTTGCTCTTGGCCAAGTGGCTGATCGTGATCGTCCTCTTTAATGATAACTGAGAATAATAAAACTGTCTTGACCAATTGACTGTAAATGAAATGAATTGATTTCTAAACAATACTTATTTACTTAAGGATGTAATTTCTGAGAAATATGTGTCTTGTCAATGAATGGAAACTGACTTGTCTATCGAGAGTAAAATCTAGATTAAGCAAACTTTATATAACCGTATAAAAGGTAATCGAATGTATGAATTAATAAATATCTAAGTCCAATTTCTGTCGGAGTCGACAATCGTAGTTATCAACTACCTTCCAGTAAACTTTTCGATTAGTATTACTACTGGTCGATTTGATGTTATTCGTGATAATTAGATATTCTCATAGTTGGCTGTTGCCGCGATGGGTTATCACAGCCCCTCACACAACTTCCAGGAAGCAATCAAGACCTGGCCGAAGTGTTCACAGTAACTGGACGACCTCACTTTACTCTTTCTTCGTTTAATTTGATTACCTAGGTCAGGCCTAGTAATTAAGCTGCCCCTGTTTATATGAAATGATTAAAGGGTGCACCCTATTATTTGTAGGTACCTTTTGTCTGTATAGTATGTTCTTTTGTGTGTTTGAGCGGCCGCTCGAGGGATCAGCTTCTGTATTTTTAGGATATGGATGGCGACTCCAACCCTCTATGAGATGTCCTCATACAACAGAATTTGGACAAGCGATGACGAACTCAAAATCTCTGAATCAATAATCTGAAGTTAATAGTTTGCTGTTTCTAGACTTGTATCTGAGCTATATTTAGACAACTAGAATATTGGCTGACGAACTTAAATACTTTCGTGTTATCGTAAATTGTTTCTACGTTATCGGAGAAAAGAAAGGACTGAATAATACCAAATGGACCCAACTGAGATTTGTCCTGGTATCGGCTCCTAATAAAGGTCTACTTTAGTTATTATGTCAATCGAGATATCTGGTTCCTGGGTGTAGATAAAGAAATACAACAATGATACGTTTATATACTTCATTTATTTCATAAAATCTGACTCTACTTTAAAACTGGTAATTGTTTAGTTTTAGAAACTCGATGAACGAATTTATAAAACCTCTGTTACGTTTAATCTAGGCCCAATCAACTTTACTAGAAGGGAAAAAAATGAACAGAGAAAGAAAAAAACCCTTTTGGCCGTCTTATTCTATATCAACACCTTAATAATTATTACTAATTGATTAATCCTGAAATATCATTGATTACTGTGCGCAAATATGACCGCCCTCTCTCTCCTTATCAGGTCGTGGCTTCCAAATCAAACTAATTGCATAAAATGATCAAAGGATAGGTGATATCTTTACAATAATTTCAGGATTAAGGTAACACAAAATATATAATACAGTGTATAACGTGTTTATTCTGGGAATGGTATTAGTTTAGCTATTATGTTCGTATTGTCGCAATTGGCTTTAATTAGCAAAATATAAGATTTCTCCCCGTATTATTATGGACGTCTTAATTTTCAGACAAATCAAATAAACACGTTATGCAGACAACGATACACTTAGCTGCCGGCCTCTAGGCTCGTCCGGACACAGGGATGATGATGATGATGACACTGGATCAACGTTCTATTAACTTTGTTCATTCAAATGTTTTCTGCACTATATTTATTTATTTGCAAGAGTACAAGAACACTTTGACTCTTTCGGAAGAGGGTTTATAGACCAACCACACTCTCTCTAGATTAGATTCAACTATCACCCAAAGAAAGGAATCGAAAAGGATTTTAGAGACAACCGCCCGCGTTAGCTCTCAAATCTTAACTAACTCTCCACCAAAATGACATCCCTTTTGCCATTGTATTATGACGCCGTCAAGCAGTTCACATTATCTTTATACAAAACTAATACTTATTTTCTAATACATCAAGTTCTTATTTCCTATGCCATATTTCTTTCCGCCACACGCGTCGACCCGTCTTCGATTGGACGCTCCGATGCGCAAGCGCAGTTGGTTGGTCGATGCATTTCGGCTGGGCACCGCCGGCGCCGGTGTCACGCCCCCCCGCGTGTCTAGCCGTCAGCATAATTCGACTTCCTAGAATCCTAGGTTTGCTCGTAGACCCAGTCTTGTGCGATTCCAAGTTCACCTCAGGTTGCCACAGTTTAATCTGAAATATTTTAGAAAAATTCCGAAAAGTTATTATGAACATGATTAATGATCATTACTTCGGACCTTAGAGGGCAAATTCGTCTAACTACCACATGTTTGTCTGTTTCCTTAAACTTCGTTTGCACAAGGCTCGCTGTAAAATTTATGGGGATGTGAACAAATGACCGCCCATCCTGCAGGGATATTTATGATTATTATAGGGATTTTAGCCTTTGTTTTGAGTTTCCTGTTAAATTCTAAATACGTCGAAATTGTCATTAGATTTTTAGACTTTTGTTTGCGTCTCCTTTGTTTCCTCCTCCTTCCATCCATCTTAGTGACGTTTATGGCTTTGGAATATAAAAGAAATGTTATTCCAAATTTTAGTTTCGAATTTTATGTATGCCAGATGTGGCCGTCGGCCTTTCCTAAAATCTACTCATGTACTTACTTCTATCTAACTATGTTATGTATATATATGGGTTTGCCCTTTACCATCACAACGTGTTTTAGCTTTTAGTACTATAATTTGATTCTATTTTAATACTATGAATGAGAAAGTCTCTGTGTCTGTTTGTCTGTTACGTTTTCACGGATAAACCGATTTTAATGTGAAAAAATATATATTCCACGCAGACGAAGTCGCGGTAAACAACTAGTATTAAATAAACACCCATGACTACCCACAAATATTTTCCCGTAAATTAGTTCAGGTCGAATAAATAATCAAAATAAGGAAAATCAAGCGAAATTATTTGAGAGAAGGTAAAATATTAATATATTCGAATATTTACAAGCGAGTTGTCCCACAGAAACAAAATCAAGCGTTAATCGGGAGCACAAAACAAAAGGAGCACCTTTGAAGTGCCAAGTGGTGCGTCCCTCGGGAGCATCCACTGATTTCCTTCAAAGTATCTCGGCTCTACCCTTCCTTTTTCGCCTTAAAGCGCAAACACTCCGCTACTCAGCCCATGGAGAATATTTTCTTTGATTTCTTTTTATTTTTTTAGTATGTCGACCGATTCTTATTCACGGTGATCTGGAAATGCTCTCAAAATCTCAAATTGCCGACCATACTTTTAAGATTATGATTGTAGCACTCTTGTTTGTTTGGCGATGCACGATTGTTTAATCATTATGATCTTTTATCGTTCTGAATCCGTACTAAGGCCCACAAGACACTGTTACAGAAACTAAGGGAAAATATTTCTTACGCAGTGGTTTTATAGGGAAAGGCTAAGCCCAAAACAATGCTCCGTATGATACCTACGTCGACACGTTGACACATCGTATAGCCTCATTCCATGTCGAAACTATAAATAAAAGATTGCTACGGTACGTTTACATTTTGCAAGGCAGCACGGCTAGCATGCCACCCACGATAAAGCGTTTAAACGAGAAAAACGTCATGCGCGCTCTTTTTAGTATACGTAAAATAATAAGGATGGAGGCACATCTCAATTTTTGTTGTTTTCTCGGGGGTGGCATGCGAGGCCTACAGGTACGCAAAGTTTCCTACCCCGCAAGACTGAAAGGGATTGAGATCGTGATTTTATGAATGTATAAAATAATTGGAAACAATATTAGGTACAACAAAACAAATGCAATATAAAATTATTACATAAAAATTAATTACTAATACAATTTAAAAAAACGATAGATTTTTTTATGATTAGATTTTTTTTATTCGATTTCAAAAAGGGCCTATTGTAGTCTTTTTGTAAAGCTGTGTTATTATTTTATTTAATAAATACAAAATAATTAATGTACGGTATGTAAAAGTTGACTTCACTAAAATCAAATTTTTTTTAAATGAACCGAATTATAGTGACTACCGAACTATTATGACTGTATAACAAACCCAATTCTGGTTATAAACTGTTCTTACTTTTTTGTTAGGCATTACATACAGGGTGATAGGGTAAACAGTTACATTACTTTAAGGATTTACCCATGATACTGAACAACCTCTCCCTACGAATCATAATTATAGGAAATTCGAAGAATTTTTTTTGTAATTTTCCATAAGTACTAAATGCAATCAGCTGAACGAACGTTCGTATGAAAAGTCGCAAAAATGCGAATTTCCTTCAGATTTCCTAGGAAAAGTTGTGCAGTATCATGAGTACAATCACCCCTTACTGGACTTCTGTATTCCCAAAAACCACACATCAAGTAAGGAAGAAACCCGATGATACGAGTATCAAAGAAGCAATGAGCAGTATATCACTACACCTGCTTTATTGCGTCCCATTAATATCCCCGGGGCCCGGGACAGCTTTATTTTCTTCGCGAGTAAGTGAGAGTCATTAGTTGGGTCCTGTACGTGCCGACTAATTATAATCCCGTGGGGCTGTGTGGAAGCTGGAGGTTAGGCTTATATTAGAAATAAAAACCGACCAAGACCGTGTTGGACTTATAATACATAATAATATTATGTTCATGCGTATAGCAGAGTTGGTACCTGACAGGCACAGATTACCCCCAATAGATAGCGCATAATGAACATTTTGTTCACGCCTGAAGTCACCATTTTTGGCGGTAGGTGCGGGTAGCGGGGCACGAAACGGTGCAACGTGATTGGCCATTTCAAGGTCGTACAACTTCTAGCTCGCTCACTCGCGTTGCTTATATCAGTGAAAAACCATAGATGTGTGGCGAGCGTCGGCGGCCCTGTATGCGGTATCTATTGGGGGTAATCTGTGCTGACAGAGAATTGTTGACCATAATGAGTTCAACTTTGAAGTCATCAGGATATTTTATTTGGTTAAACCTTGTATAGTGAGTTGATCTCACTATACAAGGTTTAACCAAATAAAATATCCTAGTAATAATTAAAAGGGTGGTTTAGAATTTTAAACCTACCGAAAATCGAATCGGTAGGTACTGCAGTTTTTTATGAAACTGCTTATTTCGCGATTTCGTACTTGGCTCCATAGTAAAAGTTATTTAGTTCTAAAACCACCCTTTTGTATATTACTCGAGTGTTTTGTTACATCAGGAAATTTGAAACTTTTTTTAGTTTATTTCATCCCCCTATCTGGGCAAGGGTTAGTCCACTCTGATCACGCGATCCGTTCCTAGTAGTGGAAACCTAAATGCCCTTTATCATCCATGCATCCCTACTTTGAGCCACCTACATTCAACGGTCATTGATGGTATCCAGCCTGCGTATATAACATGATAGAGATGAGAGCGACACAGGTCACTTCTTAACGTCAAATCTGAGTGAGATACTATGGACATAACCGCCAATTTGAAATTGAAATTGAATTGAAATTGAAAAAGTTTTATTGTGCAAACAGAATGTACAGCAATTTTTATAATAATTACAATAATTATACTTGTAGAGTCTGCTTGCGACAAAAGGGATCAGCTCAGGTTTGTGCCGGCCGAGTGATCTGATCAGAGATTACAGCGAGCGCAGCCCTGATTTTCAGCTGGACCTGCCTGTACAGCTGTATTTGACGTTTAGAAGTGACCTATGTCGCTCTCACCTCTGTCATGCTACGCAGGCTGGTTGTCCCTCCATCTCTTCCGAGATCGACCTTGATGGCGAAGTCCATTCTCCGACGACAACGGTGTTAAAACTTTGGCCTATCTTTCGACAGATCAATCGACAGACATGGCCAACCCTAATTTAACTCAAGTATTTGTGTGATGAAGATAACCATTTTAGTACCCAAGTCCGAAGGTTTAAATTCTATAATTGTCTTTTTCTAGTCATTCTTCAAAAGCATTTTCATTGCGTTGTCATTTAAGTGTAAGTTAATAAGTGCCTTTCAAGTAAGTACCAATAAAATCAACTTAACATTCAAATACAGCAAGTTTATCACACGCAAATATACCTTTAAGGAAACCTTTCAAAACATATGTGCTTAAAATCAGAATCAGTGAAGCGTCAGACCTTTTTCAGCGGAATCACTCAACGAACGAATTTTCATCGGATTCATTCCGAACGATTGCTGCCGAATGAAGATAGAATGGTATATCTGCGTTCGCGCTCGTTCACTCGTGTAAGATTCCGGGACACTCTACCGACGCTATCCGATTTGATTGATATTGAACTACATGAGCTTTTAAGTAGACTTGCTACTTTTAGGTCCGTATTATTAAACGAAACTACAAGAAGATTGGCTATGTTAGCCACATGAGGGCCCATCAACGCCAACAACGAAGTTGAAGCAGTCGCCGTGCTCGAAATTGGTCAGGAGCAAAACATTAAACGAAACTCCAACGCTGGCAGCCTCTTAAGATTACGTTGTATGCGTTTGCCGTTACTTAAGAGCCTATCAAAGTTGTGTTTTGGTAACTAATACGGACCTAAGACCTTCGAAAGAGGGATTCATTGGAAAAATAGATTTAAGCACTTGATACATAAATACCAAGTGCTTAAAGTTGAGGCACTATTGTTTTCGAAAAGACCAATACTGTACTGCTTAGGGAGCAGCTACTGCGTATTACTGCGAACTATCACCTTATGTGTGTAAAAGTCGCACGTTTGTAGACGCCAGCATTTCCTCTTGTATTTTATGGTTTGAGACACGTAATAAAGTTCATACAGGCTTTCGTTCGGAGACAGACTGTCTCGAGTGAAACGATTCATAAGATGAAGCTTGCTCAGTCAACTGTGAAGCCTATACTGAAGGGTTTTGGTTTTATTTCGTGTTTAAGGCAGTCAAATAAGGTTTCCCAATTATCGATTCTAGATTTATGTTGGGAATTCTTCCGTCGAATTGATAACGTCGCTGTTGTTTAATTTGAGAATAAGAAGCATAATAGTTACGGTAGATAGATCATAAGCTTTCATTTAAACAGTAAAATCGGTTTAGTAGTTCTCGCATTATGATTTTGAACATATTTCTGGAATTTGTCAATGGAGATACTCTGTCTTTTACAGGTTTATACCTATAATTTACAACAAACTCTCCAAACAAAATCCCTTTCATTTAGGTCCTAAAATCTACAACAAAGTCCCCAACAGTGCAAAGAAAATTGTACCTTTGAACGTAAATTAAAAACATGGCTTGTAAATTGTGCTTTTTATGACATTGATGAATTTTATAACTTTGTACCTAATGTTATTGGAATGTAACCGGATTGTAACATAAATAATTAGTGATTAAACGAACTTACCTGTTAGTGAAGTTCTATCCTAATTATACGAGGGCTTCGTCCGAAGAGATTAGCAAATAGACACCATGTAGTTACGCGTAGCACGTACCATTCCACACTCCTTTGAGAATTTTTCATATATATATTTTTTTTAAAGACGGTATTACTGTCAGTGCGCTCGCCATTTTTCATTTCGTTTAGAGTCTAGAATCATATTTATCTGTTTCATATTTTACGACTAATATGGATAGAGAGTATATGAGTGGGTGGGAGGGATGCTAATCTCTTCGGACGAAGCCCTCGTATAATTAGGATAGAACTTCACTAACAGGTAAGTTCGTTCAATCACTAATTATACTTCATGCTTCGTCCTCGAGATTAGCAAATAGACACCATGTAGACATTTAGAGATATGACTCGTAAAATATGAATTGCTCGACTTGGCGGGGGCACTGCCGTGCCCCCAGATAGGTAAACAATTGATTGAAATAAAATATAAGGTACAAGTAGTGAACGATCACATACTATGTATTGTTGTAATCAAACAAAAACGTTACTTAATCTGAACAAGTAATTAACAAAAAAAGAAGTTTTATCTTCTAACTGAATCATTCATAATAGCCAAACTTAAAGAATCATTAGACACATTACTAATTGGTCTATTATAGAATTTGGCAACTGTGTGGGAGCCCGAGCTCCAACCAGCAGTTTTCATAATTTGGTCGATGCTAACACCTAACCTCTGCGCAGCTGACGTGGCAGCATGCCGGGTGCGATGCGCAGTGAACGTAGAAGTATCAATTCCACTTAAACCTAGGGTATTTTTTATCCATCTAGATAATGTTTGTGTTCCAACCGGCTTATGAGGCCTTCTGAAACTTAAAAATAAAGCGTCCTCATTGACACGAATTGTCCTCGTCAAATCGAGGTAAGTAATAAGAGCCTTTCCCGGGACAAATCTCTGGTTTTTCAATAAAAAACGGAATAATTAACAAGGGTTGATTTACTTTAACCACGATGAAGTCTGGTTCGAATCTCTGGCCGTAAAGCGAGCAAAAAGGCACAGGGATGAACAAGCTCCTGCACCAACCGACACACAGCACAAATGCCGTAAATGCGGCAGGCATTGCCGCTCCCGAATCGGCTTATATAGCCACGAACGTCGGTGTCTTAAGCAAACAGACGCTGTTTGAAACATCTATTTAGATGAAACAAGGCCCATGATCCGAGAGGTTTTTATAAGATCAGGAATTTTAATTTTAATTTCTTCTTCTTATCGTGTGGGCAGAGCCCTGGTGTCAGAGTTTTCTCAGACCGCCTTTCGGCCTCTGACGTGGTTTTTATGTAACGACTACTACCACTAGAGATAGTAGCCGGGACCAACGGCTTAACGTGCCATCCGAAGCACGGAATCACTTTTCTTTCTGAATTCATTTTTAATTTCTGATGAAGATCTATCAATATTGGAAACCTTTATCTTTGATAAAGTCTGCACTCTTCGCGCAGTAACAAGTGCTAAAAGAGTAATTAACTTTTCAGACATCTTTTCAAGGTCTAGGTTCTCATTAGGATACCATCTTTCAAGATAATTTAAGACAATGGATGTGTCCCATGTTTCGGCATATTTAGGCCGGAGGGGCCTAGAACGAAATACTCCTTTAAAAAATCTTTTAATATTTTCGTTTTCCGCAATTTTTTCTTTTGATATTAAGGCTAGAGCCGACCGGTAAGAATTTAATGTCCCGTTTAGAGCACCGTCATTATATGCAATCGTTAAGAAGGTCATAATATCGGTAAGTGATACATCATACAAATTCAATTTATTCTCAAAACAATAACTGAACCACCTCTTATAGCACCCTTCATACTGCTTGTAGGAGTTCTCCGAAAGGGAGTTAAGTACGATATCCATAGACGAAAGTGGAATACCTCTTCTTATCATCGCCTCCCGGATAATATTCCTGCCACCAGGGTAATTGAGCTCCGCATGTGGCTGCGGCTGTAATTAGTTGATAAAATTAAGTTTCTATCAGCCTTGAGTATTAACGTTTCGGAAACTAAAAGATATTTGAATAAGGGGAACCATGGCTGTGTAGGCCAATATGGAACAACCATTATACCCTTGGCGTAATCCGAAATAATTTGCGTAAAGATTTTAATATCATAGTAAACGGAGGAAACGCGTAAAAACTTAAATTGAACCATGAAATTGTAAAAGCATCTACAGCGTACGCATCCGGATCTCTATGCCAAGATACGTATCTTGGACATTCATTATTTATACGACTAGCGAATAAATCTATGTTAGGAGAACCAAACTTCATTACAATTTGTAGATAGGCATAGTCTGCAAGCTGCCACTCAATATCTGGATGCGTACGTCTTGACTCTTGATCGGCGTCGAAGTTATCCGAAGATCGAATGTATGACGCGAATACATACATATGTCTAAATTCGCACCATTGCCAAAGTTGCTTTGTAACGTCTGACAAATGTGGGCACTGAATGCCTCCCATACGGTTGACGTAGGAAATAGCGGTGGTATTGTCAATACGAAGAAGGATCTGGGAGTTAGACAGATCTTTAGCAAATATTTTAAGACCAATGAACGCAGCCAAAATTTCTAAATAATTTATGTGTCGACTACATTCGTCTTCACTCCACATGCCACTGGCTCTTTGATCCCCACACGCAACCCCCCACCCCGTAGTTGAGGCATCAGAGAAAATTTCTAGGTCGTAATTATTGTTACGAGCGACGGGTTCCGGGATTGGAGTGAAACGCTAAGTCCAATTTTACAGAGTTTATTTGGGATACACTTACAAATGGTCCACCTCGCAGAGGTTCCCCTATACGGTTCACTTCACCGGGTCCTCCTCGCAGGGATTCCCCGTGCACCACTTACTGTCACTGTCCACAGTCCACTACGTCACTACTGTGACGACACGACACGCGTCACGGCTATGACGTCACGACGTACGACACTATGACGTCACGCACTACACTGACACTATGACGTCACGTACTACACCGACACTATGACGTCACGCACTACACTGACACTAGTCTACTCACTGTTCCACTCTTAGCACTTTTCTCTTCACTAGTACTTTTCCACTTTTACTTTTCCTCCTTTTGTTTCGCACTGTTCACTGTTAAATCAAATACTGCCGCCAGTCGAAATTCGCCGCCTTTTTATATCCCGCAGAACATTCCGGAATACCCTTTTTTCGATCTTCTTTTCTTTACTCGATTGTTTTCCTCCAGATAGTTCTAACCCCGCGTTCCTTTTTCGAAACCGATCGAAGACACGCCCACTTTTCTGATTCTTTTCAAATATTCGTAATTTCGCCTCCTTTCTCGAAGTTCCTAGACACGTTCACCTTTTGTCCCTTTTTAAATATTCCTTCTCTCTCTTCCTTCTAGAACATTTCTAAAAACACAAAAATCTAGAAATATTTTTGGCGCGGATCGGATTCGAACCGTCACCCCCCAGCATGGGAGGCGGAACCTTAGACCGTAAGACCACGGCGGTTGTTAATACACCCTCCGAATTTTTGAATGCCTTCTTTACGTTTGACACTTGACAGCGGCCGTGACACTGCCCCTCCCTTAGTCTTGCTCGTCCCGAGCATCATTGGTGCCGAAATATTGAGCTAATCGATCCACGTGCACTATCTTCAACGGGCTCCTTGGCGATCGTCGAATTCGATAGGTGACGTCATTTATCCTGGTCACTACCTCATACGGTCCTTCCCAACTTGCCTGCAACTTCGGACTCTTCCCTTTCCTTCGAACTGGATTATGCAGCCAAACTGATGTTCCTTCCTCAAACCCAGCATAGTTCGCTTTTCGGTCATATCGTGTCTTTGAACGGTCACTTGAGTTTCGACCTGCTTCTCGAAGTTGTTCATAAATGTCGACCATTTTCTCCCGCAGTTCGCTCACATAGTCACTGATACTTTTAGGAGTGCCTGGTGCGCATCCTGATAGCAAATCTGCTGGAAGTTTCAACTCTCTCCCGAAGTTTGCTATTGCTGGAGTTGCCGAAGTACTCTCATGAACAGCGGTTCGATAGGCCAACAGGAAAATAGGTATGTACTCGTCCCAGTTATCTTGATGATTATCGACGACCTTCGCAAG
The DNA here is from genome assembly GCA_922987775.1 of Agonopterix subpropinquella. Taxonomy (NCBI): domain Eukaryota; kingdom Metazoa; phylum Arthropoda; class Insecta; order Lepidoptera; family Depressariidae; genus Agonopterix; species Agonopterix subpropinquella. Next base: position 21,942,317 of record OV277708.1, read on the forward strand.
ATGCCGTTCCAAAGTTTGATTGAATCGCTCCACCATGCCGTCAGACTGCGGGTGATAAGGAGTAGTCCGGGTCTTATGGATTCCGAAAATTTTGCAAACTTCCTGGAACAACTGTGACTCAAAGTTCCTGCCTTGATCACTGTGCATTTCCAGCGGAACCCCAAACCGGCAGAAAACTTCATTCACCAACTTGGTAGCCACAGTGACCGCTTCCTGATTTGGAATGGCAAATACTTCTGGCCACTTTGTGAAATAATCCATTACCACAAGTATATACCGGTTCCCCGATTTAGTGACTGGAAATGGTCCCGCGACATCCAAAGCGATTCGCTCCCAAGGCGCCCCAACATTATAAATTTTCATTGCTGCCCTGCTCCTCGTATGAGGTCCCTTTACAGCTGCGCAGACTGTACACTTGCGGCACCAATCTTCCACATCGTCTCTGCAATGCAACCAGTAAAATCTTTCCTTTACTTTCTCCAAGGTTTTCTTTACACCCAAATGCCCTCCGGAAGTTCCATCATGAAAAACTCTCAGAATTTCTTTCACCTTAGCTTGCGGGACCACCAACTGCAGATACGAGTCTTTTCCATCCGATGTCTCCCATTTTCTACAGAGTAATCCGTTATGCATGATGAGGCTCTTCCACTGAGCCCAAAGTCCCTTCGTGACTGCCCCGTACTTTGCCACCTCGCTCCACTGAGGCTTAGAACCATCACTCTTTAACCAGTCCAGGATTGGCCCGACTCCTGAGTCCTTTTCCTGTTCGCGACGCATTGCCTCGTTTCCCCACTCATCGTTGATGGCATCAGTTCTAATAACCTTGAGTGAAACTGTTTCCTTCCCTTCTTGCTTGCTGCAATGCTTACAATCTTCCGGACATGGTCTTCTTGACAGTGCGTCTGCATTGGAGTGAACTCTTCCACTTCGATGCTCTACTTCAAAGTTGAATTCCTGTAGTTGCTCCAACCATCTTGCAACTTGACCTTCCGGGTTCTTAAATTGGAGTAACCATTTCAGCGCAGCGTGGTCTGTCCTGACTAAAAATTTACGTCCCAGCAGATACTTCTTGAAGTGTTGTACAGTCCTCACCACGGCCAATAATTCTCGTCTGGTAACACAGTAGTTCCTCTCAGGTCTAGATAATGACTTACTGAAGTAGGCTATTACAGTTTCCTTTTCACCATGTCGCTGCGAGAGCACACCTCCAATCCCGATGTTACTGGCGTCTGCGTCTACAACAAATTCACCCTGGACATCGGGATATCCAAGAATTGGTGCCTTACTCAGACGTTCCTTTAACTCCATAAAAGCCTCCTCACATTCTGAATCCCATGTGAACGTCCTCTTTTCTTCCGTAAGTCGATGTAGCGGCTTTGCGATGTCCGAAAACCCTTTCACAAAACGACGATAGTAAGAGCAGAGTCCAAGAAAAGCTCTAACTTGTGTCTTATCTTTCGGTGTTGGCCACTCCCTCACAGCAGCAGTTTTGGCAGGATCGGTCTCGACTCCTCTCTCAGAGATTACATGTCCAAGGTAATTAACCTGTCGTTTGAAGAAAGAACATTTTTTTGGACTCAATTTAAGATTGGCTCCACGTAGTCTTTCGAAGACTTTCTCCAACTTTTTCAGGTGGTCATCAAAGTCTCGCCCAACAATGATGATGTCGTCCAGGTAGACAAGACACGTGTCACCCAGAATTCCAGCTAGGACATGTTCCATCAATCTCTCGAAAGTCGCAGGGGCGTTACTCAATCCAAATGGCATTACCTTGAACTGCCACAGTCCTTTCCCGGTGGAAAACGCGGTTTTCTCCTTGTCTTTAGGGTCTACGTCCACTTGCCAGTACCCACTTTTCAGATCGAGCGTTGAAAACCATCTCATTCCATTCAAAGTGTCTAAGGTGTCGTCGATCCTCGGCAAGGGGTAGCTGTCTTTCTTCGTTACTTCATTCAGCTGCCGATAATCCACACAAAATCTCGTTGAGCCATCCTTTTTCTTGACGAGAACTACAGGTGAACACCAGGGACTTGATGAAGGTTCTATGATGTTATTCCTTCTCATGTCCTCGATCATTCCCTCCACTTCCTTCTCACGAGCAAACGGAATGCGCCTAGGTCGTTGCTTGATTGGCGCTACATCTCCCGTATTAATCGTGTGCTTCACCAAGTCTGTTCTACCAATATCTGCGTCGTTCTGGGAGAATAGGTCTGAAAAACGCCGCAGCAAGTTCTTCGCTTTCACAGCCTGTAGCTTAGTCAGGTCCTTGCTGGAGTCTTCCATAACTTTGGATACTACATCCTCCTCAGCCTTATGTTTCCTAGGAGGATTTTCCACACATTGTCGCAAACATAAAACTTCCTCACAGTGACCAACAACCTCCCCCTTCTCAATCGTCAGGTCCACATCTCCAACGTTAAGTATCGGGATTGAGGTAGATGAAACTGACCCAACAACTGTCCTTGCCGGAATCCAAGAAGTTTCAGTTTTAACTTTCTCTATCACAGCACATCTCCGTGGTAATCTCCCATCGTTACTCTTGGGCAAAACGACAGGTACCAAGGTCTGTGATCTAGGTTTGAGAACTGTTCTTCTCACACAGTAGACCTTCCCCGACGATCCACCTTTCATCGGAACCTCCTCTGTGTTACATCGCAGCACTCCGTTCTTCATGTCTATGTCGCACTGATGATTTTGTAAGAAATCCAAGCCAATGATGCAATCGTCCACTATCTCAGCTACAATCGCATCATGTTTAAAAGGAGTTTCCCCGATCTTAATTGAAACTCCCAACTTCCCGTTGACAGGTATGCGCTGGCCGGTAGCAGTTGTTAACTGCAGGTTGGTTTGTTGCAGAAGTCGTTTCTGATAACTTTCCATCTCGTTTATCAGTCGAGTATTGATCACTGTTCTCGAAGCTCCGGTATCCAAAGTTAGTTGACAGATTCTACCATTGACCTCTCCTTCGACTAACAGACTATTTCCGTCTGATGTCTGTTTGACTCTTATGGTTGGGGTTGCAACATAACCGGCCAGCGCCCACCCCGCAGCCCTGGCTGGTTTTAGTTTTCCTGCTGCTCGTCAGTCGAGACTCCTATATCCCGACGACCCGTGCGCTTCGGGCAGGAGCTGCGAATATGCCCTCGTTCACCACACTCGTAGCACACAAAACTGACGCTTCGATTCCTCGGCGGTGAGGCTCTAGTCACAAAAATCTCCCTGAGGCGAGCGGAACGAGAATCTTGTCGTACGGCCTCCACCTCCAATGCATGGGCAACAGCGTCCCTGAGAGTGCTATGGTGCCCAAGTCGCACGGCAGCTCGCACCTCCGGGTCCCGTATCCCATCCGTAAAGGCCTGCAGGAGCATGTCATCGATGGCTGCTGGTGATGACTGGAAAGCCTTACGCACGAGCTTTTCCACTTCCACGGACCATTGTTGCAGACTCTCGTTGGCATGTTGGTTACGTTCCTTCAACCGTGCCCGATACATGTGTTCGAGATGTCCGTCGCCGAATCTAGCCTCCAGAGCTCCGAAAAGCTTGTCAAACGTCAGATTTTCGCCAGCACCTACGGCTTCCAGCACGGTGAGAGCCTGTCCCTGGAGTGCTAATGTCAACGCAGACTGCGCCTCCTCTTTGCCCCAGCCATTAACTTTCATCGCCGTCTCAAATTGTAGCTTAAAGGCGGGCCATGACGTCAGTCCATCGTAAACCGGAGTCTTCACGCCTTTTGGTTGTATGGGTGAGTCAAAAACAGCAGCGACACGGCTGTGAGATTTGCCCTGTTCAACTTCTCGCCGGATTTTGGCAAACTCACCCTCCACGCGATCAAACCTCCCTTCGAACTCGCCCTTCACACGATCCAACCTCCCTTCTACGGCTTCAACTCTCTCTACTGCCTGTTGCAAGCCTTTCGTAACATCTTTATGAAGCGCCTCCTGCATTGTGCGCATTTGGTCTTCCTGCCGGCGCGCCTGTTCCTCCTGGCGTAGAACCTGTTCCCTCATCATGCGAGCCTGTTCCTCCTGCCGGCGAGCCTGTTCCTCCTGGCGGCGAGCTTGCTCCTCTTTCATTGCGCGCAGTTCGTGAACCTGTTCCTCCTGCCGGCGAGCCTGCGCCTCCTGCATCGTGCGCATTTGTTCCTCCTGCCGGCGAGCCTGCGCCTCCTGCATCGTGCGCATTTGTTCCTCCTGCCGGCGAGCCTGCGCCTCCTGCATCGTGCGCATTTGTTCCTCCTGCCGGCGAGCCTGGTCCTCCATCATGCGCTGGATTTGATAGAGGAAATTTCCTGGGTTCTGCTCTGGAGTGCGCTGCACTTCACCCCCCTCAGGTCTTCTCTCCGGGGTTCGCTGCACCTCAGTAACAGGGGCCGCACCTTCCTGCCGCGCCTCCGACATGGCCCGGGTGGTGACACCCTTTAGCTCCTTTGGCACCAGCGGCATCTTACTCCAATCCCACACTTCTGACACCAAATGTTACGAGCGACGGGTTCCGGGATTGGAGTGAAACGCTAAGTCCAATTTTACAGAGTTTATTTGGGATACACTTACAAATGGTCCACCTCGCAGAGGTTCCCCTATACGGTTCACTTCACCGGGTCCTCCTCGCAGGGATTCCCCGTGCACCACTTACTGTCACTGTCCACAGTCCACTACGTCACTACTGTGACGACACGACACGCGTCACGGCTATGACGTCACGACGTACGACACTATGACGTCACGCACTACACTGACACTATGACGTCACGTACTACACCGACACTATGACGTCACGCACTACACTGACACTAGTCTACTCACTGTTCCACTCTTAGCACTTTTCTCTTCACTAGTACTTTTCCACTTTTACTTTTCCTCCTTTTGTTTCGCACTGTTCACTGTTAAATCAAATACTGCCGCCAGTCGAAATTCGCCGCCTTTTTATATCCCGCAGAACATTCCGGAATACCCTTTTTTCGATCTTCTTTTCTTTACTCGATTGTTTTCCTCCAGATAGTTCTAACCCCGCGTTCCTTTTTCGAAACCGATCGAAGACACGCCCACTTTTCTGATTCTTTTCAAATATTCGTAATTTCGCCTCCTTTCTCGAAGTTCCTAGACACGTTCACCTTTTGTCCCTTTTTAAATATTCCTTCTCTCTCTTCCTTCTAGAACATTTCTAAAAACACAAAAATCTAGAAATATTTTTGGCGCGGATCGGATTCGAACCGTCACCCCCCAGCATGGGAGGCGGAACCTTAGACCGTAAGACCACGGCGGTTGTTAATACACCCTCCGAATTTTTGAATGCCTTCTTTACGTTTGACACTTGACAGCGGCCGTGACATTATCAATTTTGATTTTGCAAAATGGATGTTGGATAGAACGACTCCACCATTCAATGTCCGGTTTTAACGAATCTGGAATATTCATGAAATGATCATAGTTATTTACGTTTTTTAGATTAAGGTATTAACATCTCTCAAATAATTTTGTGAACTATAGCCAACCATACTCCACCGCTGGGCAGGCAGACACCAGTAGACCAACAAAACTGGCAAAAGCTCTTATTTTGCATCTTCTCGTCTTAGAAAATTTGGTAATTTCTGATCTGATTCGATCGATCCTTTCTTTCGGTAATGTAACCAAGAAATTTTAATCCTAAAAACCTGCTAGTTTTGGAAGGATTAAAGTTATTTTTTTCATTATTTATGATAAAACCAAGGCTCGTTAGAAGCTTCTTGGTGTCTTGCAAGTTTTCAGAACATGTTTGATAATCATATCCAATAAGACATACCTATGTCATCTAAGTATATCGTTGAAAGGTATCCACATGTTCTCAGTAATTTCATTACCGTTTTCATCACCTTTGTGAATACAAAAGGAGCAGTATTCAAGCCGAAGGGTAAAACATTAAATTCATAAATAGAATTTTCAAACTGAAACCTAAGATATTTCCTATCATCTTGATGCATCTTTATTAAAAAGTATGCATCTTTTAAATCCAATGTGCACATGTAACTCTCTTTAGATATTAGCTTAAGCACAGTTCTCAAATCCTCTAATTTGAAATGACATGAATCAATGTTTTTATTTAAAGATTTTAGGTTTAATATAAAGCGCATCTTACCATTCGGCTTGGGTATTAGAAAAATATTGGACCAATACTGATCGGGATGAGCTTCGCATTCTGAAATAGCTCCTAAAGATAATAAATTATCAATAGCATCAATGAAATGTGCTCTTTCTATTACCGAGTATTTTAATTCTCCTTCGCCGATAATAAAAGCGTGATGGCCTCTCCTAAGGCTGTAATAGTCTAAGACTGTAATGGTCAAATGCTTCTGTTTACCTTCAATGGCCTTATCGCGCTTTGCGACAATATCAGAAACAGCTGCCTTAATCTCAGCGTTTAGCTCTGGTGGATCTATCAGCTTTGCATTTTCTGGAGTTAAATATTTATCCTTAAACTCCGTTCGTTGGTCCTTTGTTATGCCCCTCGTAGTCCAATGCTGGATTCTTACAGATAATTTCTTCTGTATATCTCTTCCATATTTCTTTTCTGTAGTAGGATCTGAACCTAGTATATCCAACAACTCGCTGTCCAGTCCTAAGTCCTTTACTATAGGTGTTATTACCGGGTCAGCTGGCGGAACAGGGTCTGCCGGCACAACAAGCTTCACTGGCGGAATAGCATCTCCGGTTGTGCATGGTACAACTGAAGGTTCTGGCGCGACTACCACAGTAGAAGAAATCGGCACAGCGTTCTCGGTAAGAGATGTACTGGGGATTGGATCCGGTTCTGGTTCTGCCCGGTCCTTAACTCCCTGAGACTCAGGAGACGGTGTTTCTAGATCTAATATGACCTCTTCGTTGCCAGTTAATTCCATGAAATCCATATTATCGTTGCCTGTAGAAGAGACGTAATGTCCCATGTAGCCAGGTTAAGAAATTCAATATTATATTGTAAGTGACAGTCCCAAGTTATGATAACACGTACTGTCCGCAAACAAATTTAGTAAGCACCATGAAACAGTCCCATTGTACTGCTCGGCGGGCCAGAATATAATTGTATTAAGATTTAACAACGTTAAAGTTGAATTATAAATTTAGCAGTAAGAAACAGTCTCAATGCAAAGCAAGTACTGTCCACAAACTGAGCAGGTATTCTCTTTATAATATACTTATAAGGATGTTGAATTATTATAAATTTAACAGTAAGAAACAGTCTCAATGCAAAGCAAGTACTGTCCACAAACTGAGCAGGTATTCTCTTTATAATATACTTATAAGGATGTTGAATTATTATAAATTTAGCAGTAAGAAACAGTCTCAATGCAAAGCAAGTACTGTCCACAAACTGAGCAGGTATTATCTTTATAATATACTTATAAGGATGTTGAGTTATTATAAATTTAACGGTAAGAAACAGTCTCAATGCAAAGCAAGTACTGTCCACAAACTGAGTAGGTATTCTCTTTATAATATTATACCTATAAGGATGTCGCAAAAACACCGAAGAAATTGCAACTATTTTTCGGTGAACATTGTGCGTAAGTAAGAGAAAGTCGCTGACAAGTTATAACAGCTCAAATTCCAAGTAGATACCTTGATAAAACGGCAACCTGTGGGGTGAACGTGATGCGGTCGAAGATTCCGAATCATCCGAATTGAACCGACTATGATGAGTTCGACGCTCCTTGCGACGCAATTTCTTCTCGAGCCTTCTAATTTTACGTTTAATACGGTCGCAATCGTCCCTTTTACGTTTAGGCATACTCACAATAACACTCTTTAACCTTATAAACACCTTTTTTCCGTTATAATCGCGAGCGCGTTGTGGAACGGCAAAGCACTAAGAAGCGAATGAAAAATGGCGAGCGCACTGACAGTAATACCGTCTTTAAAAAAAATACAGGGTGGCCGGGGAGTTGACGTTCAAACGTAAAATTTAGGTCCGGTATGTCGTGGGGTATCCGAATCACCCCCATGTATGTTCCGCGATTTTTTATAGTTTTCGAGTTATGATGATTTTTCCGATTTTTTGAGGAAACTCGACATGACCGGCTTGAACAACTTCTAAAAAAAAAGTGAAAGACTTTTTAGAGATTCTTTTTTTGCAACTTAATCTTCATGAATTGTGCCTTTATTCATAACATCATCAGCATCGTAACTTTGATAAAAGTTTTGAAAATATTGGTCTAAAGTTAAAAATTTGAGATCCGTGAATTATGACTAAATTTTCAACTTTAAATTAAAACTCTATACAGGTGACCTTATGATTTTTTAGTCAATCCCAAAAATGCGCCCAACTCTTAGCTTTCATAATCATAAATAAAAAGTAGTACTTAAGAGGGCTAATTTGGCTAGAATTGAATTTCAAAGACAACAAGGCGGAAAATTCTTAAATTTTAAAATTTTTTTTTTTGCCATAACTACCACACCTAAGGCTAAATAATGATTAAAGAATGCTGGAAACCGAAACGGCGACGGGTTATGCCGGACTCTTACCGGCTAAAACCCCACCGTATTCCACCTCATCGCATATTGCCGTAGAGCCTGAGGGCCCGTGAGGAATCTTCCACACTCTACGGCGCAGCGACCGATCTTACCAGGTCTCATCTCTGTTGGCCTTGACAAGCCTACAGGCCTTTAGGTGGTGCGTGGGAACACACACACAACCACTAAGAGTCCCTATGATCGGACGCCGGACCCCCCAGCCCGACGCCCAGAGACTCAAAAATTACGGGGGAGGCAGACCGCGAGCAAACGCAGCCCGTCTGCGCCCCGTGCGTCTTTGGCGGATCGGGAGTTCAGAAGTCAACTCCCTCTCCCTCTCCGCCGTCTCCTTCTGGAGCATTACTGCCTCACAGAAGGAGAGAACCGCGCTCCAAGACGCCTCACTGTCGACCATAGCGCGAACCATGGCCAGCGAGAGGTCTGAAACTACCTGGGAGAGCTCACTGCGCTCTCCCGCCTACGCAGGGCACTCCTGCAGCACGTGCTGCGCCGTCTCGTCGAGACAGCCGTCGCAGTGGTGGCACCCGGCTGTCGGCTCCCTCCTCCTAGGTTAGGTTAGGTTATCTACTTTTTACTTAAAACTTTCCTTATTCCACCAACACGATAGGTTTCCAGCATTCTTTAATCATTATTGATGAGACCTGGTAAGGTCGGTCGCTGCGCCGTAGAGTGTGGAAGATTCCTCACGGGCCCTCAGGCTCTACGGCAATATGCGATGAGGTGGAACACGGTGGGGTTTTAGCCGGTAAGAGTCCGGCATAACCCGTCGCCGTTTCGGTTTCCAGCATTCTTTAATCATTATTTAGCCTTAGGCGTGGTAGTTATGGCAAAAAAAAATTTTTTTAAATTTAAGAATTTTCCGCCTTGTTGTCTTTGAAGATCAATTCTAGCCAAATTAGCCCTCTTAAGTACTACTTTTTATTTATGATTATGAAAGCTGAGAGTTGGGCGCATTTTTTGGATTGGCTAAAAAATCATAAGGTCACCTGTTTAGAGTTTTAATTTAAAGTTGAAAATTTAGTCATAATTCACGGACCGCAAATTTTTAACTTTAGACCAATATTTTCAAAACTTTTATCAAAGTTACGATGCTGATGATGTTATGAATAAAGGCACAATTCATGAAGATTAAGTTGCAAAAAAAGAATTTTTTTTAGAAGTTGTTCAAGTCGGTCATGTCGAGATTCCTCAAAAAATCGGAAAAATCACCATAACTCGAAAACTATAAAAAATCGCGGAACATACATGGGGGTGATTCGGATACCCCACGACATACCGGACCTAAATTTTACGTTTGAACGTCAACTCCCCGGCCACCCTGTATATATGAAAAATTCTCAAAGGAGTGTGGAATGGTACGTGCTACGCGTAACTACATGGTGTCTATTTGCTAATCTCGAGGACGAAGCATGAAGTATAATATAATTATAAGTAGTCAGTCAAAGCTGTAGGTCCATTGTCCTTGGTTTTATTTGGGTTCGAAAAATCTACATTTTCGATGTAATTAGCTAATTATATTCTGTTAGAACTAGTCCGTCGCAGCATTTTTAGTAGTTAATTATTTAATGTAAAATAATTTTTAAGAAATAAATTAATAAGAAAATAAAGAAATAAAATTATAATAATGAATATTTTTTGTTGCAACTACTTCACCTATCTTTTTTCCTACTTATCTTGAAGATAAGAATGAATCTGCCATCTTCTGGCTAAATCTAACTCATAGTTTCATTAAACATTTATCATCTCGGTTAGAGTGAGAGAAAGATTAGAGAAATGATTCCGTGCTTCGGATGGCACGTTAAGCCGTTGGTCCCGGCTACTATCTCTGGTGGTAGTAGTCGTTACATAAAAACCACGTCAGAGGCCGTAAGGCGGTCTGAAAAAACTCTGACACCAGGGCTCTACCCACACGATAAGAAGAAGATCTCGGTTAGAGCATACCTCTGACGTACCTACACCAACTTGCTCTGTGCCCGCGTGGTGGAGTAAAGTCTAACTACCCCTTCTCAAGCGTTATTTGTGAGAGGAAACCTATACCCTGCAGTGCGACATTGACAACATTATAGTTTCTCTAAGGCTATAAAGTTAATGTACTCATAATCATAAATCTAACGAGGTGACAGACAAAAATGAAAAATCACTAGTTCCATAAACATCATATGGTCGCATGAAAACTGATCTTAAATTCAATACCTATAGTAACATTTTACTATGCATTGAAATCTCAAACCGACTGAAGCTAATATCCGTGTTAGGGGCGCTACAAGAATACTAATCCGAAGCTTGTCGGCTGTCGAGAGTAGTTGGAGGCTCGAGTAGGTCACGTGACAGCCCAGAGAGAGGAACACGACGAAGGAACGCTTCACTATGTATTACGTATAGCTGTGTTAGCAACTAGTTTTGATGTTATATTCATAGTTTGGTAAACTAACTGTTGTCTTCATTTTCTGACGAGTAGATACAAAACCATTAATTACTTATTGAGTTTGACTTGCTATCGTCGTGAAGAGTTTTGCAAATCAGCTTTTGTTGATTGCCCAAAATACGCCAGGCGGGAAGGGGATTCAATACGTCACTCGGGAAGAGACTTTAAATACTGCAGTAAAAACGAGATTGTAGTTTTTCCCTTTCAATGAAAATTATTATAAGAACCGTTAGTTAGGTTTACTTTAACACCAGTTGAACAATTATTTTAAATAATATCCATAATTATCATGAACATGTCCGACACGCTCCTGACCGTTTTTTTTTTCATCATAATAACCAGGAACCAAACTTGAATATTTTATTTCAGAATAATGTAACAAACAAAACTTATTAACATGTATAATGTATATCCCTAAACTCAGTTCGGACGGAGATATAAAGGCTTGAAGTTGAAAATATTACCATTACGAGCACTTCAAGCCTTTATATCTCAGTTCGGACTGAGTTCCGAGATATTTGTAATAACAAGTGTTGTTTTTAACTTTATTCTAAACTATAATATTCAAGTTTGAATGATGGCCGCGCTAAAAAAAGAAAAAAGGCGCCATTTTTAGGCACAGGTTTTTTGGCTCTTTTCCATTAGCGTCTTGAGTTCCAGATACGATATAACAAGAACCATTTTCTTTCACCTGTGACAACTGTCTAGGTCATCCTAATACCTCTTTTTTCTTTTTTTTTTATGTTGTTTGAAAGGGTAATTAAAAATTTTCTGTCTTCTGTAAATGCAGTCGGAAGTCTGTATAGAAGAGCTAACTGTAAACATTTACAGAACTAGTCGTAAACTAAAATATTTATAGACGAACATCGAATGAAGCGAAACCGCTGGAGTATCGTACTCACGTCGAGTTTCCCAGATACTTTTCACATAATCACCAGCTAAGCAGCCTTACGTATGTGAATAGCGTTCCACTCAAAGAATATTTACATAGCCGTGTTCTCCCTGGGTTTTATATTAAATCCTGCTCCGATGCGAGAGCACTTTTTTTCTCTGACTATAGACGCGCAATGGAATGTGTTTTTAGAGATATTCCCATTCGAAATGATTCTTTTTTTTGTCTTATTTTGCAGATGGAATAAGTTATGTAATGTCGCTTTCGCTTTGAAAGGATATTCTCTAGTATGATTCAGAATTTACGCACATTGTTAATGTTTCACGAGGTGAAAATATCAAGCGGCATTTTTTTAGGTTTATGTTTGGTGGTTTATGCAGTAGGTAGTACCGGGAAAGTTTTATAAATATCTTGGACATTATCATAAATAGATAATTTAGTCTCAAATCTAGTCAAGACTTTTTTATGATGATTTTATGATTGATGACAAAATAACGATAACTGACTGACTGATTCTAACTAGCGGTGCCCGCATTTTCGTATGCACAGACCACTGAAATAATATAAAGAAAAAGAAAAAAGAATAAGAAATATAAAGAAAGAAAAATAAAAAACAAAGAAATAAGACCTGAATGGCTGATTTTGTTATTAAGTATTTATGTATTTTGTAGTTTTGTACTTTGTATAGTTTGGTATGATAAAATTTTAATACTTTATTCGTAAATATACTAATAAAGTCCCACAAGAGTTTCTGTATCCTCAACAGATCAACAAGTTACCAGTTTGTAATATTTCTTTGAATACTTTATTCAAATTATTCAAAAAAAAAATATTTCTTTGAGTAGGATCATAAAGGCTTATCATATTTTTTTTTATTAATAGGTACTACGGTATTATTATGAAGCCCTCAAAATACTTTTAAAACTTAATTTATCTTTAGCTTCAAACAAAAATCGTTGCGATCATTATCACTAAAGCAAACATTTTTTTCTTTTCAAGAATTCTAATTAAACTTTTGACGAAAAAAGATAGGTAAAAAGATAGGATAGGTCTAGAATTTTTAGACCCATTGACATTGACTTTGTCCAAGACCAATATTAAAAAGTGAAGCCTACAGACATTCAATATTTGTCGTCTGCTGCTTTAATATTTTTCTAATGAGAATCTAAATCTGAAGTCTAAATTTACTTTCTTCACTCATTTCTTTTAAAACGCCTTTTGATCTTTTTGAAATGTGATTCATATCAAGTGCCTACCTGTACAGGGTGCGCCTGAGGAACTGGGGTTTCATCACTCAGGGAGGCACTTTCCTTGCTTTATATTAAAAAAGAGAACTACATCTACAAAAGTCTATAGTCTATAGTCTACGTAAGACTTGTAGGACTTAATAATTATTGTAACAACTGCCTGTAACTACTCATGTCTGACAATTAAATGCATCTTTATCTTTATCTTTATCTTTATCTTTATCTTTATCTTTATCTTTATCTTTATCTTTATCTTTATCTTTATCTTTATCTTTATCTTTATCTTTATCTTTATCTTTATCTTTATCTATAATATTGCTATTGACTAGCAGCGGCGCCCGCAATTTTAAAAACTCATATCTTTTGATTAATCAATCAATCAATTATACTTTATTTTACACAAAAAAAACATAGTATACAGAGAGCAAACAAACAGGAAAAACAGAAGACACAAAAACAGGCGGTCTTATCGATAGAAAGCTATTTCTTCCAGACAACCTTAGGGTAGAGGAAATGGTGAAAGAAGATTAGTAGGCGGTGTAGATCAGAATAACATAATGTCGATATTGATTAAATGATCGGATTGCGATAAAATAAAGCCTAAATGTTAATTCAAACTAAGTTCTATGCTACCCCATCTTAATCACTTCAGCAGTTTTTAAGTGATGTGTACACTTGAAACAAACAGACAAAAATTATACAAATGGTCTCAAAGTATCAATGCATTCCATTACGTATCTAATACATACAGGGTCCTTCTTAATATGCTGACACTTTTTTAAGGCGATGACCAGACCGTCAAACTGAACAACTTCCTCTATGGGACCAACATCGAAATCGCGAAAAAAAAAACAGTTGTCCCATACGTTTGGCTCCGAGTAGGTTTGCAGTTTTGTATGGAAGTGATGATTTTTTTTTCGCGATTTCGATGTTGGTCCCATAGAGGAAGTTGTTCGGTATGACGGTCTGATCATCCCCTTAAAAAAGTGTCAGCATATTAAGAAGAACCCTATATGTGGGCGTCCACGCAAGAAGGGTCCAGTTGTCGGCATTTTAACACCCCTTTTTTATTATTCCATATGATTATGTGACTGATATAGATGCCGAATCTAACTTTAACTCAAAACCCGACAACTGGACCCTTCTTGCGTGGACGCCCACATATTTTTGCAAATATCTTATTAAAATATTGATAAAAATATTAGGGTAATAAGAGTATAATTATAATGTACCTAGTACTCTTATACATTTATGCTTTACAAAACACATAACATGTATTTGACATGTTTGAGCACAATTTGTGTCAAGAGCTGACCCCTCATCTCATTTGCGTTGACCCTAGCATTACGGCGCCCTTGAGAGATGGGTAACTGTTATACCCCTAACTGGGTTTGTAGGCGTAAGAGTATTTTAGGTATGTCGTGTCATTACTAGGCGTACAGCACTACTCCGCAATTCAATTTCTTTATTTCTTTCTTCACAAATATTACTGCAATTTTTTTTATTTATACCAAAATTTATACATTTATGGTATATCAAAAGACCATATTCCCCATTGGGGTGGGCAGAAGTCTTTCAACAGCTACCAAGTAGATATCTTTTAAGAGGATAGGCGGGCTACAATGGTGATTTGGAGAATAGGTCACTTTTCTGACCATATTACTGAAAAAAATGCGAGCCTACTAAGACTCTTAATTAGCACCAAAATAATTGAAATGACGTAATGATTGTTTACTAAAAACAAAAGATGGTTAGTTGTAACAACAAGCCGAATTCGTTTAACAAAGTTCTCTTAGTCGGAGAAGTCATGATGTTGACAGGCTCATATGGAGTCATGATGTTGGTTGAAGTAAACGATTTTTTTTTTTCAATACTTATTTGTCCGATCCACCCCACCCATACACCCCGCGCCGACTAGAGTGCAAAAGAGACAACTGCAACCCGGACCAATAAAATTTTATCTACATAAAATTAACGAAATCAGCATCTCGTATTTCTATTTTTCCTCTTCCAAAACTAAACCGATTTTTTAAATTCTTTCAAGAATAATATGAGAAAGACTTTCGCTATGTCTGTGTCAAATTTGTTTGCTTGATGTCTGAAAGCGGGCGGTGTCTTTATCAATTCCTAAACGCAGCTGTGGCAACGCTCTGTCGTCACTCAGTACCTCGCTTTCAGCAAAATAACCGTCATATATAAAGCTAACGAGTCGTATAGAGGCAGTGGACCGTCCCGTCCATCCGATGACCGCCCTTTTTCATATCCCCCCGAACCCCTAGAAACCCCCCCTCGTCTCAGTAAGGCAAACATTGTGTAATCGTGCACGTTAGAGCTTTTCAAAATGTAAAATAAAAGCCTGTCCTAAATAAACAGCCATCTGAATATGGGACCAATATATTAATCAAGTAGGGATATAAACGACGTACTCTCTGTGAAAACTAAAACACACACATGCATATTCTCACGCCTGTCTCCCACTAGGGTGGGCAGAGACATCTGAAAGCCACCTGCTACGATCCTGACATACTTTTTTTGCTTCGTCCACATTTATAAGTCTTCATGCATGTTCGTCGGTTTCGGGCCACCAATACGGTCTCCTTCTAACATTTACGCTCGTTTGCCTTATAAATCGCACTCGTCAATCTAATCTCATGCATTCTTTCCATTTTCTTCTTCTTGTTGTGCCATCTCCTATTGGAGGTTGGCTATAATTAGGGCTATTCGGACCGTAGAGACTGTACCCTTGAACAAGGTGGTGTTCATATCGAATTCTTTCCATATTAATTGCAGACGGTCGCGTAATCGGGTGCTCTTTGACTTGACACAAGACTGCACATTTTATATTTAGCTCAAACATGTTTGAAATAGAGTAGCGGACTGTATAAAATATATTTTATTTTTATCATCTCACTAAATAAAAACTTTGAAAATAATTCATAACTCGAATTTTTTCATTAGCTAGAATAATATTTTTTAATAACATATCAAAAGAAACGAAATGTTGATGACGTCACTGGTTAGTATTTAGTAAAATTTTTCATACAAAGCGCGTGTTTCGGCGTTCGATAATGAGTTGCTGATTCTCCGATCCGGGGATCCCAAAAAATACTCCGACAACTCGCCCGACATTATCGGAAATTCAGTGCTCACAAGAAAAAGGTCATTAACTTAATATAATTTAATGAAAAATTCATGTGTCTTCTACGACCTTTGGGAACATTGAAAATGAATCTGCCAAATGAACTGAATAATATTGTTTCTCCGCGTCACAAAGGTACACAACTTCTGAATAACCCACCAGTGATACCCTCAAATTTTTTTTTACCCGAAGTCATATCTCTAGGGTTTTATTTTTTATTTTTTTCAATATTTCATTTCGTTTTGATAAATACGCATTTTTTCTCACCGAAACCGAGCAAAAAAACGACCGCAATTTTAAAATTAAAAAAGAAATTTCTTTTGCTTTTTGTAGTTCTTGTTGAGACGCATCTTTTGATAGTCATGCAATGAGTCACGGCAGGGAGGTCCCAAAATCCACGATACCCGGGCGACGATTTTCGCTGAAAATTGGGCCTATACCGAAGCGACAAAAAACATTTTCAATATAAAAAATATAAGTAATGATAAATAGACACAAACCTCCACTGTTGATGGACGCGGTGGTGGACACGTAGAAGCAGTGGAGGAGGAGGGACAGCAACATCTTCGTTGTCATGGCGACGCGCTCAGCCTCGGCAACTCCCGCGCAGTTTCCACTTCACTGACGGTAGGGTGTTCCTCATAATTTTACTTGTCTTTCTTTGTTGGTGGTTTGTTACATTGTTGTTTTGCTATCTGTAACAAGGAAGAAAATATTTAAAATCATAGATAAGCACAGAATATACGGACAGGGTGTAAAGGAGTCAATTTTTTGTAGGCCCACCAAACGGTAACGTTTATTAATGGTATTAATTACACTCTAAATACATAATTTAAAAAAGATAAATAAATTGTAAATTGAAAGAAGATGTTGTGACAAGAATAGAGAAAGGTATGCTTCGTTGGTTTGGTCATGTGGAGAGGATGAGTAACAGCAGATGTACGAAAGAGATATATGTTGCTAATGTGAGTGGAAGTGTCGGCAGAGGGCGCCCTCGTAGGACGTATGCTGATCAAATCAGTTGCGTCCTACAAAAAGGGGAGGTGCGAAGTACCGACGGGCATGTATGAAGAGATGTATGGATGTGCATGAGGCAAAAGAGGTATGTAAAGATCGTAGTAAGTGGCGCGCCCTGGTCTCTGCCTACCCCACTGGGAAAGAGGCGTGACGTTATAGATAGATAGATAGATACATAATTTAATTTACTTTATTAATCGGACGAAAAATTTGGTAAAAATGCAAACGGAATTATAAACCATAAAAAAAATTTACCGTTTTGACTTTTTTTGCTAAGATTCTTTTTTCCTATTAAAACGACACATGTAAAACCATTGCGTGTACTGGAACGTCTTTAACATATTTTACCAAGACACGATGTGCGCCAACTGCGATTACCCGACTCTCCGTTTAGATGAGGTATAGCTAATGTTACCACTATAATCTAGAGATTATGAGAAACAAATCGACATGAGTTCCATAACTATACGTCAGGTAATACGCAAAAAATGTTTTGTTAGCCTTTTTCCCATACTAAGATCGAGGATCTTCTTTGAATTCGCTACATACCGGTACCTGTACCGGACTTTCTCGGCATTGGACTTTTCGGGCATTGGACATTGTGGGAATTGAATATACGGGGCATTTGGATCATTTGAAACCTCTGCACCATTTGGGAATTGGACATTCTCTACCTAAACGACTAAGATCGGTTTTTTACCATTTCTAAAAGCGGCATTCAGAAAGCAAGATTGAACAGAGTAAACAAACAAATAGCACTAACAATTGATATGCTTTTGAATACTATTTGTTACGTTAGTATAAAGTTTCCCGTTGCATCGAGTTTTTTTTTTCATAATGTGATATTTTGGTTTAGTATAACTAGATTTCAACCTGAACACTTTCATAGTAAAAAAGTTTCCCGCTGGCTGGATGATTCTTTTCAACAGCCAAATTTGACAGCACGGGAATTTGTTCGCGACTGACTGACTGTCACACTGCTTTGTTATACCTTACCATTTTGATAGTACTAATATTATATAGAAATATTTCCTTGGAGAGACCTATTTCAAAAGAGCATAATTACGTGTATGTTCCCGCTGAGTCGCACACATCGTTTATTACACTTATAATTTAGTAGTCGTATAATCGTATGAATTTCAGTCAGATGTGCCCTCTTGTGGGGCAAAACATGCAAACCAATAACCGTACACACAAACCAATTTACAGTCCTAGCATGATACGAAATTTCAATAATACTCATAAACAAACCTCGTTTGTCTCCGGAGAATGTCTTCCCATCATCGCATATCATTATTATTAGTATAATACCAAACGCCTGAAGCCGCACTCACCGCAAGTTGATTACCAGGCATCCTGATATCGCACACTGAGAACGATAACGTCATTATACAAAATCTATCAATTTTTTGAAATCAACACCATCTATTTTATTATTATTTGAACTACTAAATGCAAAAACCCTCATGAACGTAGTTCGATTAGAAATCACTAGGTGGCGCAGTGACGTTTTGACATAGTTGGTGGCGACGCGCACGCGTAACAGGGACAGTGGCATTTTCTCAGTAATGCCAAGGACGGCGGACGATTAGCTACTAGCTCTGCGAAACATAGTGTCATTTTTAGGATAGTGGCATTCTGCACTGAATTTAACCGGTAAGTTTGCATATTTTGTTTATGATATAGTGTATTTATCCAGAAAGTGACGATATTGCATCAACAATGTATACATTAAAGCAATATTCAGTAATAGTGATAATGACATTTTGCATATAAGGACTTTATGCGATTAAATTTTGTTAAGTTTGTGTAATTCAAAACGACACTAACCTTATAATGCCGTTATGTATTTAACAAAAGTCGTAGACTTTATTTCTGTAGTAACTTTATAAAGTCATTTTTTTATTAGTGTCGATTAAACTGTTCCTAGCTGTATGTAATCTTTTTCAATCATTAATGCAATAGTGTCTTAATTTGCATAGTGTCAGTTAAAATTTAAGTTACAATACAAAGTTATGAAACAAAGTCGTTATGTGTTTACCATGCATAAATCAATTGCTTCAGTTGTAAATTTATAAAGTCATTTTTTTGTTAGTGGCTTTTAAGCGCTAAAGTACAACATGTAATTTTTATAATTTATAACTGCATTAGTGTTTCCTTTTGCGTAAAGTCGGTTTTACGTTTTATATTATGGTACAAATTAGTATAAAAACAGTTTTAGCAATGTTTATACTAACTTGTATCACAACCTAAAATGTTAAACTGTCTTTATTCAAAAAGAAACACTAATGCATATGAAAATTACTAAATCAAATGCGTTGAATAACCGACTAAAAGACATTAATTAAAAAATAATCTTTATAAATTAAACAGATTAATTTTGAAAATTTTAATGGGTTAAATTAATAAATGCATAATTAATTAATAATTTCCCTTGATTTTATATTTATTTGCTTCCTAATGATTGCTTTTACTCGTTTTAATGCTCTAATACTGCATCTACATGCCACTACCAAATCCAAGAACATTAAAATTTAAGAAAATTATTGAAGAAACTAATAGATCAACTTCCCCGTTGCAACAGCCTGAAAAAGAAAATATACCATTAAATAAAGAACACCGTTTGACTACAAGTGATCCGCCGTCTTCAAAAAATGACTTTGAAAATGTCATAATTCCTATGTCTTCCTGCGAAACAAATAGAAATGATTCTTCTTTACATAATGTTAATGTACAATATTTTAGAAACAGAAAATCTTCATCTTCTTCTACTAGTAGCTCAGAGTCCGCTAAAGATTTTTCACCTGCATCTGATGATGACAAAGATTATAAAGTTTCGGATAATAGCGACAGTTCCTCATCTAGCAGCACAACTGATAGACAGTGTGTAAGGAAGAAAAAAGCACTCCACCCTAAACAATCAAAAACTTTGGCCAAAGCAAACTCACCTAGGTCTCCAAATTCATCATCTGTACGTTTACGTTCATCATCCAGTTCGTCAAGCTCATCGTCTGGATCCTCAAGTTCTTCATCTGGGTCTTCAAGTTCGTCATCTGGATCTTCTAGTTCAGCATCCAACAGTTTGTCCTCTGACTCTCAACCTCCAGTTAAACAAAAGCCTACATGTATGCAAAGTCAGATATTAGAAACAGCTGTTCCAAACATAATTCAACCCTCCTGTGCTTTACAAAACTTGGCTGTAGATTATTTATCTTCATCAGATTGTGAAATGAATACTTCCCTCAACATAGATTACCAACCAGATATTAGTCCTGCTGAAATTGAAATAGATTCAGAACTACAACAAAACCACAACATCTGCCATGAAGATTCAGAATCAAAACTAGTCGATGAGGATATCCCGTTGCCTAATTTTAAAAATAATCCTATGACACTGAAAAGTATTGTAATGCAAACCATAGAAAAGTTAGGATTAAAGCTCCCAACAGATAATAAAAATAAAAAGGTTCCTGAATTAACAGAAGAAGTTATTGATTCAATGAATTCTAAAATTGTACAACCATTGAAGGTATTAGCGATGAAAACAGTGACTGACATAATAAATGGCAATCAAGTTCCTACCCAGTCTACAACTGTATTCCAGCATACCCTAGATCCACCTGAAAATAAATCACGCAAAAGGAAACGGGGAGTAAACAAAAGAAATCTGGCAAAAACACTACGCAACATGGGTTTACAGTATCAATCAACATCAAAGTCTGTGATTGCTCCTAGAAAGATGGGAAACCCTTGCACCGACCGATGTCGACTTAAATGTAAAGAAAAGCTGTCAATTGAACAACGCAAACTTGTTTTTGATAGATATTGGAATTTAGGAGACTTGTCCAAGCAGAGACATTTTATTGCTAATCACATACAAGAAATCAAACCTAAGTATCAATACAAAAAGATAGACAGTAACAGAAAATCGAAACATGCATTTTATATCACCGTTGAAGGCCAAAAACTAAAAGTATGTAAAACCTACTTCAAAAATACATTAGGCATAAACGACAGGCCAATTCGCACTGTCATAGATAAATTAAATTCTTCAGGAATTGTTGAACCCGACCTTCGTGGAAAACACGAAAAGCACAATCAAGTCCAAAAGAAACTCTTAGAAGAAGTTCACAGACACATTAACAGTATACCAAGGATAGAGAGTCATTATTTAAGGCAACAGACGACAAGGGAATTTATTGATGGAGGCAAAACAGTTACTGATTTATATAGAGATTACAAAAAAAATTGTGAAGAGAAGGGAGAATGTTACGTGAAACTGCACACATATAGAAAGATATTCAACGAAGATTTTAATATTAGCTTTTTTGTACCAAAGAAAGATCAGTGCAGTGATTGTGTAGCGTATGAAAATTCAGATATAGCAGGAAAAGAAAGTCTTGAAGAATCCTACAGAAAGCATTTAGCAGAGAAGAATAAAAGCCGGGAAGAAAAAACTAAAGATAAAGAAGCTATAGATGAGAAAAATATAGTAGCTTGCTATGATCTACAAGCGATATTGCAAGTGCCCAAAGGTGACGTTTCTGGGTTTTATTATAAATCTAGACTCAATTGCTTGAATTTTACTATATGCGAATTAAAAACAGACCACTCAGAGTGTTTTTTCTGGACCGAGGTAGAAGGGAATAAAGGTGCAAACGAAATTGGTTCTTGTCTTTTTAAGTATATGCAAAAAAAAAATACTTCGTCTTCTGGCAAATTAAACATAATTTTTTATAGCGACAATTGTTGTGGCCAACAGAAGAACCAGTTTGTTTTTTCAATGTATATCTACGCTGTTAAACATCTTACCAATATTGATTCCATAACTCATAAATTCTTAATAAAAGGCCACACTCAAAATGAGGGCGATTCAGTTCACTCTACTATAGAAAAACAAGTAAAAAGAACCCTTAAATCTGGGCCTATTTATGTGCCCGATCAATATATAAATGTTATTAAAGAAGCAAAGAAAAAGGGCAAGAAATACATAATAAATGAAATGAGTCACAGTGAATTTTATGACATTAAAGGTCTACAAGAATTTAAACTACAAAAAAATACCGAAGGAGAGACTATCAGGATAAATGATATAAAAATCATAGCTATTAAAAAGGCAGAGAGTGAGCCAAACGGTATCCAAATTTTGTACAAAACATCCTATTTGCAAGAAGAGTTTAAAGAAATTAAATTGCAGAGACAAAGTCGAGCTAGACCCCAACTGAAAAGGTTGTATTCAACAAGAATACCGTTGGCTGAGAGAAAGAAAGAAGATTTAAAGTCTCTTATAAAGCAACGTGCCATTCCGCCGTACTATGCTTCATCTTTCTATAATAGTATTATTAATCATTGATCTCATTTAAGAAGTATTTACCAAAGATGCTTATTATTAACATAAAAGAAGATTGTTGGTGTTTAATTTGTATTGAGTGAAAGCTCTGGTTTTGTTTTTTAGAAGATTTATTTTATGTTGTATTTTTGATAAAAAATAAGTTTTAAATGAATAGATACTGATTATTAGATAGAGATGAATACATAATGATACTCATAATTAGAGACTGATTACGGTATTGTAATGCTTGAGACTGAACACTAGGAAACTTAGTTAGTTTTAGTGTTAAGTGATTCAAACTATAGATTTTAAATGAATATCATTTTTGAGAGCAAAGAGGCTAAACCTAAAGCTAAGGGTAAGCTTATGTTCGTAACGTTGGTTGTTAAATCATGAACGTAGTTTAAATCAATAACAACGTACCTAAAGTAAGGAGCATTTTTATTTGTTTTTATTTATAAGGACTTTTATAAAACTTTATTAGTTCTTAGCAACTAAGTTCCCTTAAAAGTTTAATAAATGCTATATTTCTATGATTTTCCTTTTTATTTATATTATATATTGTATATTTTAAATGATTTAACAGATTTTAAAATATTAAAATGTCTTTCTTAGTTAAAATTATGTTAAAACATACAGTGAAAGTTAAAGTAATAGTGACACAAAACGAAATTTTCAAAAATAGTCCACTCTTTATCAACATAGATTACAAAATGCCCTAGTATCATTGAAATTACAAGTATGTACATTGATTTTTCTGAAAACCGCATTCAGAAACCCCTCTTAGAAAAAGTTTGCAATCATCCCAAATTTAAAAACTTAAAACGATTATTACTTAGAATGACGATTTTTGGATAATGTCACTATCATTCTGAGTGTGCGATATGTGACCTAATTGACGTCAAGGATATGATGGACGCTCCTTTAGATCTATCTGATGTCATAAGACCCATTTTCGTCCACATCTTCGGTCAAAGTGATTATTCGTCTAATCTAATAAGGTTTGTGTTTACGCTACAGTCAATTCTAAAAGATGGGATAATCCAATAGAGGCTTTATGGCGAGGTGGGTTTGTAATTAGTAAATAGATAACGTTAACAAATATAGACACTATGGGCTGGTGATAAAGTCGATAGTCGATATCAGATATCAGCATATCACACATGATTGGCGCTTATGATATGGCATAATATGACTAATGGGTTGAATATCGCGATGTTAAAATTCCACGGCGCTTTTGGGTAGGCAGTTGCATTACTCATGATATTAAAAAACTTTCCCAAAGCAACATAAAGGAGATAAAAAAAAAAACTAATTTTCAAACAAACGTTTGATTGCATTTAGCGTGGAAAGTCCAAAAAAATTATGTGTATATCCTATAGGTTTCTTAGAAAAAGTTGTTCAGTATTGTTGTATTATTGAGTCGAAGACGTTGAGGATGTAGAGATAATTGTATAAATTAGTGAAACAAAGATGTTGCTGACACAAGTGTTTATATTGAAGTAAGTAACATCTTTGTTTCACTAATTTATACAATTATCTCTACATCCTCAACGTCTTCGACTCAATAATACAACACGTTATCAGCACGAATAGAAGATAGTTCATGTAAAGTTTGAATTGTGATATATTTTTTAGTTAATTTTTTATGTGATTGATAGAAACAAAATTTTTCTTTAAAATGTCACATGAATCTGGAGAAGGGTCAAGTGTTAGTAAGTCGAGTTCCTCTTCGTCAATACCATCCTTTTGCCTGAGGAATAAGGATGGGTATCCTACTTGGAAGTTCAAGATGCGTAATTACCTTTTACACGAGGACTTATGGGAAACAGTAAGTGGTTATCCTACAGGTGATGCCACCCCCGCCTCGATCAAGGTACGTAACGATGCTAAAGCTCTGGCAAAAATATGCTTAACAGTAGACGGTGCAGCTATTACTCACGTCAGATGTGCGAAAAATGCAGCCGAAGCGTGGAAAGCTTTGCAGAGTGCCTTTGAAGATAAAGGTATGGGACGAAGACTGACTTTAGAGCGAAGATTGTACAGATTAAGTTTGTCTGACTTCGATAACATCGAATTGTACATCAACGCTGTTATGTCAACCGCACAGGATCTTGCGGATATTGACAAGGTAATAGAAGACACGTCAATTGCGGCCATACTTTTGGGAGGCCTCACCCCAAAATATGAGCCTCTCATAATGGCGCTTGAGAACTGCAATGTAGACGACATTGCAGTTCTCAAGCGCCATTATGAGAGGCTCATATTTTGGGGTGAACAACCGATTTAGTGAAAACTAAACTGCTTAATGAGATGTCCAAAAGTCCAACTATGCCAAAGGATTCTGTTTTTAATACCAAATTGAAACCTAAATTAAAGAAAAAGGAAGTTGTATGCTACGACTGTAAAGTTCCCGGACATAAAAGGCCGGACTGTCCACTGCGGCGCAAAAAGGAGGAAGCAAAAGCGGTAGAAGGAAATGACTCCTCATTTACTGCTCGTAATACCTCTGGCAGTTCTAACAAGGATCTTTGGTATGTAGATTCGGGATGTACTAAACATATGACTTCTAATCGTGATTGGTTTCAAGATATTGCAATAATGGATAAAGGTAGCGTTACCGTCGCTAACGGACAACAAATTAAATGTTGTGGAATTGGTAATATCTCAATTAAGACACCAGAGAAAGTTGTCAACAGTATTAGTGAAGTTGCTTTTGTTCCTGATTTAAAAGCCAACTTATTATCTGTACAAAAGGCTGTTGATAAGGGTTTTATATGTGTTTTTGATAAAAGTGGATGTAATTTCTATAAAAATAATACTTTTTGTCTTACAGGTGATTCCGTTCTTCATGCCTCGCCCTGTGGTGGACTGTATGTACTTGATGGTACTGTGAATGTTCCCGATAACGCGGCAAACAATTATTTGACGCAGGATGTGCACTCTGGTTGTCAGAATAGTTACCAACTTTGGCACAAGAGGTTAGGACACTTGTGTCGTATAGGCATGAACCAACTGAAGAATCACGAGGTAGGCGTAGAGTTTAAAGTAGTAGATAAAAGTAATTGCATTGCTTGTGTAGAAGGTAAACAAGCAAGAAAACCTTTTAAGAAGGTAGCATTTAAAAGGGCTACCTCAGTCTTGGAATTGGTTTTCTTGGACCTGTGTGGACCTATGTCTACAACCTCCTTTCAAGGAAACAAGTACATGTTAACCATAGTGGACGATTATACAAGAAAAGTATTTGCTTATTTTATTTCTGCAAAGACAGAGGTGAAAGACAAGTTTCGTCTTTTTCAAACCTTCGTCGAAAATCAATCGGGCAATAAGATCAAGGCAATTAGGACTGACGGTGGCAAAGAGTTTGTTAACAAGGAGTTTGTTGATTACCTTGACTCACAGGGTATCGAACGTCAAGTGACAACACCGTACAGCCCACAACAATTGGGAGTTGCAGAACGTACTCACCGATCAATAACGGAGAAGGCGAGAACGCTGCTAGCTGAAAGCTCATTGCCTAAAGCTTACTGGGAAGACGCTTTCCGTGTTGCCATATATCTCAAGAATAGATCGCCTCACCGAGCCTTAGGTGGGCAAATTCCTTATGACAGGTGGTGTGGTCGTAGAAGTGACCTTAGTCATTTGAAAGTGTTTGGATGCCGAGCACTCGTTCAAATACCTGCATGTCATAGAAAGAAGTTAGATTTAAAGGCGAAGGAAGCTATTTTTGTCGGTTATTCTGAGAATCCTAATACTTATATATTTAGGGATCCGTCTAACCCTCGACAAGTATTTATGTCCAGAGATGCAACCTTTTTTGAAAATAGATTTACAAGTTTAAAGGGACAGGAACCTGAACCTGACCCCATATTATTATTCGAAGAAAAGGAGTCTGAGACCGAAGATTGTCAATTTTTTGACTGTGTTGAGAATACCGATCCTGCGGCTCAACCATCTACAACGGAAAACTTACAAAGTACCGAAGAAGTGGAAGCTATGGAAGAGCAGGATGTCCATGAGCCTATGCTACCTAGTAGTGATGTAGAGTCAGCAAATTTGGACGAGGAACAACCTGTCTCCGAGCCGCGTTACCCCTCAAGAAGTAGGAAAAGACCGGATTTCCTTACTTACAGTGTGTCAACGGTTAATTCGGAAGAACCCACAACATACTATGAAGCTACTCATGCCGACGATGCCAAAAAATGGCACCATGCTATGGCTGATGAGTATAATTCCCTGACTAAACTCCATACGTGGGACTTAGTTGACAGACCTAATAAAAAGGTCATACCCTGTAAATGGGTTTATAAGATTAAAAAGGACGCTTATGGAAACGTCACGAAATATAAGGCAAGGCTCGTCGTCAAAGGCTTCAATCAAGTCAAAGGAGTGGACTACGACGAGACGTTTGCACCAGTGATCCGTCATTCTTACTGTATACTCTATCACCCCGTGTAGTTTCTTAATTTCCAAATTTTACTAATTATAGCCGACATAATTAGTGAAATTGGGAAATTAAGAAACTAAATCATTATAGCTATAAATTCTATAACTATGTGGAATAGTACACAATATCAAATTTACCCTTCACCGAGTAGGTTCACTGCATTATATATTTTACCGTCTTCAGTAGCGATCCACAAACACACATTGTGGCTCCGGCATCGGCAGTTTAAAGGTTACAATAGCTTTTACGATGTGTTTGTCTCAGCTTGTTACCAAACAAGCAAAACAAACATTAATAGCTCATTAAAATAATAATATTCCATAAAAATTACAGTCCACTAAACCGACTCGAAGCGAAGGCATCGTAAAACAATAAACCGTCCATTTGTACATTCGAAACAGAACATTACCTGCCCATAACATTATCGGTGCCATAAAGATCCTCGTTGCTCTGAATTCGTATAGCAAATGCTCGCAATTTACTTTATTGCAGTCGGTGTATCAACACCAATGTCGCTTGAGCTATCAGCCACGTCCGCAATCCCCTTGTTGGTAGTGTTATCTGAGCGGTGGAAGGGGTGGGGTGGGTCAGCTCATATTGGTGCTAGATATAGGTTTCATGGTGGATCGTGAGACTCGTTCCTCGACATTTTTTTGAGCCAAATTCGCTGCACGAGACCTCTATTTGTCAAACATGCCCCCCGGGGCCCTTTGGGTAGGTACAGGGTGTCAGCATTGTGTCGGATGGAAGTGAGAGAGAGACGGGACATTACGTTACCATGAATTTAAAAGAAATTTTCTTTTTGTAATAGCATTCCCTTGACAGACAAATTTTCTCCATTTGATTTTGTAGGATTAGGACGTGAATACAGCGGATTACGGAGCTCCGTCGGAAATGATTTGAGAAGCTTACCAAGATATTGAGTTAAATATTTATACCGATAAACGTAGGGATTATATTCGTGGCGCTCGCGACGAAGTACTCTGGTGGCCGTAATGATCATCAATGGATGATCGCTGCAGTGGTACTTCATCGAAATCACTTCTGGCAGAAGGCCTTTATCCCGCAGCATGGAGCCTAGACATACAGGGTGTAACAATAGACCCTAGTAATACTTAAAGGGGTGCTTCAGACCATCAAACTGAACAACTTTCACTATGGAGCCAACATCGAGAAAAAATAAAATAAATCTGCTGTCCCATACAAAACTGCACTACCGACTCGACTAAAATGTATGGGACAGCTGATTTTTTTATTTTTTCTCGATGTTGGCTCCATAGTGAAAGTTGTTCAGTTTGATGGTCCGAAGCACCCCCTTAAGTATTACTAGGGTGTATTGTTACACCCTGTATAATTGTCTTTTTTCATGCTTGTATACATGTGTCAATCGTCACGCAATGGTTGCCTAAAGGCAGAAGAGGGCGGGATTCAAAGTCAAAACAGACCCCGCAAAAGTTGGCGGGATGTGTTGCATGCCTACTAAAATAAATAAATAATTAAATAACGCTCACAGGCACATACTTTGTAATGATCCCAAGAAAGCACTATTTATAGGCTGTTGATTATGGAAACCATATAACAACGGCACAAACATATAAACATCCATGACCGAACCGGGATTCGAACCCAGGACCCTGGTTTGGCAGTCCGGTGTGGTAACCATTACACCAACCGGGTCGTCAAAATGAGTAGCGGGATATTGCTCTGATTCGAGTGATGTGGAAGAGGAGGCAGCAGCGGGACAAAAAGGGTTAAATAAAATCCATTTAAGAAAACTTTTATCTACTCTACAGCAAAAGCCTTGCGAAAGATAAAAAATGCACCACAGTTATAACGATCAATATCACAAACTGAAGAAAGAACAGGTCGGAGTAGGATTGAAGTAAACTTTAGTTCTTCGGAACCAAGACCGAGACAAGAAACAAACAAGAACAAAACAATAGCTCTTTTGTAAGACAGTTTGTTCCAGTAAACTCGTCTTCAGTTTTTATTACTTTGGAACTGCTTCCACTAATTGGCGAATGACTGCTTTAGCTGGGAGCCGAGGCTAAGGTCGTCTCATAAAGATTCATTACAACTGTGTAATTAAAAGAGTCCGATGGCATCTTCGCTAATGAAAAATGGGTTAAGTCGATGTCACTTTGTACTTTAAGTTTGTAAGTATAGAGTCCTTTTTAATAAGATGAGGTTTCCAACACATGACCTTGGGTGGCGTAACACTTCAAATGCTTACAAATAACGCGTGTTATGTTTTTTTTACTCATAGAAATGATCCATTGATTCATTTGATGAGCTTTTCATATCCAGGGGGGATTAGTTGAGATTTATCCCCCCTCCCCCCTTCCCCAAAATCCGAATTTTTGTATAGAAAAGTGATTACAGCGCTATCTTTTTCAATAGTTTTTCAGTGAATATCCCCCCCTCCCGAAATTTAATGTCCCCCCGAAACAAAAATTACATCTTTTTTTTCTTTCAAAAATCGAAAGCGTAAGAACCAAAAGTTTGCTACGCCACTGGAAGAAAAGATACCGACAAACTTTGACCTACGTACTGGGTTTTACCCTAGGTTTTACCAGTTTCCCAAACCTTTTACAAAGTCTATTTCTGTAAAAAAAAAGCTTTTAATGATTTTTCGTGTCACGAAACCAAAGTACCCACCTACATGCGGAGATGAGACAGGATTAGCAATAGCTTCGCTGACAAATTACATGGAGTAAAACAATGTTTCTTAAAACAGAGTATTTATAGTCATTAGTCACGCTGTCAGTATGAAACTAAAAACCCTCAGCCGACACTGGGAGCGCCGGGGACGTTTGGTCCGATGACCCCTTCAATCCCGTCCTAATCTCTGTCGAGATTACAATCCGACCCGTTCTATTTGTACATTAAGTGGGCTCCCCATTAGTTTCAAGAGGCCCCTGATTAAATCGAACCGTGAGTGAATTTAGCACTAATCTGGCGATGAATTATTAGTTTGGATCTCGACCGTCTTTGCTGTAATGTTAACTATTTCCTCTAAATGTAATTGAACAGGAACGACTTGTTAAAAGTTTTGTTCGTAAACTCTCGACTGTATTTACCTTTAGCTACCTTGTAACAACATGAATATTTCCTATAACCCTGAACACGTAGTTACAAAAAGATATAAACTTGACCTCAAGTCAACGTTATCCGGTCAATTTAGGAGCTAGGGCAGGTATTTTATCCTACACTATACCTGCCATCGTATGCTCTATTCAAGAACTAGGACTCACAAGTGAAATTGTAATTTTCAGTTAATCAAAATCAGCCCACATCCACTTACTGGGAATAGGTCTGCTTATTGCGTCATTATTCACGGTCCTGTCCTCATCATCATCAGCCTATAAACTTCAGACTACAGGCATACACTAAAGGAGGATGCATGTACGTTAGTCCACCACGCGTACCCAATGCTAATTGGTAGACTTACATACATACATCAGAATTGCTTCTTCAGCATATGCAGGTTTTCTGGCTTTTCCTCCACCTTTTGAGAGCCTATTGGTATTCCGTCCACGTTGTAGGTAGTAGACAAGGTCCTGGCTCCTGTACTTATCTGATACTAGCTGGTGCCCGTAACTTCGTCTGCGCAGGATTAGTATATCTTAAATAAACATTTCCATCATACATTACATATTGTGTAACTCTAGCGGTTTTGGCAGCGCACGCCAGAGTAGCTCGCAGATTTTTTCCTACTTACTTGATATTTTGGACACCTCCTGCCACCTGGTGGACCAGCATGACAAAGTTGACAATAGAGGAGAACCTGCCCGACCCGACAACCCAGGACAGATTGTCCTGGCGCCGCATGATTAGAAGAGCCGACCCTGCATAAAGCGGGAAAGCGCAAAGAAGAAGAAGAAGAAGACTTGATATTTTGGACAATTCAGACAATATCTTTAAGTATAAATTGAAGCCTATATGTTATTCTGATTTATAAGCTACATTAATTATTGTAAAGTTTCATTAAAAAAAATTTCCGTAGTTTTTACCTGGAAGAGTAACAAACATCCATCCATACTTACAAATCTTTCGCGTTTATAATATTAGTAGGATAATCCAAACCCTTCTTTGGACCAACGAGTTCGTTGGTCTGCCTACTGAACATTGGGTACCACTCTGATACTGGTACACTCTTGGTCTACCGGCTAGCGGCTGTCTTACCCACAGAACATTATAAGAGGGGTTAGAAATGCAAAGTACCGCTTTTGCTTCGGAGACGGCTATCGCCACTTGTCTTCCCGCTCACGCTGCTACAATTATTCATGCCCTCTCGCTCGCACCACGCCGCGCGCCTTATGGTGTTATGCAAATCATTGCATAACCTGTGGCGACACGTTCCAGGCGTACTTTGCACTTCTAACCCTTCTTATAATGTTCTGTGGTCTAACCCTTCTAAACTAGTTTTCAGCCCATTTCCGCTTTAGCTTTGAATAACCCAATGGCCAACTTCTTATTGTATGAAGAATTTCAAATTGTCAGTGGTCGAGAATGTCAACTCTTATAGTCAAGTCCTAATTTGTAATACTGTAGCTCATTTCTTCAATCAGGACGATAAGCAACTAATTCATTGTAAGTTTTTCCAGTTCAGTATTATATGTTCGATCAATGCCTGTTTTTCGTAAGTCTTTTTTTGCTCATCTCCACTGCGCTTCGAAGTAAATAATATTTTTTTTCCTTCGTCACTGTTTGATGTTGTTTCATCTAATTCTTTTTTATTAACTCCGGCCACAGCGGATGTTATGAAAGCGGAATTCGAATCAGACATTCCTCATCGCCGTGTTCGTTTCACAGCCACTAAACTTAATATCGCCGACACGAGTTCCAATACCCTCGGAATGCTGCCAAAGCCCGATTATGTTCGTCGCCAGTCGGTCGCCAATCGCCAATCGCCACTTGGCACCACACCACGTACAAACGATTCTTTATTTTCATTCTCACAACAGAATTTATTAAGTTCTCAAACTAAATAACTTGCATTTATAGCGCTCAAACTGTAGTAAAAGAAGAAAAATTGTTTTATGTGCACCGTTATTTATTGCAATAGCGTTTCTAGTTTCTTCTCATTGGATTTTGCTATCATGTTCCGCGTTTAATAAATTATGTTTGGTTGTTTTAATAAAATAGACCACCCCTTTTCGTTTCTGTGGATTTCGTACAAAGTAGGTACTTAACTAAGGGATACGATTTATTCGTATTGTTTTTTTGGGAGAAAGGTCAGGCTACTCGACTCGTGATGATTGTTATTTATGCTATATTTACATTACGCTTGACTTCCATTTTGGAAAATATCTTGTACATGACCCATAACCTTGTAGATCCCATATCAGGAAAGGATCTCCTTTTTGGTACAAGAAAGTGGTCAATCAGTTTTGACGAAACTTCTAAGTCAATGAAAATATACGGTTAAGGTTGATTTCGGGATATTTCTAGATAAAAATTCAAAAAGAAACGAGAAAAAATGGAACGTCAGAAATGTTACATTATGATTACAAGCGAAAAAAGTAGTCCCTGTAGTTCTACGACCATTAAACTACATTAAATCTTAAGGTGCTTAGCCAAATTCGTCAGAAAAATTTCTCCCGGTACTTCCATTGAACTGCAAAACACCAAAGCCCAGTCATTTTACGGTTTGAGCCGGGACTAATTACTAATTGCATTTTTTTTTTTGCTATGATATTGAAGAGCCAATTTAAGCTTGAGAAAGTACCAAAATTAAAAAGAAATTACGTCAGCAACAGTTCCAATTTTAAAATATAGATATTATCTCATTCTAAAAAACCTGATGATAATTTTTTTTTTTGCACATATATACCATCATACATACTTCAAACATGGTGTAAATATTTTTGTCTACTTAGAAGGTTTTGAAAAATACATTCATATTTTCTAATAAATACCTCATTTTTTTTATTTTAATGTCGATTTTATTGATCAAAAATAATGTTTATTGTTAAATCTAATTCAAATGAGTGCATTGGTATTAATATTATTAATTTAAAAGCCTTCTGGGACACACAATTTTGATTTCTATGTTGCGCAGCAAATTTTTTTTTAATATAGTTTAGGATAGTATTTTTGTCACTTAATGGTGCCGGTTACAGTTTAAAAGTCCAATTAATAATTACTCCCTACCCGGCTAACAAAACTCCGTAAAATGACTGGCCTATAAGTTATGTTTATCACTATTGTACATACATCGATCAAAAAGAGATGTTGTGAAAAGTGTTACAATACTTGAACAAAGTGTAAGCTTTAAGTAAGGAACACTACACGTTATAGCGCCGTGGCGTTCATTAAAGAGTGGAGTGTCTCAAGGCTCTGTAATGGGGCCGGCACTTCTCCCCCTTGTTATCTCATGCGATGCCTCCTTTGTTGCGTCCGTACAAGCTAGTCCGTCGGTAAAGGTAGCATTTGGATCAGAGCGACCGCGACGTGCGACGTCACGCTACGTTTTAACAATGGAGACAGTGCCGTCGTGCGGTAAGATGGTACGCTCGAGATTCAGTGTCATGCAATCCAGCCATGTTTTTTCCCAATATTTCTTCCTTTTTAATTAAATGTTGAATTTTTTTAGAGATATTTCTTAACATAAATTAATAGGATATCGTTGTAACTATCTTCTTTCTCCAAGCAGTATAAATTTTTTTCTAGTCTCTAGTTAGTAGAGCACACAATAATAGGACAAACGACTGCGACAAAAATGAGTTGGTTGCGGTCGATTGTGTGCCCTAGAGTTATATGTGGAGTTAGTTAAAAAAAACTGGAAATATACTAACACCATTTCATAAAATTACGATTTCACATTAGATTCAAAATTATACAACGTGTTAATGAATTAACGCAAAACTAGAAAGTTGTTTGTTTAGAATCGAGAGCAGAATCGAATTATCATGGTTTCAACATAGGTATTTTTTTTCAAAATATTAATTAATTTATTTGCAAAATTAAAAATTTTCTGAACCCGATGTCAACCCACCGCACGGGCACGCTCACCCTACTTACTACCAAAACAAGATTATAAAAATGTATCCACGAGTACGTTAGCGCTTTCTTTCAGTGCTGAAATGATAACAAATCATTTTTGACTCAAGACTTAAAATGCGAATAACTTTAAATTTTAACTATCAAAATAATTAAATTATTGTTTCAATATAATTATTTTGTTGTTAATCAGTTGGGGTGTATGAGGTTTTGCGCTAATTCATTAACACGTTGTATATAAGTACAGAGCTTGAATTTTACCCTTTTTACCGTGCCTATAAGTTCCCTAAAACGGTTTCATTTGACCATTCATGTCAGTTCCTCTATTCCTGTAAGGTATAGTATCTTTATGGTTAGGACGGGTGGACGGACAGACAATGCAGGATTAGTAATAGGGTCCCATTGGCACCCTTTGGGTATGGAACCTTAAACATTGTATTCCATGTCGCGTAGATCCGTAAGCTACTAGTCGCCACGCGACAAGCGACGCGTGTCGCTTGGTGGCTTGCTCGCGGTCGCTAGTCGCAATCGCTAAGATCCGAATGCTACCTTAGGTCTGTCTGTCCTCTAGTCCCACCTGCAGCGATCGTTAGGGCCGCACGAATACCGCATTGTTTGTACAATTAGTTTAACTGAAGAGTTTTAAGTACTGTTTGTAACTTGTGGGGACGTCTGTGTTTCTGTTTCAGATTTAAGCTAATTACGTTCCGAGTTAGTTTACATGTGTGGACGATTTATTTGTTCGCTGTTTAATGTTTTAATTTATGTTTGTTTTTGTTAGTTAGTCTATAAATTAATTGGTTGTTCTGATCCTAAACTAAACCGAGACTATGTTAATATAGAATTAAAAATAGTTTCGGTCATAAATAGTGACAGCAAGACGATAATTATGAGACCAAACTATTATTATAAATAATGGACATTATCAGCGTAAATATGTGCCTCTATAGGGCACAGGTCACGCTCAAGAAGGATGCAGTCTACCACATGTGCCCAGTGTGAATTAGTGTAGCCGATAGACATTATTTAGATTTTCTACAGATAGCAGACCGACAGTAAGACTAATTAGTAATGCAATGTAGATAAATCATCAGAAATAATTCCCGGAGTATTGAAACTTGGTTTAAAATTTCCTTTGGTACTTCCAGAGATTACCTACATATAAAAAACCCTCTTGAGCCCAGCTTTTCTGCACCCACAGGCATAGGGCAGTTAGGTTAGGCTAGGTTAGGTTAGCCCTTTCTGCCCTTATTTTGAAGTGTCGTATCTCGGTAACTGTACAGTATAAAAAGATGATTCAAAAACCAAACTATAGCGCATTTAGTGTTGTTATTTCCTCTAAAACAAAATTTTTAACTAAAACTTTAGATTTTAAATAATGAGAACTGAAAAAGCGTCGAAAACTTGGATTTTTAATGAGGACCTATACCCGTATCACATTTAAAAAAATTGTGGATACCTGACTTTTTGCAAGGTAGAATGTATACATTTACTAGGCTAAGTACGCTCGGTACAAAGACAACGGTCAAACCCGTGCTGTCAGTGTGTGCACTAATGAGTATGTGAGTTCGAGGCCCAAAAAAAAAAAATGTCCCTACAACGCTTAATTTTGGCAGTAGCACAGAATAGGTAATAGTATATAGTTCTACATAGCAGTAGTGCAGTAGCATGCCTACAGAGAATGGCAGTGGGCGTGGTCTATCCAAAAATCGTACGACGAACAGTCTGTTATGACCGTAGTGTTTTTTTAGGGAGCCTGAATACGAACGGCTTATACCGTCCTGCCAATTTTCACAATCCATTTTTACGGTTGTAGCCGTCACTGCCCACGAACGTGTTAAACTCGAAATGTTCTGAATCATAAAGTGCCTGCCTACGTTTAACAAAAATAAAGTTCAATTTTGAATGAAATCATGAAATATAGTGAAACAACGAAATACGTATTAATTCATACATTTAACATCTTTTCTCGCTTCATTGACCGATGCATAAACCATTACGGACGCACAGCGACGCGACGGCTCAGCCGAAAGATAAAATAAATAATTTCCTCTCGCTAAAGAGACTGATGTCAATAATTTATTATTTTCGTTTCCTTTTAAAGCGAAGCCATTAGCGTCTCGTTGAGTGCTTTCTTCGGATTTTCCATATTTGAAGTGAATTTTCTAGAATAATGATACTTTTGGCTTTTGGATGGTTATTAGTTACCTAGATACTATTTTTGTTTGTGAGTAGTTGGTAAATTGTTGAAGATTGTATAGACCAAATACAACTACATACGTAATCATAAGCTGTATGTTAACGACTATAAAAAGGATTTAGGCAGAGTTATTTGAACAACAATATTTCAACAGTATACATTTATAATATATAGGATCCTTCTTAATATGCTGACACTTTTTTAAGGGGATGATCAGACCGTCAAACTTTCTCTATGGGACCAACATCGAAATCGCGAAAAAAAACTGCTGTCCCATACATTTGTCCCATACTCGAGAGTAGGGTTGCAGTTTTGTATGGAAGAGCTTATTTTTTTTTCGCGATTTCAATGTTGGTGCATAGAGTAAGTTGTTCAGTTTAACGGTCTGATCATCCCCTTAAAAAAGTGTCAGCATATTAAGGACCCTGTACAAGGTGAACTTGATGCGTTACATACTTTACACGGAACAAAATAATATCTGTGAAGACCAATGATATTTTACACAAGATATGTAACCTCCATAGAAAATGGCGCGTAAAATTGTGCCACGCCACAGCCGTCATGCACGTAGTATTGTTTGACGAGGACTATTGAAATACATCCTATATAGGACGTTTTCGAGTCTTCACTTTGCGCGCGCTAGTGACATATCTGCTTCGGTTTGGTATACAGGGTGTAACAATTACACCCTAGTAATACTTAAGGGGGTGCTTCAGACCATCAAACTGAGCAACTTTCACTATGGAGCCAAAATCGAGAAAAAATCAAAAAAATCATCTGTCCCATACATTTTAGTCGAATCGGTACTGCACTTTTGTATGGGACCGGTGATTTTTTTTATTTTTTCTCGATGTTGGCTTCATAGTGAAAGTTGTTCAGTTTGATGGTCTGAAGCACCCCTTTAAGTATTACTAAGGTGTTTTGTTACACCATGTATAATATCATTGGTGAAGACTATTTTATTTGGAAAATTTCAATGGCTATTTGAGCAAAAAGTATGAAACAGATAGTTGGCAGGAAGGTTGCTGACCGTCCAGAATTGGATTATGCTCTTAAATTTATGTACGTATACATTTGTACTTGTCTATATTTATTTAAATAAACAAATAAACGTCCGTAAGTAATAACTTAAATATGGAGGGATTTAAAAAAGGAGAGTGGTGGGTGGCCTTGTCATGATGTTGTTTTAAGACTGTGCCTCGAATGTTTAATTCGAAACCTTTGTTAGAACAACAGTTAAGGTTTATACAAAAGTCGGTTTGTTTTTAAACGAAACAAATACATTTTATTCACGCACAAGCCATTAATGTCAATGTTTGTAAAACACGACGTTTTATTCAAAAGAAGTGGTAGGGTACCTATTGTAAAGGGGAAGCTTGATTTTAGTTCGTTCCTCGCGGCATTGGGATACATTAAATAACTTACAATATAAATTCAAATAAGATTTTCGATAATACCGATCGCTTATTCACAACAACCGACAAAGTGCGAGTCAGCACGGAGGGTTCCGTACCACCATACAATATTACCGAAAAATTTTTGACTTCTCCGGAATCCTAGCGCAAGCTCGACACACTTAATCGGTTTTTTATTTGATGATGATCAATATTAAAATAATGATATGAATGTGAAGATGAATAGGACAGTTTTATAATTTTGACTGTTCGAGCAGAATGTTTCTGTTGTAGGTAAGTAAATTAAATCGGAAAAAGACATGCGGAAAATAAACTTGTCTAAATAAACTTGTGAAGAAACACAAACTTGTCTTGACTTTTCTTGTGTGGACACATTAGCGGCGTCGCATATTAGTCGGACATCGTCGCGCGTGGGTGCTGCTGCGGCATCGGCTGAGTCATCAAAGCGCCTGAAGTACGTTGATATAGGAGAGGGGTACATGTTTGTACCTTTGGGAGTTGAGACCCTAGGACCATGGGGACCCGATGCAAAACAGCTTGTGAGAGACATATCTGCGTGCCTTATAGAGTCCACTGGTGATAAGAGACACAGAGTGTTTAGAACTCCCTATTGTTCAGCAAAATCTCGGACCACCACGATAACCATACTAATGTGAGTTTCGCGATAAAAAAGAGAGTTAAGTGGCTTTAACGACGGCAGTACAAAGGTTATCCTCAGTTCGGAAGGGGCTGGTGACGTAACGGGCCTGTAGTGCTTCTTATAAAACGTCGATTACCGTTCGAGCGCCGCCATTGTGCTAAACCCTAAAATGGCCGGCGGCTGCGCTAGTGCGGCCCACATTATGGCAGCCCCGGGGCAGAATACTGTAAGTAATTTTGGTAAAAATTTTTAGAACCGGCAAAAATGTATTGTGTCAACGTGGATAAATAAAAAAGTGAGAATAGTAATTTTAGGAGAGAATATTAAGACTTGTTTTAAAGATATGAAGGCTGTTTTGCTATTATGAGAGCTTGATTTCACAATTTCGCATTGTAAGATTTCTCTTCTTAAAAATATGTCTCTGATATAGACATAGACATAATATTATAGACGCATCTGAGAAGGTAGTCTTACAACATTATAATACTATAAAATCATTTATTCACGAAAATTATATTACACCTAAATAATGTGCAACGTAGGCTTCGTCGTTCGAAATTAAATACTATGTTTTAATGGTTTGAGCTTTAACTTCGTTCTGAAATAAAAGTGATGCTTTAAAAATTTAAAAACATTTTATTCCAGAATTTTTTAGTTTCATAAAAAAAGGATGTTAAGATAAAGCTTTGTTTGGAAATGCAAAACATTTTTTTATGAGTGAATATCCAAAACAATTTTCGTTACTTCATTTTTGTAGCGGTCCAACAGTGTTAATACCTAATAGTCAGTTTTGGAATCATTTCCAGATTCATCATTAAGAATTAGGTCGATCGGTATTAAAATTGCAAAAAATCTACTTACAATACTTTGACACAGTGCAGCCGATTATCGCAGGGTCTTTTTGTCGTCCCCGACCCTTTTTTGCTCCCAGTCCCATGTAAGACAGATAGCGAATGGGTAATAATTGGAGCTTAAAACCTTTTTTGTTGGCGGCGATTTGGATTTTAATGGTATTTCGGTTCGGTTCGCTTCATGCTCTGTGATTTAATTTTGCATGTCATTAAATTTTTGAAAGGTAGAGTTTATGATTTTAATTTTGTTAGACAATGTGGGCTGTGCGATATATTTATTTTTGATTTTTGACTAGCTGTTGCCCGCGACTTCGTCTGCGTGGACATGTGATTTTGTCTCATGTCTGGTCTATGGTCATGAAGATCATGGTCAGAACCAAGTCTAGAAACCCTGGCATGTAATGTAACATTAGAATGGCCATTAAGGAATGGGCTGATAAAAGACGCAGGCTAGATGGTCTGGCCTCTCAGGTCTGCAACACTACAGGATATTCATCCGCAATCGAATCCCACAGTTCATACTGAATAACGGCTCGTGCCATCGTCGGAGCCCTTACCGGGTACTACGCCACAGTACGATAAAGCTCACTCTAGATCCCGGTTGCCGAGCGTGCGGAGATGAGGAGGAAACCATGGAACATTTTACTGTGTGACTGTAGATGTCTTGGCGGCTAAACGCATGTGTCCTGAAAGATGGTTATTCAAAACTGGGAGATTACAGGTTTCTTCCCCTGAACGCTATTGCCTCTCTCATTTTCCACGTTTTACAATGGTGAAGAAAATAAATACACAAAAGATAACATTGAGTTGATGTGTTGCTGGCTTGCCAGCCCCCATAATAGGATAAGAATAGGATAATAGTCATGAACTTAAGCTGAATCAAAATCAGAAAGTAAGTATGAAGGTATAAAAAAAAAGTCATTCACAGATCCATCACTTGAATTTTTCTACTGTTCGTCGGTTATCAGTGTTTTATTTGTGTCGAGCAGCATAATAATCATCTTACGACCCACTGCGGATCACAGAACTCCACTCACAAATAAACGTTAGAGGATAGAGGATAAGCGGAAAGCGCAGCGTGGGTAGGCCCCTCACACGGTGGACCGACGACCTGGTGAAGGCAGCGGGAAAACGTTGGATGAGGGCAGCGCAGGACCGGTCGTTATGGCGATCCTTGGGGGAGGCCTATGTCATCAGTGGAGGTCCATCGGCTGAGATGATGATGATGATAGAGGATACTCTACCACGCGGGCTAGTGCACAATGGTGGAGGCAAGAGCTAAATGGTCAACTTGCTAAAAGAATTATTTTCAAGCCACATTTGTAAATCTCTAACCTTACTTAGCTATTATGAAAGTACCTAGGCACATTACCAAACTGTGGTGTTATAAGGACTTTTTTGATAAGTAGGTACCTATCTTTTCATAGATTGTGGTAGATTGATGTTCTATAGTTAAGCTACACAAATCCTCAAGAAATCATAATTGAACCGAAAATCAAACAATTAACGAACATTTGGCAAAATTTTCTGCAACTAAATTATTATACCGTAGAATTGGCTCAGATTGGGCTCAAACTACCATTATACTTACTTACAAAGATGTATTCAATCAATTTGTAAGCTCCTGCTAGAGTTAAAAATACGCCTAACGATATCTATTAAGATGAAAACGATACTACAATAACTTTAGAAAAGGTTAAAAGAAAGAAAAATATTTGACGACCCGTTTGGTGTAATGGTTACCACACCGGACTGCCAAACCAGGGTCCTGGGTTCGAATCCCGGTTCGGTCATGGATGTAAATATGTTTGTGCCGTTGTTGTATGGTTTCTATAATAAAAAGCCTATACTGCTTGCTTCGGATCATTACAATGTATGTGACTGTGAGCGTTATTTATTTAATTATTTTTTTATTCACCCGGTAAGTTACTTTACAATCAAATCTGTAAGACCTAATTTCTGAGACGCCGTGAGCGTGAGTTACGAGTAAGTGCAAGTATGGTCGAAATGTATGAACTTAGAGATCAGGAATTTAATCAACTAAATTAAGCTCCTGCTAGCCTTAGCTGCTAGCTAGGTTTTGGAATAAATAATTTTATTGTTACACACTTGCTTTTAAAATACACCTCACGCCATCTATTAAGATGAAAACGTACTACAATAACTTTTGAGTATTTTTTTATATTTGACGACCCGTTTGGTGCAATAGTTACCACGCCGGACTGCCAAACCAGGGTCCTGGGCTCGAATCCCGGTTCGGTCATGGACATTATTATGTTTGTGCCGTTGTTGTAATGTTTCCATAATAAAAAGCCGTGCTTGCTTGGGATCACTACAACGTATGTATTAAAATAAGAAAAAAAGCCAAAGAAAACATACTGTCCTAAAATTGGATATTATTAAGGTCAGCAAACTGCTTCTGTCAAATCCGCTGAAAAATGGATAAAAGTTGTATAAAAAAAAATCTCACCCAAGAATCGAACCTCCAACCTCTTGCGCGAAAATCTGACCATTTCTCAACTACGCTACACAGCACTTGAGAAAAGTGTTGAAAAAAGCAACCACTATTTACTACTGGAATCTACCCAAATACATATGTCAGCGTCAAGTCGGCGCTAGTGAGCATGATAAAACATTGGAAATAATCCCACAGAGTCCCACAGTAGCCCATTGCTGGGATAAAAAGTATCCTATGTGTTAATCCAGAACACATTCTATCTGCATGCCAAATTTCATCTAAATCCGTTCAGCCGTTTAGGCGTGATTGAGCCACAAACACACAAACATCCAAACATCCAAACATCCAAACATCCAAACATCGTCACAAACTTTCGCATTTATAATATTAGTGAGATTGGTATCTATTGGCCTTCTTTTAATTATGTCAGCTGTATTATAAAATTTTATCTGACATATTTGTAGGTATTTGATATAAATTAAACAAATATCGTTTTAATAATGTACAGCTAGGGCCCAAATTCAAATTTAAAAAATAATATAATATCCCACTTTTTGACTTAATTTTTCGACTCTACCAGGGAATCTTTAAATTCATAATTTGAAATAAAATCTGTGCTTAGTGCACAGCGCTTAAATATGAGTTGGTTTGTTTTTCACGTCTCGTCCAAATTAGTAGATTTAGTTGCTACGAAATGTTTGGTGGATGAAAACGTGCATTCGCTTTCATTTCATTTTCCAGATAAAAGTAGACGCCTCAGAGCAATACAAAGTTGTAGACAATAGCTAATAATAACAATATACCTAAAACTGAAAAACGATCGGAAAAT
Source organism: Agonopterix subpropinquella (assembly GCA_922987775.1). Classification (NCBI taxonomy): domain Eukaryota; kingdom Metazoa; phylum Arthropoda; class Insecta; order Lepidoptera; family Depressariidae; genus Agonopterix; species Agonopterix subpropinquella. The sequence continues at coordinate 21,984,715 of OV277708.1, forward strand.
GATCTGGCATTTGATAAAGAAACAACAATTTCTTTAAAACCATACTGGAAGGGAATAAAGAGGGGAAGAGAGGCAGAGGAAGACCTAGACAGAGTTATCTAGCCCAAGTGAAGGAGAAGGTTGATGTCGTGTAGTATCAAGAACTCAAGAGACTGGCGGAAAAGAGACAGGATTGGCGAATACTCCACCGACAAGAGCATAGCTCTTAAATAAGATGACGATGATGATGACCTTAAACTGTTTTAAGTACCTGTTAATGCAAGACCATAATTAGTTTTGACGTTATCAGATACATTTCTACAAGTTTCTGTAGTGGCATTTTACGGTTTTAAAATTTTCAGGATAGAATGATGTTTTAAGTAGAGATTGTTGGCTGGCCTTTCACGCCTTTCCTTATCCATTCGTCAGCGAAATATAAAAAAAACACACTAAATGGGCCTTTCGTCATTAATCGTACCCGGCACAAAGGATCCCATCACACCAGCTGCGTTCCCGCGCTGGAAGTCCAATGAAATCCTCTGCACCAGATACGACCCTGAGCGGACATCGTTGCCATTTTCCACCATATCCATGTTATCCATTTGTACCTTCCCTTACTTTTCTGGTGCTTAAAATACAGCGATATAATTATGATAGAATCGTAACGTGTTTTGGGTCGTATTAAGTCTCTGCCTACCTACGTAGGACAAAAACATAAGCATTATGTATGCATGTACTTAATTTAGTTCGGAACAATATATTATTTAAAATATTTCTTCAAAAAAAGTTAGCATTAAATCTTAACTAAAAACAAAATTTAAAAACCCAAGCTTGCTTTTATCTCCGTTTAAATGAACTACGTCGTTGTAAACTTGGATTAAAGAGGGATCTTCTGAATTTAGCCCGAAATCTTTCTGTGTAACGCTTCCTCGCCGAGAAATATGTGTAAATATCGTTGCCGACGTACACCTCATTACAGCTGGCTCTCGGCTCTCGGCTTTCGGCCTCGGCCTCGGCTTTCGTCCTCCGCACGACCGACACTACGTGAAATTAATTTACGACTTAATACAACGGAGCTGTTATACTTACTGCATGGTACAAGTTGGCAATGATAGCGGAGTCATAATTATTAAGGCTATTCTACCGTTGGCGCGCTCCATACAAACGTAGTATGGTGATATTTTCAATACTATCCAATTAAAGTCAATGAAATTTTTCAAAAACAATCAAGTAACTAATCTCTATGTCGGTATGAAGTCAGATTTTCGTTAAAATATACAGTTTCAATGCTAGGATTAATTTAAGATTTGTATGGAAATATTTGTGGCACTGTAACTTTAAAACTATAAATTTTATCGAAAATCTGACTTCATACCGACATGGAAATTAGTTACTAGATTGTTTTTAAAAAATTTCATTGACTTTAATTGGATAGTATTGAAAATATCACCATACTACGTTTGTATGGAGCGCGCCAACGGTAAAATACTCTTAATGATTGGTAAAGAATGGATCACTGAAATGCTACGGGTACTACGCCGTAGTATTTCTTACTGCGACGTAGCAAACGTAGCTATAAGAATATAATGGAAACAAAGCGATTGCATATTGAGAATGTAAAAGAAGGCCATAGAATAAATACTAGTACTATGCACACAAATTTTACTTTAATACAACGCGTACCTCAAAACAATTTCAATTTCAATTTTCAATTTCAATTTACCTATAAATGTTGATTAAGCATACCTACGAAATAATTCAAGCTAAATTGAACCGTGCCTACAATCACGGCAAACTATAAATATTACACTTCCTGAAGTGATGTAGGCCAACTTTATGCGAGGACAGCAAGATTTGTGCGTATGTACATTTTTATGCATAGGATTTTTGGTGCAATAAATGCTTTTGGGTAAAGTTGGGGTTGTTTTGTACATTTGCGGTCACCGATGGAAGTAGTAACATTGAGATGATTTTAATAAAGGAAACATATCTTACTATGAAGCACACAAACCGAAAATGTTTTCAAAATGTTTTGGTAAACTATTTTGCGATGTAACAGTTGCGACTCATGAATTTCCGTCATTTCACAACATTTTAAAAGTACCAAATCGCGATCGCTTATAAATTAAGCCAGTACCGTCCTATCGCCCAGATAAACAAGTCGCCCCGCGGAATTCCTTGAGCTGGCTGTTAAATAAAATTTAGCCCCCCACGGCCCGGACGACCGACGCGACGCGGCGCGGGCGCGCGTTGATTTTGAATTTATTTTTCATCTTCCCCTGAATTCGCTATAAATGTTCATAATGTTGCGTATTACGAGTATATCTTACACTTATCTGCAGCCTTGTTCTGAATTGAAACAATTTCGGTTTAGATATTTTTCAAGATTTCTTTTAAACATAGTATACAGGATGTAAAATTATGTAAAATTAAATGGGGCACTTAAAGGGGTGCTTCAGGCCATCAAACTGAACAACTTTTGGTATGGGACCAAAACTGAAACCGACAAGAAAATATCCCATACAAAACTGCAAACATAACACAACTGAAATGTATGGGACATCAGATTTTATTTTCGCGATTTCGTTATTGGTCCCATAGAGAAAGTTTTTCAGTTTGATGGTCAGAAGCCCCCCTTTAAGAAAGTGTCCCATATAGTTTTACAACCTGTATTTATACTCAAAGCTGTACATTTTAGAGAAGTCCAACTATCTAGCCCCACTTGCGTCAACCCGGGTTAGCAATAAACTCCAGTTTAGGTTGGTAACCCATGATTTTTTTATTTTGATGAAAAACAACTTACCGCTATTTTACATGGAGTTAACTACTAACGCAGGTTGACGCGAGTGGGTCTTAGGCGCTATTTACATGAGCGAGCCGCCATATTCTATACTACTCGTACATATAAGACCTAATCTCCACGCGGCGATTTCAACGCAGCGAATTTCTCATACATTTAGTATATTATTATAGAATATATAGGTAGTAGTTTGAAAAGAGAATCGCTGCCATTGTATTGCTGGGGAGAACGTCTAACATCATCTCAATCCGGATGTGATCTCTCAGAGAAAAATCTGACACAGTTCTTTCCATAGCTTGCTAAACAACATTGAATAATGCAGTATTAATTAAACCTTAGCTTGCTTATACAAACTCTAAGATTAAATCAAATTTCCTAGCTTGCATCTCTGTTTAAAGTCACCTGACTACAATTGAATTAACTTGCACAGCTTAAACATCGGCGGCAGACATTGTCCTGTCAAGCGCACTTGCCAACTTGCATTATTAAAACTATTAGCAACAACTACTTATATTAACTAACAGTTAAGTTTAAGCCGCTTGAGTATACGTACGAATCGACCTCATTACCAAAGTTTATTTAATACTGTCAAACAATACGGGAATGGTAAAGTTTGGGCGAGCGATGGTTCGTCTATATTAGTCCTGCCTAACTATCTATCGATATTATTGATACTATTGGTAGTATTCCTTTAAACCAGGGTTCGAAAGGATAATTATCTTTGTTAATTATCACGATAATTATCTTAATAAATATATATATATAATTATAAAAAGCAAAAAGCCAGCGCTAGCTATGCCTAATGTGTATTCGATCACGACTCGCAAAAAAAGAAGCTCGCAAACATGAGTATCAATTTGTCTTTAAGTTAAAACCATCAATAATTTCGAAAATATCGGTGCTATGGAAAATATCGATGTTATACTATTTTTCTAGGTCTCGATAGTACCGATAGACTATCGATAGTTTCAATATTGTTAGGCAACACTACCCTATACGTCGAGAGAAACCAATCAAAACTACCAGCAACATTGTTTGTGCAACCTCTTGTTAAATTCACTGGTAGTTTTATGTTTTGCAAGTTGAACGGCAAATGTTGAGGTCTGTGGTCTTTATCTCATCATCATCATCAGCATTTACATGTCCCTCTGCAGGTCAAAGGCCTACCCTCAGGGAGGGTGTATAGTCGTAAGTCCACCACGCGTTCCCAATGCAGATTGGCAGACTTCACACACGCATCAGAATTTCTTCTTTAGCGTATGCAGGCTTTTTCACGATATTTCCTCACCATTTGAGAACAGTTGGTATTACAGTACTGCCTCCGTGGTCTAATGGTTAAGAGCTTTGGCTCTCGATACGGAGTCGATACGGTTCGATTCCCACGGGGAGACACCAAGTGATATGTCACTTTGTGCGTTTTTTCCTAGTTGGTTACGACATTGCAGGCTGAATCACTTGATTGTCTAGAAAAGAAAAATGATTCCGTGCTTCGGATGGCACGTTAAGCCGTTGGTCCCAGCTACTATCTCTGGTGGTAGTAGCTGTTACATAAAACCCACGTCAGAGGCCGTAAGGCGGTCTGAAAAAACTCAGGCTCACGATAAGAAGAAGATTACAGTACCTACATGTTAGAAAAACTGATAGGTACCTACATGGCATGTCTTCCATGCGAATTCTAATCCGGACCCTCATGATTGGGTGGCCATGCCTCTCCACAATACGCCACCGTCGACCTGGTATTTCTCTACATGAATAGAATTATGAAACATAATTAATTAATAGGTAACAAAATATGTTTTCACAAAATGATGTTATCAAATTATGTTCCACGAAAAGCCCTGAACGGTGAATGTAACGAGTAATTCATAGAAACATGGAAACATTTTCATGTTCCTTCAATTTACAATCGTTGTTTAAATACAAAGTTTGAAGAGGAAAACAGGTAAGCATAGAGAAGTAGCTGAATTTCGTACTTTCGCTTTTAACGACGATGTAAAGAAAACAATAGATGGTTCCCAATCCGGAGTAGGGATCCAATATGCCCCATTTATTTTATTTTATTATAACTAGCTGACCCGACAGATGTTTTCCTGTCTCAAAACCTGCCTATGAAAGAATACGAAGATTTAAACAAAATTGCCAAATCGTTCACAAGTGATACGCTTGTAACGTTCAGCATTTAAATTTTTATTTATAGTACCTATACAGTGTGTTACAAAAGTAATAATAAACATTTCAATCTTTTATGTATTGATGTTTGAGACCATCAAACTGAACAACTTTCACTACGGGACCAACATCGAAATCGTGAAAAAAAAATGTTTTATTGTCCCATACATTTAGCTCGAGTAGATCTGTAGTTTAGTATGGAACATCGCAAACGCATCGTATCTTGGCGATTATGACAAAACTCCCCATTTTGGGGGAGGCGTATGTCCAGCAGTGGACGTCTATCGGCTGATATGATGATGATGGAACAAAAGATTTTTTTTTCGCGATTTCGATATTAGTCCTATAGTGAATGTTTATTTGTATTTTTGTAACACCCTGTATACAGGGTGTAACAAAACACCCTAGTAATACTTAAAGGGGTGCTGCAGACCATAAAACTGAAAAACTTTCACTATGGAGCCAACATCGAAATCGAGAAAAAAAAATCCGCTCTTTCATACTCAAATATTAAAAATCTGCCGTCCCATACATGTATGGGACGGCAGATTTTTAATTTTTTCTCGATGTTGGCTCCATAGTGAAAGTTGTTCAGTTTGATGGTCTGAAGCACCCCCTTAAGTATTACTAGGGTGTTTTGTTACACCCTGTAGATAACTCCAAAAAATTTAAATTGCATAAGTAAAACCAACCATGCACACCGAGCGGTGAGCATTAATAAATAATAATAATAAAAACGTTTATTTCTCACCACAAACCAGAATGTACATAATAATAAGTCTTATGCTAGAAAGTACACAGAAATTATTTGGTTGTGGATCGCTGGTGCCTGTAATGGGTAATGAAAACCTATACTACAGGTCACCAGGCCAAATGGGTGCCTAATGAGTAATGATGGTAGTCGAGGTCGAGGCAGACCCCGGAAAAGGTGTAGGATGCCTATTGCAGCGAATGGAGGGATACAGCATTGGATAGAGATATATGGAAGAGTTTAGGGTAGACCTTTGCCCAGCAGTGGGACGAAGTAGGTTAAAAAAAGTAAAACAGACATCCCAGAAAACATTTTTGCGAGTTTCTTTATCAAAAGCTTAATTTATAAGGCAGATTAATAATAGTTAACTCTGCAATGTGTCAGAATTGTGGCTTGTGGTGACCGTATTCTCTGCTCATCCTTGTTGGATATGACGCGAGCATTTGCGTGTAAGTTTGTTATTCTATAAGAAACCACAACGCTAAGAAATAACTTTGTTTTTCTTCTTCTATCAGACTTGCCCTCGGCGTCGTGGTGAAGAAATACCACCAGCATTAGAGGAACGCTGTCGTAAAAACGTAAACTCGAATTCTCCCGCTATTCTTCCACTTATACAAAGTGTAACAAAATGCATTTAAAGGGGTGGTTTATATCATCAAACTGAACAACTATGAAGCCAACATCGAGAAAAAATCAAAGAAATATGCTATTTCATATAAATCAGTACCTACTCGTCTCAAATGTATGGGGCAGCCATAGGGCAGCTGATTCTTTTTATTTTTTCTACTTTGTCTCCATATAGTGTAAGTTGTTCAGTTTGATGGTCTACACTACAGTCATCCTCATCGTCATCATCTCAGCCGACGGACGTCCACTGCTGGACATAGGCCTCACCCAAGGATCGCCATAACGACCGGTTCTGCGCTGCCCTCATCCAATGTTTTCCCGCCGCCTTCACCAGGTCGTCAGTCCACCGTGTGAGGAGCCTACCCACGCTGCGCTTTCCGGTACGCGGTCGCCACTCGAGAACTTTTCGGCCCCACCGGCCATCAGTTCTGCGAGCAATGTGCCCCGCCCACTGCCATTTAAGTTTAGCAATTCTTTGGGCTATGTCTGTTACCCTGGTTCTTCTGCGGATCTCTTCATTTCTGATTCGATCCCGCAGGGAAACTCCGAGCATAGCCCTCTCCATTGCCCTTTGGGTGACTTTCAGCCTTTTTATGAGGCCTTGAGTGAACGACTACGTCTTTGTTCCATATGTCATAGGTCTACAGTCTACACCCCTTTAAATATTACTAGGGTGTTTTGTTATACCTAGCTTGTAGGTAAAGTTTAAAATCCTAACACAACTGCCAACGAGGTATTGTTACACTATCCAGAAACTTATATGCAGTATATCTTCGTAATTCTAAATTCGAAACCGGATCGGAGGTGTAAATCGTCTCACCTGCACTCACATTATTTCCCGAGCGTCCGGGATCCGGTCCACGGCTCGCTGTAAAATGTTCAGCGCTTTACTTCGCTCGCTGTACACTGTACAGTGCTGAGCGGAACGGAGGTTTATGGAATACGAATGTTTTTCGGAAATCACTGCATTCGGTGTTAAGAATCACGATCTCGTGGACAGTGTGCTATTGTGTTGTGTATGTTTGTTTTCTCTTTGAATTTTTTTTAAATCACTTGTTTGTTTATGTTTTAGCGCTCTCGTCAGAGGCTCTGAAAAACTCTGAGGCTCTGCCCCTAACAGCAAGGATCTCCTTTATTCTAAAGGCATAGAGGGACCCATAGCATTTCAAGAATGTTCACTTTTTTATGTTTGTGTTTGAAGTGTGTGGTGTCAAGTATTATGGACAAAAGAGACCAATTAGACCAATCTAGCACAAAAATGACAATTGAAAAGTGGACAACCGCATAAACAAAGATCTATAGTTCCGTCTCCTTCTGCTATTTAAGGTAGATTCATAAGACAAAAGAGACTTAACTACAATCGTAAATTGATGCGTTCTCTATACTTTAGAATAAAGGAGATCCTTGCTCTTAGCTCTGCCCACACGATAAGAAGAAGAAGCGGTCTCATGTTATTTTGCACCTACATGCATATTATAAAATTTCTTTGTACGGAATGATAAGTAATCTTGCAAATTTACATATTAATAGAATGGAATAGAAAATCGTTATTAAAACTAGCAATCTTGCTAATATTATTAATGTTTTGTGACGAAGTTTATAAGTATTTAAATGTTTGTGAACCACAGCTTAACAGATTTGAATGAAATTAGACATAAAAATAGAGTAATGTTCTGGATTAAAAAATAACATGTTATTTTTATTGTCAATGCAAACGAAATCTATGTAGTTGTATATATTACATACACGTTGGTTATTATTGCTTTTGAAAATTTTCTGATATTCAAAATATCCTACAATGCCCTTTGTTAATGTTACGCAATTGGCAATATAACTTAAAATTTAGTGCTCACCTAACTGTAAGACCGCCTCAGGCGTTGGGTTAAAGTCGTGGAGGTCTTAATTCAGAAGCACCTTCATAAAGGTGTGATTTAGTATCAACTTCGCTAACACTATTTATCACCAAAACTTTGGGGGCGAGTGTACGAAGTAACGGCGGTTCCACATTGTGCTACAGAAGTGTTGCTAGGTAATATCGGTTCGGTTAAAAATTACGTTATAATTTTTTTTAAACCGGCCATTTGCGAGCCGCGCCTTGAGAGTTCCGTACAAACAATTATGAAGGACTAGCTGCCCGACCGCTTCGCACGGGTGGACGTCTAATCTTTTCTAGCAACAAATATAGCCTATGTTATCAGGGTGAATGTAGCTTTCTAATGATGAAAGAATTTTTGAAATCGGCAGAGTACTTTTTGAGTTTATTCATTACAAACATACACACAAAAATACAAATCTTTCCTCTTTATAATATTACTAGCTTTTTCCCGCGATTTCGTCCGCGTGGAGTTTGGAAAACCTCAAGTATCCTATGTTACTTCTAATACCTCCAGGAACATGTGTACAAAGTTTCATGATGATCGGTTAAGTCGTTTTCGCGTGAAAGCGTAACAAACAAACTTACATTCACATTTATAATATTAAGGGATTAATATAGATAAACGTATCTTTACCGTGAAAAACTTCCATGCATCGGTCTACAACACGGTCGATGCTCCAACAGAAAATGACAGTTTGTAGTCGACATTTTATTTAATATTATATCAATAAAACGATTTTTAGATTTATTCTTGTGCTGATCTTAATTCTTGCCAAATTTCATGATTCTTGGTCAAAATCAAAATATGTGAAATAATGGCCGTATCTTTTGATTGCACAACCATTCTGTGATCGTGTATGATTCAAGTAAACAAGATCTCCAACAAACTAATAACCGATCTCGAATGCTTGACTAGTTTTGCATACGATGGCTCTCGGACCCAATAACAATACCCACCGATGTGCACACAAGTTAACACATCCCTCGCTGTGTCAACACAGCTTGCTCTCTCATTAAGCAAATGGTGTGTTCGGTAGAGTACATATTGCTCTAAAACGTTGCAGATTGCCTTTCGATAATTAGTCGCAGTGGTGCCTATAGAATCCCAGTGCTGGGTAAAGGCTGCTTGCTAATGAATGAAGCTTTACTTTCCTATAGGTAAAGTGTGAATTTGTAGATGTAATTCAAAAGAGTTTCGCATCGAGTTTGTCATAAATTGAAAGGTACTTTTAGTAAACGGGCTGATAACACCACGAGCCGAGTTCCTGTTCTGTGGGTCGCTCAGTTCAAAGTGAACCTACTTTTCTCTCCCAAGAGGAAAATAATAATATTTGTATAATGTATTACATAAATATTTGTACCCAATGAGGTGTTTTTCAAGACCAAAAACGAAAAATCTGTAGATGCCCAAATCGCCAAAATATAAAAAGTTATTTTTTATTTTTTTTTATTTATTTAGGGTTACCAACAGATGAAATACCTTACAAACTCAAGAAACTACATAAAATTAGGTAAACATTGTGTTCATCTACTTACAGGCTACAACAGCTAACTAGTATAAACACAGCTAGTAAAAAAAAACAACATTCGAGGTAAAAAAAGCCTATAACAAGGTAAATAAGTCTATGGTTTGTTTCATCATGTTTGTTGCCCATGGTAAACTTTTCACTAGCAATAAATAGACAATAACACCGAAAATGTTAGTTTCTTTTGACATAAACGAACACTATGACTGCACAAAAGTTGATCAATTTAAAGTATCAAAACGCCTTTTACATTGTTCCAGTCATACTTCTCATAATAAATTAACAAATTGCTCGCTAAAATAACGTAATACTATCGATCTGACGGCAATTTTTTTGTAATTTTAAAGCCTTCCACCCAGTGTCACTGAACAATTTTTTTTGTATGAATTAAAACGCCTCAAGTATGGACATTTGTATCCAAAAAAGCATCTGGTATCCATACACCTATAAAAGAGTTCCGTAAGTCGTACGTTGACTGAATTGTACTCGTACAGCCTAAACCGCTGAAGATAGAAACATATTTATTCTTCAAAGAATTTAAGGTGCACTAAGAAAGGAATTTTCGAAAATCTAACCCTGAAGGGGTACGGACGAAGTCGCGGGCAAGAGCTAGTCAATGTATAAATTTAATGTTTTATGACAGAGGAACGTTTGTTAATGTTTATGTCCATAACAATACAATGTGTAAATCATGTACGAACAAAAATTTTGGTATGTTGTTTTTTATATTTATTTGAAGCTAGAAGCATTCTACTATGTTTGGTTCTATATCTTCTTGACACTAACTAAACCAGAGGTAAGGAAGGCTAGCTAGTGTGTAGAAGCCTTAGCATGGGGAGACTCGAGAACGGGCCAACTTGCGTGAAGTTGGGCCTGATTAAAATGCATGATGTTACAGCAGTAGTGCTACATACAAATTATGTTTTGGTCTAGTTATCTTACGACACTGAATATAACATTTCAACGGTTTCGTAAAATCGTTTCATATTAACTCACATACATTTACATAAACTACAAACCATGATCCCTTTTGGGTAGGTTCAAAGAGATTCAATGGCAACCCATTTTGAAAGATTTTTTTTTCATATCAAAGCTTTCAGGTTGGAATTAAGTGTCCAGAAACGATAAGTATCTTTTCACCCCGTAAAACACAGTAAAGGAGACCACTGGTCACTTGGTCACCATCCATGGGAAGGTCGAGTAACTGAGAATAATCAGAAGAACAGAAACCGTAATCTGAAGGAAGCTACAGTACGTTCTAAAGAAGCCGCACTTTTTTCGAAGTGTTTGAAGTTTATTCAAGCATCAAACAAAATTCAGTTACATGAAAAAAATATACCCAAGTTCGTAAACAAATAATGGAATGCGACCGGGCGTCGAAACGAATCCCTATTAATACGGTACAATGGCGCACCTCCAATTAAACATGAGACAAAATAAACAAAAACGAACGCGGGACGTTCAGCAACTCATTAAATTGTCACGCTCCATAATCTCGAATCTGAAGCGAAATTGATCGCCAATGCCACCTCTTAAACAAGAGCCCCTTTGTTATCACAAATTGTTCCGCCTTTTCCAGGATCCGTAATTGCTTTATTTTTCTCGAAAAATCGGCACTTATTATAATAATATTATTAAATTAAAAAAAGAATCTCCTTTGGGAGTAAGTTTAATCAACTGGAACGGTAACTGATTTATTCAATGATTTAATTTTGAATATTCCTGACGTATTCAATTGTGAGTTTTCACAAAATAATTAGCAATTTGTACAGTCAATTTCATTGTTATTAATTTAAGTAATTCCCAGAATGATTTCCACACATCGGTAGATTTAATTTAAATGTTGACACACTGAAAAAAATGATCAACAAAACTAGTGTTAAATATAACCAAACTGATTGCAAAACGTGTTGCTATTTATAGCCGAAAGTTTGTTTACATATGCTACAAAACAGTTGGGAAGTCAGACAGTTTGGTTATATTTAACACTAGTTTGGTTGATCATTTTTTTCAGTGCAAGTGGTCACTGATGGATCTGTGACCTTTAAACCACATACTCTAGCCATCAAATTGAACAACTTTTAATTGGAACAAACCGAGAGGAGCAAAAAAAACATCTGTTCCATACTTAACTCCAATGCCTACTTGACTGCAACAGCAGTTTTTTTTTGTTTGATCGGTTTGTTCCCATAGTAAAAAATTTAGTTTGATGGGTAGACTCTTAGTTTAAAAGGATGGTGAAATGTTTAAAAGGAAGAAAGGCTAATGAAATCAATTTCACCCTGTATATAAAATAACCTCTTGTCGATATAACTAAAACATACTTACAACAACAAATTTTCTCGTAAAGTCTACTTTAATTGTTGTTACTACAACAAATTTTCTAAGTAGAGTCAACAAATTAAGAGGGTTATCATAGATTTTTCCCGTGTGTATGGAACATAGTGCGAAACGATCGCCCTTAACGTTTTTGCTACGTCAAATTAGGAATGATTGATGCGTGCCGACGACGTCCGGTGGGCGAATACGGGCCCTACACGCTTTCTTATATGTAACGTGTATCTATGGACTTTTACGTTATTTTTCCTTAACGTAGAAAAACAGCGGCAAGCCGTAGCAGGATAAAATTATCGCCTTTCCCAGTATTCAGATCGATGGCTAAACTAGTGTGTGTAATTTTATATTTTATGTACGTAATACCGACTGCTCTCAAACGTGAAGGATAACATCGATCGTGAGGAAACTGGCATAAGATGAAGGAGACATTCTGATGCGTACGTGAAGTCCACCAATCCGTATTGTGCACTCAGGGTATAGACTAACGCCCATCGTCGATGTTAGGCCTGTGCCCTACTGTGCATATAGGCTATATATATGATAAAAACTACCACTCACTCACAAGTTATTATTCTATACCAAACTAATCACGAAATAGTTTACTAACTTGCAATTGACACGTGTTTCTTTTGACCTTTAGACGCTATTTAAAATAAGATTTTTAAATATTATACCCCAAGATGTCTAAAGGATCATGACCAAAACCAGGCTGAAGATGCGTCATGCTTCATCACCATTCATTAACTAAAAATATTGGTCCGAATTTTGAATCACTTTGGTGTTTTTATAGCCATGTGCGAATGGGGGTATAAAATAAAATAAAATAATAACGTAACATGATTAGTTTCACCAAAGCTTTAGTTCCTTCCTCTTAGCGCCCAAGCTTCGCCGGGCCATAGACTTAGCTCATAGATGACCATAGGACTTATACACAATACCTATGCCAACTTCCTTGGTAGTGAAACAGAATTAAAATCTATATTTGTCAACAATAATTATATGATACTCCCTTTTAGGTACCACTATTTTATTTTTATTTTATTTGTTTAGTTATTTTATTATTTAATTCCAGCAACAGTACAACAAGACCCATGTATGAAAAATATCTTAACAATAGAATATACATAGGTACTTATTTTGAAACCTATATAATCTAAGTTTGAATTAAAATCTTTTTGTAATCTAAGGCATTATGGTTGCGTACAGTACTGGTGAGCTCAGCGTGAGTTGACATGATATTTGACATAACATGACAATGCATGTCAAATGTGAACTCAATCTTTTTGCGACAAGTTTGGTAACTATAGACTGGTCGCTGATAATAACTAACCCTACCTTACAAGATTACTAAGCAAATACATTTTGTAGCTAAAGTAACAAAAACTAACATAAAAAAAACGTGGTCAACACGTGGCCGTGACACGGCGCAGCTTGGCACGTTTTCGTATGATGGAAAAAGTGGACCATAGAGACACCACATTTTACCTCATCGAATTAAGGAACGGAACTAGTCTATTGGTCTAAATAGGTATCCGTTTCTAATGCCGGCCTAAAAACGGTTATTAAAGACAGTATACTCGGTCTGACCTTAGAACCTTTCAGGCTGAGCCTAGGCAGACCAAGGCATATTTAAACAACGTCGAAAGGACAATAATTAATATTCCTGTTGTACATAAAAGCATTGTTTTCATTTATCAATTCGATAAATTCGATGTACCTATGTTTTGTTTTGGTGTGCAATAAAGTATAATTGAATTTAATTGAATTGCAAGACTGCCTTCCTAGTAGCACCAAAAATTCGATCGGACCCATGAACCTGCCAGGGTAGCTTACAGCTGACCAGATTTTTAAAGCCTTACTAATCGGCCTCTAGACTAACAGATATAATTCATTCTTTGATTCGATGAGGTAAAATGTTGTGTCACAAGAGTCCACTTTTTTATCAAACCGGAAAACGTGTCAAGCAGCGCCACAGTATAAGAAAGAGTATTTATTACTACATACAGTATGGACACTCCCTGCCTCCCACCAACTTTTTACCTCACTCCCACCCTCTATTGCCCTCTGGTTACCTCGGCAGTTACTTGTAGTCTAAACTGACACCACAATTGACACGCTAGAATTTATGTTTTCGAAATAAAGAGAATATAATTATAATCTCAGGACGAAGGATAAAAGCTCATTTTTTTGAATAGACGGATGTCAAAGCGTTTTATTTACGGAAAAGCAATTACCCGCACGCAGCGAAAGTTATTGCAACTTTAGCAAGAAAGGAAACCGCCGAGCACTATTTACAAATTTATTTACAGATAGATATTCGCAGAAAGTATTTACAACATTTATTTAACGTGAAATCGGAAATCTCGGTACCAAAGTTTTGGCGAGTATTTATGACATGACGTAAGTCATTTGTCTTCTCAAAAAGCCGTAAATCTTTTTATAAAAACAACACAGAGTTTGGTACGTAGAAATGGAGGTTGCCACACAGCCCTAGACTCCATGCCGCATGTGTTGACGTCATTTGGTCAATTTCTGTTTTTTTTACGCTGTGTCCAGGTTGTGGCTGCGCCGTGGTATTAATCTTGTAAGGTAGGATTGGATACTATCGGCCACCGGTCTACGAGTGGTTATGTGTTGTTCAGTTGTTCACGTTTGAGTTTCCACCTCTTTTTTTCACGCGAGACTCCGCCATCTTATCTCAAATGTGTTTTTGCTCATAAAACAATCTTAACAATCCTCATCGACTACGCTACGACATGTAGAGGAGTTGTTCTTGGAGGTGGGGGTAATCGTGCCCATATACCACGGCGTTGTGGAAACTGCTCCCATAAACTAATTAGAATTTGTGGTGCCGTACCAACAAAGAGTTCATTCTGTGGACAAGTTCTCCAATTTCATGGTAAATGTTTTGAGTGCGTGGATTACGCCTGGATCTGTAAAGCTCGCACCTCACTCTCGCCGAGAATTCTCGCCGAGACTCGGCGAGAACTTTCAAGGAAAATTCTATGGCTTAAGACGCCACGAGAACAATGAAGGGCCATCCATTTGTAATGAATGTTATACTTGGATTCAGACAAATTCAGCTTCTGAAGTCATACCTGCACTAGAATTTGGACACCAACAAGTTTTCTTTGGCTGTGGGATATTACGTTAAAATCTCGATCATATCATACCGAGTATCATATATCATACAGAGTGTCAGCACAATGCCCAGAAAGACATTATTATTCTCACATTTACTCCAGTGCATGGTAACTTATCAAAAATATGCCTACGTGCTTTGATAATATTATGTTGTCCGTTCTGTTAGGTCTATTTCAAATTCGTTTAAAACGTTTATTACAATAAAATAATAACTATATTAACATTACCTTTTAGAGTTCAAGTCTGGCAAGAGTTTGTGGTGCGTGTTGGCGATCAGCTAATAGAGAAGCATTCAAACAAAGGAGTATGCCCACGTGACTATAGGACACTGTATCGCTATCAAATCTATTGTGTTACATTGTTATATGGGCTTAGTTGTAAGTGCTAGTGTTTTTTGTGCATAACAAGAAGTAACGTAACGTAGTAGTGTATGGTTTTGACCACCCCGAAAGGGACTACAGACTTGAGTTTATGTATTTGTGTGTAAATAGAACTAAGCTAAATATTCTAATTAAATTATTAATTAAGGAATGGATGCTTTTGTTTTTATAGCCTATCTTTTTATAAGTAGGATTATTCAGATTTCCCATCAAATAGTTAAACAGTTTTCTTTTTACAATAATCCTTAGTAAATTCCCTGTCTTTTGACGAAAAATTGACCAGACGCAAGATCAGCCTGTCTTTCATAGAACTTTGGGCAATCTCCTTTGAGTATCAAACTGGGTACAAGTATCACCCATAAATGTAGCAACTACAATATAACATCACCGTATGTATAAGGTTTATTACTTCACGTTATTGGAAACGTTTTACGGCGATCGTGGAATTTGTCTCGGGTATTTATTCCCATGTATGTAGGGTTCAATTTATCAAGCCTTGTGTATTTGCGAGCTATTTGTTTAGACCTATAATGTATGTATTGGAAAGACATTTCGTTTGAACCTTAATTTAATATGTTTTGTTTCGTAAAACTAAATAAAGTCTTCGGCCTATGTTTCACCAATGAACAATAGAAAACTTATAATGATGACTTTACAATAACTGGTGTTTTCACAACCAATAAATATATTTAGGAATCGAGAAAAATAAATTTTTCTATCATTCTTAGCCTATCAATCGGCATCGGACACGCGTAGTGGTCTCATGCCCATACCGGAAGGATAAGAATGTGCCAAGATCAAAGTTAGATCAAAATAAAATGAATGAATGAGCTTTATTTGCAAACGAGAAAATCTAACCAATTATATTGCCTTTACTTTGATGAAAATTCAGATATAGGCACTTGAAATACGCAACGAGATGACAGACTCTAATTACCTACTACAAATATACGTTAATCTAAGTATACAGGCAGAATTGGACTACGAAATAAATAATGTACACAGAGACAAAACAAACTTACAACTTACAACCCGAATTCCTTTAAAGTACGAGTGAATAGGCATCTTCTGGGTAAGCTCGCTACATCTACGACCCCATCTTCGTCCTGAGGGCTGGAATGAGGTCAAGAGCAAACCCATAGTTAATAAAAAAAATAAAAAATAAAAAACTCGATATTCCTAGTTGTTATCTTGTCTAAGGGATCATCCCTCCAAAACTACTCAATCAAAGCTGATTATCTTGAAAACAGCTGCACCGATTTAAAATGGCTAAAACACTAAGGTCAGCAGCGAAATCAGTCCATATATAGTCCACATACAGACAGGTAATACCTACTTATAACACCCCTATAAGTTTTACCCGTCCGTCCGTTTGCCCTTTTGGATAATTTTCAACTCGAATCGGAGCTTTCGATTCTGGAGTTAAACATTGTCAGGGTGTAAAAGTATCATTTACTTTTAAACCACACACTCTACTGATCAAACTGAACAATTTTAACTTATGCGAGCAAACCTGTCAGAACAAAAACAATCTGCTAAACTGCAATGCCTACTCGACTCAAACTGAGCTGTTTTTTTTCTAACAGTTTTGCTCCAATAGTCAAAGTTGTTCAGTTTGATGGGTTTCTACCCATCAAACTGAACAACTTTGATGATATAATGATACTTTTCTTTACAACCTGTATAGCGCAATTACCTCGAATCGTCGGACTGCAGCAAATGCCACATTTTTTCCTAGTATTCAAATATAGGAAAATCCAGCCGTGGTGGTCCAGTGGCGAGTAACCTTGCCTGCCGTGCAGGAGGCGATGGTTCGATCCCCGTCCAGACCAACTCGTACCAATGAGTTTTTCGGAATTTATGTACGATTTGTAACACCACTGGCTTTTCGGTGAAGGAAAACATCGTGAGGAAACCTGCATGCTTTCAATTTCGAGGCGTGTATTGTACCTACTGTCCATTACAAGTGGCGACGGTCTCACCCCCCGTCACACTGGACAGAATATCGGTACTACTAGTGAAATGTGGATGTTCTGAGGTTTCAGAATATCTCTGACTACCCCCTCGGGGAATATAGTCGTGAGCATATGCTATGCGAATCCAGGAAAACGTTTTTCAATTAAGTATTTGCAAATTTATCAGAATTCAGATTTATTTATTCATGAATAACTTACATTGTGTTTGAATTCAATTAATATTTATATCTGAAAAAAAAACATAGCAACCAATTGAGTAAACAACAATACTTTTATTTTATTTCCGTGTTACAATACCTACTCGTATTTAATAAGTTCGAAACTCAATCAAACTTCATGGAAACTAATAACAACATAAATATTTCCACTATAGACTGAAGAATGCATCATTGCGATGCAAAACAATTATTGAAACGCGAAATGATAACTTGTATTCGTTCGCGTATTTATTGTACGATACGGTCAGCAATGAAATAGCTGAAAATTGTTTAAAGCCGCGTCTTCCTATTGTAATTTATATCCACTATTTATTGTATTAATCATCATAAACATCTATCTTCTCCACTGTTGGGGTGTCTTATGAACTTATTAGATCGCCTTATTTTGTGCCTCTTGTATTTTTTTCTCTACATTTTACTGTTTGTTTTGGTGTAAAATAAAGTAAATTTGATTGATTGAAAGAAGATTTTACGGGCACATGGCACCGCGATACACGTTTTATCGCGCCTATTATCGTATTTTTCGCGATGCGATGGCGGTTGAGAAAAGTAAGATAACAGGCGCAATAAAACAAAGTATCGCGATGTCATGCGCCAGCGCCGCCAGTGCTGAACACTTTCAATGCGAGATGAGAAACTGAAGAACTGTTTCTCATGCTTACCAAAGTGCTGGTCAAACGGTGTAACGAGGCACAGCTCTCGAAATTGCCTCGTACACATAAAGCGTTAATAACACCCCTCTTCTTGCGTCGGGGGTAGAGTATATAAGTATGGTTAAGTGGATAGTTTTTACTTTTTTGCGCGCTATATAATTAACTAACAAGCCAACAATCTGGAAATTAATCTCTATATTCGTATTATATCAGATTTTCGTTAAAATATACAGTTTCAATGGTAGGATTAATTTAACTGTATTGTAGATACTACGGTATTTTACTCCCAGTTACTGGTAGTAAAATAGCTATACTACAGTAATTATTCATGGTAGG
Organism: Agonopterix subpropinquella; assembly: GCA_922987775.1. Taxonomy (NCBI): domain Eukaryota; kingdom Metazoa; phylum Arthropoda; class Insecta; order Lepidoptera; family Depressariidae; genus Agonopterix; species Agonopterix subpropinquella. The sequence goes on from OV277708.1 coordinate 22,003,487, forward strand.
CTTAAGGGGGCGTGATACCTATTTTGTCTGTTTTCGAACCGATTTTTGGTAACCAAATTATTACATATACTATACAGGGTCCTTCTTAATATGCTGACACTTTTTTAAGGCGATGACCAGACTATGAAACTGAACAACTTTCTCTATGAAATCAACATCGAAATCGCGAAAAAAAAACAGTTGTCCCATACGTTTGGCTCCGAGTAGGTTTGCAGTTTTGTATGGAAGTGATGATTTTTTATTCGCGATTTCGATGTTGGTCCCATAGAGGAAGTTGTTGAGTTTGACGGTGTGATCATCCCCTTAAAAAAGTGTCAGCATATTAAGAAGGACCCTATATATAGTTCACATATTAGTGTAGATACTTTCTTTCTGCAGTGAATCTAAGTGTTGAAAACACGATTCAATTAAATTTCCTTATAGAAAAGAGGAGCAAAGTAAGTTCGATTTCAGATTTATAACCAGTTTTACAAGAATCACCCTACACCATTTCTTCTGAATATACCATCATTTGAAAAGTAATTAATTATAGCAGTGATTCTGTCTGCCCAGGATTTAACCCCAAGCCCCCAGAAAAAAATATTGATGAAAAATGCGTTTTTTTCTATCTTGCCTTCAATTGAAGCGGGATGGCTAATTGCAAAAGTTTGCCTGTTAAAAAGAGATGCTTGCTCTAAGGATACCTCGCCTTAAAGGAAGGGAGAAATATTTCGCTGTGCACTGTACTCTTTGGTTTGTAGTAACATGTAGGGTAAAGTGAAATATTGTGTAGCGCTTGTTGCAACTATTTGCGGCCGCGGGGCTCGAGTTCGAACGTACATCCCTTTACCCTGCTACGTAAGCTTTCAGACAAAATGCTGATATAAAATGTATTCATTGTATTTCGCTGGGTATTTTCTTTACTTGTAGGGAAATAATAGGGACGTTTAAGAAATAAATCTGAGAGAATTCGTTGTCTGTGAATGTGAATTGTGTGGAAGATAATTTGTAACAAAGTATCTGAGGAATTCTCGGTTTCCTTGGTTTATTTCTGTAATAAATGCATTATCCACAACTCACTTCGTCAATAAAATTACATTTTGTATATATATCTATATCTGTAACAAGCTTCTAAACAGAAAAAATCTAATAAAAAAGAAAGGAACAACCTATAAACCTCCTCCAAAGCCTCTCTCTGTGGGCTTGATTTTATTGTAATTAAATCTAGCAATTTCATGAACATTCTTTTAAGTTTTCTATACCTTTAGGCATACAGTGATGTTTTTAGCCTTTTTAAAATAGAACATGTCAATTTCAACTTGAGGATGAAGTGATTGGTGACGCTCTTTCTCAAAATTACTACAAAAATCTGTTCCCGGAAACGCTGGTCGAAGATAACTACCTCCGTGGTTAAGAGCATTTGGCTCTCGACACGGAGGTCTTGGGTTTGATTCCCACGGGGGACATCTAGTGATGGCATATCACTTTGTGCGTTTTTCATTAGTTTGTTAGGATATTGCAGACTGAATCACCTGATTGTCTGAAAAGAAATATGATTCCATGCTTCGGCATGTTAAGCCGTTAGTCCCGGCTACTATCTCCGGTGATATAGTCGTTACACAAAAACCACTACAGAGGCCGTAAGGCGGCCTGAAAAAACTCTGGCTTGCTGCCCACATGATATAAGAAGCCCATCCGTCGAATAGCCAGGGTTCCCCCTGACACACCGGCTAAGCAGTTGTTTATAGACCTTAGGATACTAACAGTGCCATCCCTTTATATATTGGAAATAGCTAAATACGTTAGGCACAATCCGAATGATTTCCCAACACTTAAATCGCTGCAGTTCAAATATAACTTACGGAATCCGAACAAACTGCTCTCGGTAAAACATGGGTCCGCGCATCTACAACAAAATATCGGACGAAATAAAGTATGCAAAATCGAATGCTATCTTCGTTTGTAGACCAAGATAGTTGTCCAAGATATATATTAAAAAAAAAAAAAAAAAAAAAAAAAAAAAACTATTGTGTTGTAATGATTCATTTTATTTTATTGTAATGCAATTGATTTTGGATAAGACTAGGTAGGTATACGTCTGTATACCTCAGTTTAAACACTTATGTTATAGTTTAATTATACTAACTTAATCATTATATGATTAGTCTATTTAAGTACCCACATAAATTGTAATTTAATATTATAATTGACATGTACTAATCTTAATTCTATAATTCTATAAACTATTTACATTGTAAAATTATCTCATCTCACTAATATTATAAATGTGAAAGTTTGTGAGGTTGTAAGGTTGTATGTTTGTGTTTCAATCACGCATAAACGGCTGAACGGATTTGGATGAAATTTGGCACGCAGATAGAATGTGTTCTGGATTTAATCCAGAACACATTCTATCTGCGTGCATCATTCTATATGTTACATATAGGATACTTTTTATCCCAGTAATGGGTTCCTGTGGGATAAGTGGGAATAATTTACAATGATTTACTACGCTGACTTGTGCTGACATATGTATTTGGATAGATTGTAGTGGTAAATAGAAGTTGTTTTTTTCATCGCTACGCATAGAAGCCGCGTAGCGCATTTAGAAAATGGTTAGATTTTCATACATTAGGTGAAGGTTCGATTCTTGGTCTAGAATCTAGATGTTTTTTTTTTCATTTACGTTTTTTAAATAAAATTACCTACAACTACAATACCATTATCTTTCAGCATTTTTCTTTTTTTAATGCAACAATAGGTAGTCAAACAAGATATTATACACAAAAAAAGGTAAATATTAAAAACGTTCAAATAGGAAACCAATCTTAGTGATCGGTAAACAACTATAGATAGAAAGGTATAGCAGAACCCTATCAAAGATCAATAGCTGTAATCTGGACGGATGCCCAGGATGCTTAATACTCTTTGGATGGTGACGCGTTTTCGCTGACTGAGGTACGCGCCAGCCTTCTGGTCACCTGTAGCGTCGACTATCCTAGAAACTATTTTCTTTAATAACTAGCTTCCATCTTCCGGGCATCTGGACCCTAGACCTCTACACCAAAAGGCTGTGCCTAAGACCGGTATATAACCTACCTACCTTTTGAGGAGAAGTTTCCCGTTCTGACCAGTACATGTACAGTACACGTATGTAAATTTACGTTTGTAATTACTTTCGGGGTGGTCACGAACATTGCTAAAAGTACCAAAGCATAATTCGGAAGCTTCAGCGAAAGGTAATACGTAGCGATAATAGTTTATTTCCTGATACCTATTGACTTAAGTAGTAGTCGCCATAGTTGAATCGGCTCTCCCAAACTATACCTAAATTTCTCTTTAAAAAAAAGACATAATACATTACCTGCATTAGGTACTCAAACAAGATATTATACATAAAAATAAGTAAACTATTAAAAGCTAAATAATATGAAACCAATCTTATTGATCAGTGAACCAACTACGCATAGATAGCAGAACCATATCAAAGATCAATGCCTGTCAAGGGGAGGGATGTCCAGAATGCTTTACCTACTCTTTGGATGGCAATGCCTTTTCGCTGACCGAGGTACGCGCTAGCCTTTTGGTCACTTCTAGCGTCGACTAACTTAGAAACTATTTCTTTAATAAACAGCTTCCAACTTCCGGGTATCTGGACGCCACAGGCCCATGGTCTCTACACCAAAAGGTGCAAGTACGTAGCTTTTGTATAAGACCCGCATATGATCTAGCTTACTTTTGAGGAGCGGTTTCCCGTTCTGAGCAGGAATGTAGGTACCTACCTACATGCTAAGTACATGCACACGTATGTAAAACAATTGTAATTCCTTTCGGGGTAGTCAGGATCATTGGTACCTAAAGGTACCAATTACCTTTTTAAGCCTGCACCTGCAGTAAATCTTACTTTTAGTATAATGCTGAGGTTTTAGCCAAAGGTAATAATGATAATAGTGTATTACCCATAAAGTTACTATAGAGTGACTAAAAGCTCAAAGAGCAAGATGCTAGCGGCACCAATGTGTAATAGAAAGAAGTACGTGATGCGAGGCAATAGAACCGTTTTTGGGGATCTTATCGCGGGGTAAAAATTTGGTTTCTGTGATTATTTGCGAACCTAAAGTGAAATCGTAGATAATTTTGTGAAATACACTAACACTATTTTATTAAATTATCCACTATTTCACGTTAGATTGAGAATTATACAAAGAAATATAATTTTTACCCAGCCGATAATCTCCTGAAAACCTCCAAAAACGGTTTAATTTGACAACTCAAGTCAATTATTCTACTACTGTAAGGTTTAATAACTTTAATGATACAGCTACTGTACTGTAGTCGCTATAGTTGAATCGACTCTCCCAAAATATACTTTTCTCTATAAATTAATGAAAAACTTCTACACCTGTTCATCTTGACGCTTAGGTCAAGATTCAGAGACGTTTATTGAATTAATCGTTTCCTTATCTCAAAATTCATCCATTTTCAACGATACTTGGACTTAACTCAAAACGTCTCTGTTGTGTAAGGTGAATTGGAAAAATACAAAAAAATCCTCTGTCTTTTAACCTTTTCTAGCGTTCTTCTTTTTAGCGTTCTTTAATTTAATTGTAGTATCGTTTTCATCTTAAATTCGTAATAGATGGCGTTAGTCGTATTTTTAAAGCAAATGTGCAACAATTATTAATTCCAATACCACCGACTTTTTTTGTTTTCGCTGAAAAACCTTGAAAGCATGAGCTTAAAAACTTAGTTTATTATCGCGACATTGTCGTTGAAATTTAGATTTAGCTAAAGTTTATTCATGACCTTCTTATTATCTTATCTCATTATGGGGGCTGGCATGCCAGCAACACATCGACCCACTGGTATCTTTTGTGTTTACACCTACATATTTATTTTCTTCACCCTTAAAAAATTTGGAAATTGAGGGAGACAATAGCATTCAGGGGAAAAAACCTATAATCTCCCAGTTTTGAATAACCATCTCTCAGGAGACACATACGTTTAGCCGCGAAAACATCGCAGTCACACAGTATTATGTATGTTCCATGGTTTCCTCCTCATCTCCGCACGCTCGGCAAATGGGATCTAGGGTGAGCTTTATCGTGCCTGTGGCGTACTGCCCGGTGAGGACTCCGATGATGGCACGAGCTTTGCTCCTGCTGTTGTTCAGTATGACCTGTGAGATTCGTGGTGTTATATTGCTGATAGTGTTGCAGACCCAATAGGCTAGACCATTCTAGCCGTGTCTTTTATCAGCCCATTCCTTAATGGCCATTCTAATGTTACATGCCGGGATTCCTAAACTTGGTTCTGACCATGATCTTAGACGAGACATGAAACAAAATCACTTGTCCACGCTGACGAAGTTGCGGGCAACAGCTAGTTACTGAATAAATGAATATGAATATGAAGAAGATAGAAAAAATATACTATAAAGATATCTACTAAAAGCATTGCTAACAATTGCACGATACTTGGTAGGTGTAATAGCTATATTTCTAGCTACAACAATAGGTACATAAAAGTCAGTTCGAACATCGATTATTTACTTAAAAAGTTAATCAAACACGTAAAGTCAATTTAGTTGGCCTAGAGACATCTAACTTAATGAAGGTCCATAAATATCCCATGTTCGCTAATCGTGGGTCCCGCAGGATTATCTCAAACCCACAACGTCCTATAGAGGTCTGTATTTAATGGTCCCCTAACTCAGACCCATGGGGATACACATAAACCATCGCCTTTCATATTGAAAGGCTTTGTAATTAATTAAAATGAGTTTTTTTTGGTTTGATGGAGTACACTATTATTGACTTTCGATGATACCTATATTTTATGCCGGTTATTCTACTGGATGTTAACTAAAATGCTTTATATACCTACTTAAAACTGAACACCATTTACTTTGGTACCAGCATAGATATCGCGAAAAAAATCTGCATTCCCATACATTCGATGACATTATTTATGGAACAAACAAATTCTTCTCAATTAAGTAATTGGTCCTTTTTTAGGGTTCCGTACCCAAAGGGTAAAAACGGGACCCTATTACTAAGCCTACGTTGTCCATCCGTCCGTCCGTCCGTCCGTCCGTCCGTCCTTCCGTCTGTCCGTCCGTCCGTCCGTCTGTCCTACCTATTTAGGGCTGTAACTTTTGAACCGTAATAGCTAGATAATTGAAATTTTCTCAGATTATGCGTTATTACGGCGGATTTGTTAACAAATAATAAAAATGTCAAAAAGTTAAAAATTAAGGGGGGTTCTCAACAAGAAACTAGTTTTTATCAACGTTTTTTCTTCACGCTCTATTGTAAAAACGGTAATATATACAAGCGTCAAAATTAGTGTGATTATAGAACAAACTCTACAAAATAACAACAAATACTAAAAACCGGCCAAGTGTGAGTCGGTCTTGCGCTACAGGTCCCGGACAAAAAAAGTTTTTTTTCTAAGCTAATAATGTTGTGTTTTGTAGTGGTGTGGTACGGAACCCTCGGTGCGCGAGTAGCTCGACTCGCACTTGACCACTTTTATTCAACTTTATCAAAATTCTAGTCGTAATTTTAATATGTCGGTAGGTATGTAGCAAAGTCGAAAACAAAGCAACAAAGCAATGTACCTCAAAACAACAGCATTTTATGATTCAAATCGAAACATTGAAGATCGGAAATCCATTTGGAGTTTAAATAACAATCAAAACGTGTCGGCCAATCAGAAGTGAACGTCATTACTTGAGTAGTAAGGCATAAAATAGAACAATAAAGGGTGAACAATGGGGAAGGCCGTTTGACGACGTACTCTAGATGCTACAATAGCTCATTGTGAACACTTTCAATAAATACTTGGAGAACTGAACTTCATTTCATTCAAACGCACGATCTACCGCATGCACACATAAATTGGAGCTTTGAAAGAAAAGTATACAAACAAAATAAATCGTGATCTTTTGAGTCAGAATTTTACATTGTGGAATAGGAGACATTTTGTTTTGAAGCCGGAGGGAGGTGATTATGCGATCAGTAGTTGAATTAATTTAACATTTTACAAAAGTCGAAATTTGAGAAATCTATGTTAGAAAACATCTAGAACCCGCAGTAACATGGGTGCGATGCCGACACATCGAGTCGGCTTCTTTTGTCGGCGTGATAAGAAAAGCTTCTCACACTTTCGAGATTTTCTGTTTTTTTTTTACTTTTTCCATGTTAATCGATTGTACTATTGTTGACATATTCTCACCTCTTTCTGTCTTCCAAACAACCCGACGAACGACCCGGTTGGTGTAATGGTTACCACGCCGGACTGCCAAACCAGGGTCCTGGGTTCGAATCCCGGTTCGGTCATGGATGTTTATATGTTTGTGCCGTCGTTGTATGGTTTCCATAATAAACAGCCTATAAATAGTGCTTTCTTGGGATCATTACAATGTATGTGCCTGTGAGCGTTATTTATAATTTATTTATTTATACCCTAATTCCACGTTGTATATACAGAATCTATAAATACATGAACTGTGGTGTTAACTCTATCACTCAGGCTATTGTTTTTGTGTGTTGGCCTACACAATGTAGAGATAATGAGCTGAAGTATAACATAATGTTTGTATAGCATAGTAACTCTATCTACGGTTTGTAATAACGTTGTATAGTCAGTGTACTTAGTGGTTCGCCGCGTGTTCCACGCGCTACCCGCTCGGAACGACACGACCCGGTGACACAATCTTAAACATTTCATTATTATGTAACGTTACGGGGAATGACGCCGTCGTAAGCCAGCCATTTTACGGAGTTTTGATAGGCGGGGTAGGGAGTAATTATTATTTGGACTTTTAAACTGCAACCGGCACCATTTAGTGACAAAAATACTATCCTAAACCATATTTAAAAAAAATTTGCTACGCAACATAGAAATCAAAATTGTGTGTCCCAGAAGGCTTTTAAATGAATAATATTAATACCAATGCACTCATTTGAATAAGATTTGACAATAAACATTATTTTTTAGCAATGAAATTTAAAAAAAAAAGAGTTATTTATCAGAAAATACGAATGTATTTTTCAAAACCATCCAAGTTGAAAAAAATATTTACACCATGTTTGAAGTATGTACAATGGTAAAGCCTTCAAAATGTGCAAAAAAAAATTTATCATCAGGTTTTTTATAAGGAGATAATATCTAAATTTTAAAATTGGAACTGTTTCTGACGTGATTTTTTCTTAATGTTGGAAGATCAAATTGGCTTTTCAATATTATAGAGAAAAAAAATGCAATTAGTGATTAGTCCCGGCTCAAACCGTAAAATGACTGGGCTATCGTGTACGGACTGCTTTCCGTTTCGTTTACTGTTCATAAATGTATATTTTGAATGTTATTAGAACTGGTTACTTTGGAAACGTTATTGTGATACGGGATGTAGAGAGTATTTGCTTGCGTTTTGGACTTGGATGATTTTAATACCTATACTTTAACTAGGAACGAAATTATGAAGGCATTTATATTCCTGGGTGGTCAGAGTCTTTGCTACAATTTTCTACCACGGTTTAAAAGATTCTATTAAAGCATGTTTATGTATCCTATATCGTTTTCTAGTCATTTCAAGCCTAGGTTTGATTCTGGTACTTTAAATGTGACTAGAATTTGTGTGAGAAATGACCAAGATTATTATTATTTTCACTTTCAATTCGAATCAAAGCAGATGTTTTAGCTCAATGTTGGCTACATTATGAAAGTAATACAGGGTGTAAGGGACATCCCTCTGCAAACTGAAATGGTAAACTCAGACCATCAAACTGAACAACTTTCACTATGGAGCCTACTATAGGAAACGCGAAAAAAAATCAGCTTTCCTATACATTTGAGTCGCGTACAGCAATTTTTTTTTTGCGTTTTTGAGGTAGGTTCCATAGTGAAAGTTGTTCAGTTTGAAGGTCTGAGTTCACCGTTTCAGTCTCTGTAGTGCTGTCTCTTACACCCTGTATCATTACTAGGGTGTTTTGTTACATCCTACATTTTCATTTTCTCGTTTTCGAATATCATCTATTTATTTTTATTAAATAACCTATAAAATAATCACAAAGTAGTTTTATTAGTTAAACACAATAGGTAAGGTACCTTCGTAATATTTATTGTAGCGTGGTTGCAGAGTTACAACCTCCGCGATTGATTCCGCCGTGGGAGCTCGGCACGTAAATATACGCGGATTTATTGCACGCCTTCATTGCGTATGCCGAACCACCTGCATACTTGAGCTTGTTTTTATCTTTATGACCTTTCTTTCTGATGCCATGACCTGATTTTGTTTTTTATTGAGACTTCTATCTTGAAGATTTTATTGTTTTGTTGTTTGTGTTTGTGCAAACTGGTTTTGCACCTTGTGATGGAAGTTGACGTTGGTGGCTCGTTGTGGAATGGACACTTAATAATGAGGGTTTGAATCCGCGCGGACAACATGCCATTATGCATTTTTGTAACTTAAATGTACGTAATATTTATCGACTACTCGCAAACATTGAAGGAAAAAGATCGTTAGGAAACCTGCAAACGCCGATGAAGAAATTCTGATTCACTTGCAAAGTCTATGCAATGCCCACGCATGGTGAACTACTGTTGAGGTTAGGCCTGTGTGTATTTCTCATTTTTCTTAGGGAAAGTTGTTCAGTATCATCGATACTATCACCCCTTAGCGTGCAACTGTAACGATGTGTGATGGATGAAATTTGACCAAAAATCGAGTTCACAGCGTAATTATTTATAAATCGAAATACTACTATGCGCTACACTACTATGCACAAAAGGTGTATATCCCTCATGCGTAGGATAAGCGGCAGCGCCAACAGCGTTTGACCATGTTTGCGAGTAGGTTAGATTGCTAGTACGTGAACCATTGCTGTATGGTTCACGTGCTGACAAACAAACAGTTATAATGTAGTAATGTGCTGTGTGTATAAACCAACAATAAAGGCTAAGTGTGTTACTAACAAAATTATGATCTCAGTTGGTCGAAACAAAGTTTTTCTATTCTATTAAAAAAAAATTATCTTTCTCGATGTTGGTGTCATAGTGAAAGTTGCTAAGTTTATTCGCCTGAAGCACCCCAGTATAATACTTAATCAAACATTCGTATTCACTATAAAAATGTTTGCACCGTCGAGACTCGAACCCGCGACCCTCTAATCCGCAAGCAGTATCAACTGAGCCATCGGGCCACCGAGCACGTTTAGCTGTATATACCTTCAGGCTGAACAATGGCAGACGCAGTCAATGACCGCACTCGACTTATAACGGACAACGGATCCCTTTCTTAACAATACCTATGTACTTAGCTTCGACTCGACCATTCCCGAGACCCCTAACAACCTGCTTCCTTCCCTTCTCGTGTAATATAAGAGAAAAGTTTGGACTTTATGTTTGTCTTCTTTTTCAAGACCTTTGAATGAAATCGTGAATACCCGAAGTAAATATTGTATTCGTTTAATCTGGGATTGAGGAGCTAATTTGAAACCAAAGGTGATGTGAGGCACCCGTGTCGTCCCTCGTGTGTCGTACCCCAATGGGACACAGATGTGAGTATATGTATGTATGTATTCTCTGTTCCTATATCATCAATCAATCAATCAATCAATCAAATATACTTTATTTTACACCAAAACATAAACAGTAAAATACAGAGAAAAATACAAGAGGTACAAAATAAGGCGGTCTTATCGCTAAGAAGCGATTTCTTCCAGACAACCTTAGGGTAGAAGAAACGATCATCAACATACACAGCTGTCGTATAAGAGGCACTTTTCGTCAGATTAAGGAGGGTAGGAGTCACGTTGCAGGTTCTGACCCGAGCACTCGTCTCGTGTGGTTTTTGCGCGTCATGTTTTTGCCTGCCACGAGGTTCCGCATTCCTGAATCTCTTCTTGTTCTTGACCAAAAACAATCCCTGAGACTGGGATAAATTCTCCCATAAACTTGACACTGGCGGAAATGCAGTGCTCACGCACAAGCAAGAGTCCATTAATTATAAATAAAAAAATAAAAAGTGAGGGTAAAGAAGAGAAAATCAGGGCTTCATGCAAACGACCGCTGTCAGTGCACTCACACATAGCGCGTGTTGGAGGACGTACGAACAGGTGACTACAATATCTGTGAGAGTGCACTAATAGTGGCCACTTGTATGAGGCTTGTTCACTGTAGAGATATCGTGCACTGCACTGCATACCTAGCTGCATTTATAAACAATCAAGTAGCCGGGAAGCTACTGGCGGAAACTACACTTTTTTTTGGAATCTGAGGAAAATTTGAAAATGGAGGTACCTATTAACGATGAGGGATAAAAGGAAACCACCCGTACGTATTTAGCAATATAACTCAGTACCTAACATAAGATCCAACGGGTCACCTTACACTGGTCAATACATAATGGCTTATGTAGGGATCTATAGGATTTTCACTTTACTAGCCTGTCTATAAAACCGACAAAGAGAATATTTGAACAAGCGTCCACTGCGCTGTGTAGAACGGCTTGTAGGTAATTATGGTTGTAATTTATGGTCGAAATTGATTTCAATTGGAAGGGATTTGCTAGGTAATCTTACTAGTAATATTATGTATGAAAGTTTGTGACGGTGTTAAGCATGGTTTATGGTTCAATTATGATGTCGGTATTGGAAACAATCACCGAAGTAAACCAACGTCAGGTATTGTCAGTATTTGAATGGGTGACTGTTTTATTTCATAAGAAGAGATAAATATTTTTTAATTATTTTTGCACACAAAAAATAAAACAATTTAAGTATGTATATACAAGAACAGGAAGAGTACAACAGGTGGCCTTATCACTACAAGGGATTTAAGACAACTAGTGGTTTCATCTTCAGCGTCTTCGTGTTTCGGAAGGCACATTAAGCAGTTAGTCCCAGGTACTTTCGCCTGATGGTGGTGACTAACTGTTCGTTAACTTGGGTCAAATGCATTGAATGTATAGAACAGACAACGCGAACAAAATCTTTGCAATAAGAAACAGTCTAATTAGAGCAAGATGTGGATTGAAAGAGGATATAGTAACAAGGATTGAAAAGAGAATGCTAAGATGGTTTGGTCATGTGGAAAGAATGAGTGATAGCAGAATGACGAATGAAATATATAAAGCGAGTATGAATGGGAAAGTCCAAAGAGGTCGCCCTAGATCTATGTATGCGGACCAAATTGGCAGCGTAGCTTAAGAAGGGTCAGATCCAGATCAAATGTACCCGAAACCGACTAGCGTACCTATAATGGGTGAAATGCAGAACGGATGTACATAGATACAATTTAAGTTGTCCCGTAAGTTTAAAACAAGATACCGTCTTTTCTCTTTCCTTGATTAAAATTATTTCCATAATTCTGAGCAGTGTATTTATTTCCCAATTAAGCCCATTTTTTATTTTTTTGATACGCGCAATGAGGCACGAATTATTATATTTTTAAAATTTAATACTAATATAACTTTCATACAAATTTTATATGTCTCTCCACTACCTTGTCAACTTTGAATATTAATAAATAAATTTTTCTTAGTTTAATTTAGCTTTTTTTTTGTTAAAATGACCACTTATTATCTAAATTGTCAGATTGGAATAGGCTGGAATTAAAAGGAAACGATTTAGTCATAAGATTAGCGTATTAAATGTTTGTCTCCATTTTTGTTAATTTCGTAACTCAGGGTTAGTAACGACATTTTGGGCACAATTACAACAACAATTCTACCATTCGATTGTATTTTTATAAAATGGAAACATTTTCTCAAGTTACGTCAAAATATTGACATTAAGATGGCCGTATTTTGCTTCGCAGTTCGAGGTTGGTGTATGACTAGCATTTTGTTAAATATCAATATCAGGGTTAATAACGCGATTTTCCTATTTCCGGTAAGTGTAATTTGTCAGTTATTTGCAGATTTTTCTTGCGTAAGAGATATAATTACCGCTGGGATATAAGTTATTGTCAAACCAATAGCGATTTGGGTAGCAAATATTTTTGAGGTTAAGATTTCTCAGTTTATTTTATCAGTTTCGTAACGTTTCGTTGCGCAACGAAACTGAGCTCTCAGTTTCGTTACACTAAGGTCTCGTTCATATGAGTTTGTGACATAATACTGTTTTTTTTAACATTAGACATCAAGTAATATCCCAAATAGTAAATAATATGTATTAATTAATTTAATACTATAAACTAAAAAATATATTTTAATGTTCTATGAAAATAATTTTATAAAATATAATGAGATTATTAAACATAACACAAACTAAATAAACTATTAAAGCATTGCAATATATATATGTATACATTTAAATAATTTCAGGTATGGCACCGATGACTAATGCAGAGAGGCAAAAAAAGTATAGACAAAAATTGCAGATAAGATTGATTTTTGACAAGGTTTTTGCAATTAGTAGAAAAATATAGATGTAAGTTAATTAATAAAGTTGATTTATGCCATAAATATTTTATTTATTTTAATGCTTATGTGATCTCACCCTTACCTTATCAGTTTCGTAACAATTTATCAGTTTCATTACAATCTCAGTTTAATAACGATTTCGTTACGGTACATCTATTCTGCATTTCACCCTAATATGAAACGACTTATGACTGTGGAAGAGGCGAAAGAGATGTGTCAGGATCGTAGCCGATGGCGATCTATTGTCTCTGCCTACCCCAATGGGATACAGGCTTGAGTATATGTATGTATGTACTACGATCAGCAGTGCGGGGTACTTGCTGGGGAGCGCCGCGGTGCAGCGAGCGAAAAAATGTTGTCTGGGTGTCGCCTATAGTAGGTACCTCAATGGTCAAAGTTAACTAAATTCTCTGACATCATGTTGACCACACACTCGCCTCCAATCAGCACTGGAGCGTGGTGAAGTATGGCCCACTCCCCATACTACTGAGAGGAGTAAGTACCCTTTACTCTGCAGTGGGATCTTACAAGCTATAACTTAACTAAAGACTACTTCAAATTGTAGTTAGTTCCCAATAGATCAAGGTAGCTATTTGAACGATTTGTATTAGAGTATTTAATTAAAGACCCTGCCGTACCCCTCGTTGTAGAAGCGATAAGTTATTCGCTAGTATTCAACTTATGAATTTATGTGCGGTCCTGTTCCGAGTGGAATTAATGCTGGCCTGTTTCCTGATATTCATAGCTTATAGACTGAGATCCTGTTAAAAATTTGCTACGCCTATTACTGAGTGAAGTTCAGATCATCAAACTGATCGAAATCGTAATTTAAAAAAAATGCTCTTTCATACAATTGCAGTTTATAATATTGTTAGGAGTGACGGGTTCCGGGATTGGAGTGAAACGTTAAGTCCAATTTTACAGAGTTTATTGGGTCACTCTTTCAGATGGTCCACCTCGCAGAGGTTCCCCTAACATAACACGGTTGTCTTTTTTTATTCCTTTGTTCCCCTTCCAGATATTTTTAATCCCTCCTTCTTTCTCGAACTTTCCTAAACACGCCCACTTTTTTTGTCTCTTTTCAAATATCCCTTCTCTCTCCTTCTTCTATAACATTTCTAACAACATTAAAATTAAAATCTAGTTAATATTTTTGGTGCGGATTTGAATACATCGATTTCTGACATGGGACGCTCACGTCGAGCCGCACAGCTGACCACTGAACCAAATGGCCGAATTGTTGAATCCCTTTTTAGGTTTGACTTCTGTCAGCTTCCGTGACAGATAGTCGATTTTTTAAAATCCGATTTCAAGTTTGCTCTCACCATAAAAATTGTTCAGTATTATCATGTCTGGACAGTTCCATACATTTTAGATTTAGTATAGTCTTGGCGCAAACAGATGTCGCTACTAGCCTGAACGAGAGATACATTTTAATTATACGTTATTAGATCACTATTATTTGAGTTTTGTTCCAATAAATTATATAGATTAATTTATTTAAAAATTTTAATAACAAATGTGTTTAACACTTATTTTAACGTAATTAAATATTGCTGTAGTACCGGTCACTCACCACCGGCGCTGTACTTGCGCGAGTTTTCATATAAGAAGGTGGCAACTTTCTTAGTATGGGCATTGACCCTCTGTTGTGTATAATTTATTTACTCTATGGTATTATGATCTGAACCAGTGTAACAACATTTTTGTGCCCGACTGCTAATAGATTGCGATAGGTCTATAGACGACAACCCTATTTTTCGGGTCCTTTAATTATGATACTCCTTGCTGATATTATGTTTCATTGAAAACATATTGATGCTGAAAATTTGTTGCGGGATCTTGTAATCATTAGTAAAGTAGATGTAGGTAGTTATGTAGGTGCTTGTATGATTAAAGCGATAAAGCTGTCGGTTGTTCTGACAGTTTATTCGGCTTGTGAATGGGCGAGCTATATGAATGCAATCTATGCATATACAGGGTTTTAGGGTTACGTGTACAGTTTCATTACTTTAAGAGATGATTGTACCCATGATACTGAACAACTTTCCCAAATAAATCTATACGAAATTCGCAAGATTTTTTTTGCACTGACTGACACATCGTTTTGAAGTTTTTAAAAACTGTTCTACGTTAATCACTGATGTCTAAGGAGTAAGGACTCTATAGAAAATGTATATTTTACGTTCCATTACATAAATTATGTAATGAAACGTAAAATATCATATTATAATGCAAGAAAAAACGAAAACAAAAAATATTAGGTATTAAAATTTCCCGCAAAAACGCTTTTCCTGACAATATACGTGGCAAAAAGCAGGTGACGTCATCGTAACGTCACCTGGCCCTCAATCGTCCTAAGTTTGAACGATACTACCAAAACAAAGCCACAACCAAAAACTTTACGTTATGCACAATTCGTATCGCGCAAATTATATTAACGGTAACGATTTAGCTTTATTTCGGAAGATATATTTCGGTTGGCGTAACGTTTGATGTCCGTTCGATCGAATTTTCTGTATTGTGCCATTTAACCGTCCAGAAAAAAATATCGCGATAGCTTTTTTACTTCAGCTAAACCAAATCTAAACCAAAACTAAACCAAAACCAATACCAAACCAAAACCGTATAAAATTTCGCAATTGAGGCCCTGCTTGTAAACTTTGTACGACACTCACACTCTACACGCAATTGTTTACAAATAGTTGAAGTCATCAACCATTCGGCCAATCACAGTCGTTTACGATCACGTGACTAAAGAAGACAAAAAAAATATTTTCTATGTAGCTTTTCTCTTAAAATATCCAGTATTTTTCTTAACTGACTAAAATAAATGGTTTCCAAAACTCATATTGAATGATGCCATCAATAGATCCTATATTTTACATGCTATCATGCTTATACATGCTATCAATATGTTTAATTTCAAATCGAGTTACTTTACAGTTCTGAAGAGACAGATTTTCCAATGGTTTATCAACTTACAATATGAGCGACGAAACATTTCTCTCTGCGACTTCAGCACAAAGTCAACCCGTAGCATTCATGCATGATCAGTCAATTAGTGTGACTGCTTCATGTTGGAGATTCATTGAGGAGCGTCGGAACAGACCTCCGGTCGTTCTGAGATATTGTATGATGTAATCTGTATCGTACATTTAGGTAAGCTTGAGTGGGAATGTTGAAAGGGGACTACCGAGACGTATGTATACTGATTAAATTGGTTGTGTTCTTAAAGAGGGTCAGTTTAGATAATACCCGAAACCGACGCCGACGATCATAGAAATACAAATAATTTATTCATGAAATCGGTTCACGTACAAATGAGGTGTGAGTGACAATGTTGGGTGCATGCATGAGTAGATACCCCATAGAGAAAGAGATTCTGTCAAAGCTGCACTTTTGAGCGTGGACCCTTCGTCCAGTAGTTGTTATGTCAATGGCTATTTAGAATTTTAGAATATTCACATTAAACAAACTGTACCCAAATTCAATCCACTGTGATGTGCAATATTTCGTTATTGTAAAGTATAATTCAAAAATCAAATTAATCTAATGAACTTTGACTCAACTTGATTCAATTAAATATCCTTCATGTTCCGTAATAAAACCGAATTAAGGACGCTAATCTACTTTCGTTGGCAAAAGAGTACTTTATTAAGGCAAAATTTCACGAAAATGGTTCAATGAAACATACCTTTACAGGGTAGAAACTCAGAAAACTTAAGTAATATTTAAAGGGGTGGTTTATACTTTACACCATCAAACTGAACAACTTTCACTATGGAGACTCTAAGAGAGAACTGCCTCCGTGGTCTAATGGTTAAGAGCATTGGCTCTCGACACGGAGGTTGTGGGTTCGATTCCCAAGGGGGACACCTAGTGATATGTCACTTTGTGCGTTTTTCCCCAGTTTGTTAGGACATTGCAGGCTGAATCACCTGATTGTCTGTAAAGAAAAATGATTCCGTGCTTCGGATGGCACGTTAAGCCGTTGGTCCCGGCTACTATTTCTGGTGGTAGTAGTCGTTACATAAAAACCACGTCAGAGGCCGTAAGGCGGTCTGAAAAAACTCTGACACCAGGGCTCTGCCCGCACGATAAGAAGAAGACTATGGATACAAAGTTTACAAAAAGTATTTTCTCTCTATATTGGCTCTATAATGAAATTTGTTCAGTTTTATAGTCTAAAATAGTCTAAATAATGTCAATTAGGCTGTTTTGTTACACTTTGTATATAGCTATCGAAAAAAAGTGTCTGAAAGATACAATTGTCATTGTCCGTAATATTCGCAAGCGCCTATGGTATTATGAGATGTGTGTCAGAATCGTAGCATGTGGCGATCTGTTGTCTCTGCCTACCCCAGTAGTGGGACATAGGCGTGAGCATATGTATGTATGTATGTATGCCTATGGTATTATTTGTAGAGCCTATGCCTGTCTCACTTTATATACTCTCTCTCTTTCACGGGTTTGCTTGAAGAAATCTCTGTGGAGATAAGCTCGCCCTTTTTAATTGTCTATGCTGTTTTCATTTATGTTTCCGTGGTACAATAAAGTGTTAAAATAAATAAAATAGAGATAAGCGAGACTTCCCCTGTTTTCCCATCCCTCAGTTCTCAAGATGTACCATAACCGGGTTTTCAATAAATATACGGCATCAGGTATATTTTAATCACGGTTTCAATTAATTAAAAATATTTCCCTCTTGCATAATATTGACACGGATTCTGAGTAACCTTGTCGAGATTTATAATTAACTGCTGTACTCCGAACCGAAAATTTTGTTTTATACTTTGCAATATCATAATTATACTTCCGTTTTAATAAAGGATAACGAAATAAATATTATAAAATTTATTATTCGTAAATCGTCTAATGCAGGGGTGGCCAAACCTTTCAGAGTAGACGGTCTACATTTTATCTCTAGATCTAGGTACATGGTGGATTTCTTACAAATACGTTGTTTCAGATATTATTAATTCGATCAAATATTTTATTTTTGGCTCATGGTTGATTGATATTAATGTTAAATGCTCGTCTGTAGAGATTGATGTTTCATTCTTTTCGTTCATTCATTCATTCGTTTCGTTAATTTAGTTCTAAGTTCCATTATTTCTGTAATTTAAAATTTAAGATCCGCACCATTGACTTACCAACTACCGCGCTCAAAAGCGTTCGAACCAAAAGAGCACCAAAACGTATAAAGAGAAGTAAAAGAGAACCAATTACGCGACAGTCTTCGTTTGATCGATTGTTGATCGAAGTTTGATCGGCTAACTCAATCGAACCCGCGCGCGCGCGGCGCCTACCGTGCCGCGATGGGGGACTGGGATGAACAAGAATTTCAGCATTTTCAGTATTTTTAGTTTGTTTATATTATTAACTACACACGTACTTAGGCTTGTGTAGGTTAGTCTCGGACACTTCTTTCGAGAATTTTAACTAGACCCGGCGTCCATTTTTTGTATGTCAATGCTCCGCAACATCAACATTTAACGTGCACTAAGTAAATATAACTGACATAGATCCCAGATCACATCGAATCTCCAGGTAACACACCCAACTAAACAAAAGACCTTCCCTTTTCAGTGAACAAGAATAGAATAAGATAAGAAGATAACATCCTTACATCCTTAGCAATACGTCATCAATAGTTCCACAATCTAACAACTTGAAGTATTTCCTTTAAGCAAGCAATAACAATACATACAAATACCAAAGGTCCCCATACCCGATGCGCGGCGAAGCGTGTACCGACAGAGACGTAGTGCCTTCCGTGACGTAGCTCAGAAACATGCAGTGGACCCACTTGGAAATAAGAGTGCACAACGCGGCAATATGCAAGGACTAAAGCTATTTGGTATTTTCTCAGAACGTTTGTAAAGTCTTAACATAGTAATTATTAGTCTGTGTTTTATGTAACATCTTTTTCTTATCCTCTTTAGAGAGAAATAGTATTTTTCCTGCAGTTTCAGCTTAGGGACTAACACTCAGTTGCAGAATCGCTCATTGAAGTGAATCCTGCATTAAATCTCTTGCTGTCACTTTTTGTTTTGTTGACGCAGTAAAATCTAGCATTAGGCTGCCTGTCCATTGACGCGAGCTGGCTGGCGGAGCGGAGAAACTGAGTTTTATCAACCAATCAGGATTGCAAAATTGGTTAATATTTTCCTCGCTACTCCGCTCCGCCAGCCAGCTAGCGTCAATGGACACGCAGCCAGCGATTCTGTAACTAACGGTAAACATATTATGTATGTTGTAGCCCACACGATTTTTAGCAAGATCCCACTGCTGGTCGTTCTCTAACGACTACTGGAGCAAGTTGTCCTTGAAAATCTTGGAAATTTTTTGTATGCAGAAAATGCTTGGTGACCCATAATTAAATAATTTAGGACAGAATGCATCTCATCATGATCATCCCCTTAAAAAACCGTCAGCATACTAAGAAGAACCCTTTATAAGTTTACATGGTACAACTTAATATGTTGACGGTGAGACCATCAAACTGAACAACTTTCACTAAAGAACCAATATCGAAATGGTGAAAAAAAAACAGTCCAATAATGGATCAATTAGGCAGTACGATTGCAGTTTTGTATGATGGAACAGCTGAATTTCGCAATTTCGACCAAAACTCCGATGGAGAAAATTGTTCAGTTTGATGGGCTGAAAAACGGTCAGTTTAATAAGAACGACCTTAAACATACCAACATCCTATCTTTTTTAACCTAATCAAAGGACTTATGGAGGTGCTACTTGGGAATGTTCCTCCATTGAAAAGGGAAGTACTTCCGCCAGGTTAGGTGTGATGCCTGGGGACCGGCCGTGGTCCAACAGTTCTTAGTTGGACCTTGTATATATATCGAATCTCTGTGATTATTTCTCTTCCGCGATTTATGTCTTGCATTCGATTGTGAACCTTATTTGTAGTAGGTTACGAGTTACGTATTTAGGATGAACGTTGTCTTTGTATGGAGCATATTTCCGCGAGCGACGGTATCGCCATCTGTTGGCATCTTTGCTATAACTTGTGGGTGCTGACCATCTGTAGTAGTTCCCTACAGACTAAATACGTTACGTTGATAGTGTTTAAAGGGACATAAATGGCAACCCGTTTGTTTCTGTGCCTCACACACAGACATAATATTTACGGTGAGCGAGCACTATCGTTAATGTGTCCGAGACTCCGAGATAGCAGAAAGGCAGTTCGATACACACCCAACATGATCGTCGTCGTAATGGACATCTAGTCTTCTGCATGACAACACTCCAAAGGAACCACTTCCATTTTGAATCGTAACTCTGATACCATTAAAATTTTATCCGCAAATATCCTCCGATTGACATCGTCTTCCTATAATGATTTCCACAGCGATTGCAAAGCTTGCAAATTTTTTTTATTTGTAAGTTAATCTGTTTTTGCTTGTAACTAGCACTTCATTTCTGCCAGTTTCAAGTAGTTTGTGGGAGTATCTATCACAATTTCAAGGATGTTTTTTGAGCAAAAATTACAGATGAGGAGAGATGGCGTGGCCTCGAGAGCAAGCTCAAACGCGAACGTGAACGCGTGAATCTTAAATTATTCGCCACCATTAAGAGGGCTATCACAGTCCAGTGGCGCCCTCATCACATTTAAAAAAGATTGCTCAATAAAGAAAGCCTAAATTAAAAAAGTGCTCAACATCAAAACTACAAAAGCCTTCAAGCTATTTTCATAGAATACTTTTATAGGTTCTAAATATTCCACTTTTAGACATAGATTTATATATTACTATATATGTCTTTGCTTTTAGACAATTTAGAATAAAAACAAAAGCGGGCGTTTTTTTCTTTTTTCAAAATTTGTATGTTTAGACTTTTAAAAAACCTATA
The DNA here is from genome assembly GCA_922987775.1 of Agonopterix subpropinquella. Lineage (NCBI taxonomy): Eukaryota > Metazoa > Arthropoda > Insecta > Lepidoptera > Depressariidae > Agonopterix > Agonopterix subpropinquella. The sequence continues at coordinate 22,024,770 of OV277708.1, forward strand.
AAAGTATTCTATGAAAATAGCTTGAAGGCTTTTGTAGTTTTGATGTTGAGCACTTTTTTAATTTAGGCTTTCTTTATTGAGAAATCTTTTTTAATGTGATGAGGGCGCCACTGGACTGTGATAGCCCTCTTAAAAGGTTAACTTAACATAGATAGGGGATATATCTCACTACATATTTCTTTGCTTTACTAATTTATTTTTTCTCTATGGGAACATTTATTTAATAAGTTAGAATATTTACAACATTAATTATGTACAACTTAAGGCTAAATATAAAGTTAAAATAAGTATATATATTAATATGATTAAAAATATTAATAAATATAATTAAAAATAATAATAAGAACAAATGTAAAAAAGTTAAGAAGAAATGAGCCACTATATCGAGCACGACTTCCGTTCGACTTACACTAAACAGAAGACGTGCTCGACTAATTTATTTCATATACAGAATGCAACTTAATATGCGGACGGTTTTTTGAGGGGATGATCAGACCATGAAACTGAACAGCTTCTATATGGGACCAACATCGAGAAAAAAAATCTGCTGTCCCATACATTTGGATCGAGCTAGTAGGATTGCAGTTTTGAATGGAACAGTCGATTTCTTTTTCGCGATTTCAGCGTTGGTTCCATATAGTCGTTCAGTTTGATGGTCTGATCATACCTTTAAAAAACCGTCAGCATTATTACGGACCCTATATAGGGTGTAAGAAATAGTATCATAATCCTTTAAACCACACCACATACTCTACCCATCAAACTGAACAACTTTTACTATGGGAACAAACCGATAACAAGAGCAAAAAAAATCAGCTGTTCCATACTAAACTGCAACGCCTACTCGACTAAAATGTAACTTTTTCCACCTAACTATTTGGGAAGTAAATGAGGTGCCATCGGAAGGAGACTGATCTAAAGTACTGGAAAAACCAGGGTTGCCACCTCTCAGTCTGCCGCAACCTTAGACTACTTATATAAGGACGCGTAACCACGTGTCATTCTACTAACAAACTTTCTGCCACTTTTATAGGCAACTTGGCGGTGTTGAATTAACCCCTTTCACTTGAATCACATTTCGTTAACCAAAGAAATAAGTACATAATTTTACGGGCAGATCTCGGTCTATTACACCATGTATAAAGAAAATTAATTGCATCGTGGATATCGTATTCTGAATGCTACTACGACCTTCAGAGTAGTCAAGCAGTAACGGTCCGACAGTATGTAACGTTTAGAGATTATAACCCCCTCCTGATCTCCCTCCCAGCCACACTGGTCGTCTCGTCCCATTCTCACACTCCATTGAACAATGTCTAGCACACGCTCAAGTACGCACTCTTAAATGAAACTATTTCGTTTTCTTTTTCCGCATTTCCGAATTGTCGGAATTCCCAGGACCGTGGTCCAACTGTTCTTAGTTGGATCTTGTATTTATACAAAATCTCTTACTAACTTCGATAGCGTGATTTAGGTCTCTTCATCTGATTGGCTAATAGCATCCAATACCTACGCCACCTTTAGTTATACAACGTGTTAATGAATTAACGCAAAACTAGAAAGTAGTTAAGTTAAGTTAGTGAATCGAATTATCATGGTTTCAACATAGGATTTTTTTTTCAAAATATTAAGTAATATTTTTGTAAAATTTTAAATTTCCTGAACCCGATGTCAACGGGCACACTCACCCTACTTACTACCAAAACAAGATTCTTAAAATGTATCCATGAACACGTCAGCGCTTTCATTCATTGCTGAAATGATAACAAATCATTTTTGCCTCAAAACTTAAAATGCGAATTTCTTGATCAAATTGACTAATAGTTGATTCGAATAGTTGTGATGCGCTGACAGATTTTGTTGCTTACATTGATTCGTCGCATCGGCTGTCATCACTCTCGTAGACAAAAAAATTGTTAAGCGATGCCTAATTAATTTAATTTTAACATTTCAGTTTTGTCAGCCTAATTCCTTGTTTATTTAAAGATTTCAATTGTGATAATTATTTTGACGACCATGTTGCTGAATCGGTTTGTTGGAAATGTTTTTCTTTTTATACAAATTGTAAAAGTTATTCATTCATAATATTGCACGGGTTTTAATAAAGCTGTACATGCTAAGATGCGCTCCGAAGCGACGACCAAATAACGTATTTGCATGCATGTATAATAAGTGCAGTGCTCACTATCAGACTGTATTCTTGAATCTGTTGACATTGTGTGTTATTGGTGTGGCAAATAAAATAAATTGTGGATAACTTAATATTGAATGATTGAAGAAGAAACATCTAGTGTCTTTTTAGTTAAAAAGGAAAGCGATTACTGTGATTATCAGTCCATAAAACGCGCCATAAAACCTTCAGTCTGTCCCGGTAGACCGTTACGTGCATTAAGGATAATTAGTTCGTAGCTAATGTCACCAATTTTGTAATATTTCGGCATTCGCTTCACTTTTCTAACTATATAGGTACTATAGGTACCAAGTATTTCGATAAAATACATTGTTTAAGAGAATATGCCCACAATAGCGCGCTCCATACTAATGAAGTTTAATTAGATTTTTTATATTAACCATTTGAGGTAAAATACATTTTTCATCACGACCTAGAAACTAATCTCTATATCTCTATCTCTAGTTATCGTTAAAATGTATATTTTCAAACTTATACTGGCTCAAAGATTTCCATACAAATCTTAAATTAATCTTTGCATTGAAACTATATGTTTGAACAGAAATCTACCAAACCATAGGCACAGATTTGTATCTAGACCATTTTAAATAAAACCGGTCAAGTGCGAGTCGGGCTACTCGCGCACCGAGGGTTCCGTACCACACCACTACAGAACACAACATTATTAACTTTGAAAAAGAAACTTTTTTTGTCCGGGACCTGTAGCGCAAGACCGACTCACACTTGGCCGGTTTTTAGTATTTGTTGTTATTTTGTAGAGTTTGCTCTATAATCACACTAAGATTGACGCTTGTATGTATTACCGTTTTTACGATAGACCGTGAAGAAAAAACGTTCATAAAAACTAGTTTCTTGTTGAGAACCCCCCTTAATTTTTAACTTTTTGAAATTTTTATTATTTGTTAACAAATCAAATAATTAAATCAAAATTTAATTGTTTAAGTATTGAAAATAGGACCTGCAAGGACTATCCTCAGTACCTACATACTTACCTGTGTAGTACATACATACCTACGCTTGTAGAAATTTAATAATCCCATTTTCAGTTTAGTATTAAATTCCAGAAATCCATGAAGTCAACAGAGCATGAAACTAAACTGACAAAAGCTAGTTTGTAAATATCAACACGACAATTTACATCATACTCCGAAAATGTAGAAGTATTTTACATACATCTCTATTTTACGTCCACTTTGTAGATTATCCAGCAGTATTTTCATTTGCAAAACTGGAGGATTAGAGATTTCACACGTATAGGTTTATGTTCGGCCACGCGCTCGCGCTCGCTCTCGGTGCTATAATCTCGGCTCATCTAAAACGCTTCCTGACCTCTCATTGATACCTTCACGCCTGAAGCTTTGTGTAGAGTATCAGCCCTTCAACATTTTATTCCATTTCAAAACTGTTTTCTTTGACGATAAAAAAGTAACTGATAGGTATATAATTTAAAGAAATTAAAACATTTAGCAGCGGCAAAATAAGGCGTTTTTCACACTGAATGTCACGGGACTACACGATACTTTACGATATATTATTGATAGACATACAGAGTTCAAAATAAGTTTAACGTTTGGACTTGTGTTGTCAAGCCACAGTGACAATGCGATGTCAAAGCATCGTACCAATTAGCTCTGTATACTAAATAGTGGTAAATCAAGGTGGCTCGAGTTAACCTTGGTCAAGCACTGGTCCAGGTATGAGAGAAGATCGTCCAGCTGTCAGGCTGTGACATTGAGAAGAAGAAGGGGCCGGGAACGCTATAAAGGACTAGAGGAAACTTATACCTTGTATTTATCACAATTTCTTCTTACAACTTTATCTCCTTTTTAACCACGATCTAGTGAACTATACCATTCAGGAGCTAGAATTGTCTAAACTGTCCTATAATTGGAGGCTGGTATCAATTTTATAAGCAAAAATAAAGAAGGAGTAGCCCTATTCCCTGCGTGCAGTGTATCCTTATAATAAAACTGTTATGCTTATCAAACTGCACTAAGTTTTTTTTTTTTTTTTTTTTATTGAATAAAGAAATTTACAAAACACAACAAGGACAAAAACCCGTCCCACGAAAACCTGTAAGGGTTTATCTGGGGAAGGGGCGTTCACATTCGCGGACCAATTAGGTATTTCTACTTTTACATAGGTATGTTTCGTTAATTAATGTTACATTTAGTTATGAATTTTAGGTAAGTCAAATTAACTTTTTAGGTAGGTATGATACACATAAAGGATGACTCGTATGAGCATTGCCACAATCACCATCCTAGCAGTGAGTTGGTAGTTGTGGCGATGCCTGATGATGATGGATGATGCATACACATAACTGCACAGTTAAAGGATATAGTCTATGTCGGTAAGTGATAATGATAAGTAATGTTTTTTTAAGTATTTTGTAGCTTTGAGCCACATATATATTTTCGGAGTACTTGTGAGTAACTCTATAAGGCTCGACCATACTTACTGCACGCTTTCTTACGATTTCTACCTCTTCCGAGTGAGATAATTTCAATAAGGATCCAAGTTTTATAATTATAGAGCTCGTCACAAAGATTCCGGAAACATAATTACAATTCAAACAAGCCAAAAAAATACTGCAATTTTGATAAGCACGGCAGTAAATTCCATGGGATTAATACTCCACCAGAATAAATCACAAAATGACCGTCGCTTCGCAACGCTTAGTGCGTATTGCGCCTAAGCGCTCTCACAGACAAGCGACACTTTGCGGTCGCCGTGTGTCGCGGAGGGTCGCGCAACCGTAAAAAGTATGAGCGCGACGCTCTGCGACCCACGGCGACAGCAACGTGTCGCTCGTCTGTAAGAGCCCTAAGGCTCAGACACACTGAATTACCTCGCAAACGTAAATGCGATTACGTGGCGAGTGAAAAATAAAAAGTCTTGAGCTGGGGCCTTAACAAAATGGGGCATAAAGGCCGGTTTAGCAATAAGCTAGGCGATTAGCGTCGCTGCGACGGCGCGCTCGAGAGCACGCTTTTCATTTCCTATGTACCGCTCTCCCTTGTTGTGGACTTTTGTTTTGCTTACAACGCTGAGTGTTATTAGTTGAATTAAATGTTGTTTATTCTGTTTTCTTGAAAACGCGCATAAAGTCACGAGCGTGTTTTTCCGGCGTTCTTGGGTTTATATTTTTAACAGCGTCGAATTCAGTTTTTAGTAAATAGGAAAGGAGAGATATCCTATTGTAATGTAAAACATTTAAAAACTATTTATAGTTTCTGGATATTATATAACATTCGATTATACTGGATCCTTCTTAATATTTTATAGTGTTTATTGTACATATGTGTTGTTTGAATAAAAGCCGAAACTCTTAATATTTGGGTTGCAGAGATTTGCAGTTTTGTATGGAACAGCCAAGGTATAGGTTTTTTTTTTTTTTACGATTTCTACTTTGGTCCGGTAGTGAATGTTGTTTAGTTCGATGGTCTGATAATCCACTAAAAAAATTTGCGTATGTTCAAACCACTTCAAACCTCGTATTGAACTAAATACATTTGGAGCCAAAGTACTACTAAATTTTCTTTTTCTTCTTCATAACGTGTGGGCAGCAAGTCCTGGTTTCAGAGATTTTTCGGACCGCCTTTCGGCCTCTGACGTGGTTTTCATGTAACTAGGTAGGTTTTTTATCTGAATCGTTATCCAGGACATCCATTCACTCCACCTTAGACCAAAGCATTATTCAAACAACTCCAATCATCGTCAATTATCAGCCTTTTATCGCCCACAGCTGAACATAACCCTCTCCCAAGACGCTTATAAAACTCTAACCTCAACCATCCTTATCCAGCCGCTACGTATTGACACAGCCCGGACACTGCATACAAAAATTTTAAATTGACAATTGAACCTTAAGGTTGCCTGTCCACTGATGCGAGTTGGCTGGGCGGGCTGTGTAGCTGTGTAAATATTAACCTATGAGGAGATCAGCCGAGATCGGCCGGGATTACACAGCTACACAGCTCACGCAGCCAGCTCGCATCAGTGGGCAGGCAGCCTAAGTCTTCTTCGTAGGTAACTTGAGGGCGATATAGGGGGTGAGGTAAAAAGTTGGTGGGAGGAAGGGAGTGTCCGTACTGTATCTAGTAATAGATACTCTTTCTTATACTGTGGTATTGCCCAACATCTCTCAATCAACACAACATTGAAGCAAAATAATTGCTATGTATAACACTTAAAGCCGTTATTCCTAGGTCACGTCCGCGCACGCCCCTCGCATAAAGCTAGCCGTGTCGACGGACGATCTACAATACAGCGGTTGTATAGCGGGCGGTAGAAGCTGAAATATGGGGCACTTGTATGAGAATGCGCCCGTGCTTGGGCAGAGCGTTTGTGGTTGTTATTTGGACTCGATGTACGCTGTGAATGCAATGTGTTATGTAATGTCCAACGTAATGTTATGTGTTAACAATAGGATTAACTAGACATCATTTTCACCGTTGACTTCCGAGTGGCCCGTTGGCGTAGTGGAGCTACGGAATTGGGAACGATCACTGAAGTTAAACAAAACGTCAAGTCCAGTCAGTTTTTGGATGGGTGACCGATTAGTGGTATTTCATAAAAAAAAATACTGTTGGAGCCAGGGTTGCTTGAGACGACACAGAGTACTATAATTTACTATCTTCAAACCATCAATCTGAAGAACTTTCTCTATGGGACCAATATCGAAGTCGCGAAAAAAAGTCAGGTTATCCATACAAAACTACAAACATTATTCGACCGAAATGTATAGGATACTTAGTTGTTTTTTTTTTCGCGATTTCGATATTAGTCCCATAGAGAAACTTGTTCAGGTTGATGGTCTGAAGCAACCCTTTAAAAGTCTCCAACAGGGTTTTTTTACACCCTGTAAAGAGCGTCTCCGTGCTTCGAAAACCACGTTAAGAAGTTGAGCCCGGATTGTTCCGTCAGATGGCGGTGTAACTATTCATAAAGCCTGGTCAGAGGCATATTTAAGGAGGCTGGAAAATTCTCTAAGAGCAAGTTGACCACTAACTAGCCTCTTTAAGTTTAAAGTTGTTGTAAAGTTAAAGTGTTAAAGGTCATGGCATGGGTTCAAAATTCGAATCCTGGTTCAGTCTTAGACAATTTAATAGGGACTCGCCTTGCGGTAGCATTTCCCCTCTGCCACGGTATTAGATCAATTAATCTTGCGCATTTACACCCAATTTTATCTCTTATCACTAAACGAGACAGCCTATAATAGCGAAACAATAATTTTGAACTTAGAACGTTTGGGGTTCACACGAGACTACTTTTCATGATTTTTAACATTCAACATTAGAATCTAAACTTATAGGGAATAAAATCCAAAGTTGCGGATTTCATGTTACCTCGCCCCCCGCAAAAAGTGGCAGAAATGTTTGTTAGTAGAATGACACGCGTAACTCGTCCCTATTAAATTGTCTAAGGGTTCAGTCATGAATGTTACATGTTTAGTGCTTTTGTTGTATGGTTTTTACAATGAAAAGGCTAGAAGCTAACGTTTGGAATAATTACTATGTATGTGCCGGTATTCATTATTTTGAATTTATGTGATCATGCCATCATGCCTGATCAATTGGTAATTTGTTTAATCTGAAGGAACACAATTTACGTTGCCAGAATTGTGGACAGTATCTCTAAGTCAAGTAAGTAAACTATCTAGGAAACTTGGGTAGTGCGATAGGATTCCTAATTTAGATTGGTAGAAACTTGTGGCGAGCTCTGACATATTTATGATATCCAGCGGAGCTTGTACCGTATCAAGCTGTTATGTCTTGCTCTGTCTGCATTCTCGCAGCACAGATGCTATAATAATAAAGCTTTATTAGTTCATTTCAACCATAAATAATAGATCTTGTTAAATGTATCAAGCATGTATTAATTAAATTGTTAAACATACTGGACTGGGCTGGTTGGGCAATAGATTATACTGTGGCAATAGTTCACATGCACGGCGACACATCTATGGTTTAAGATATTTATTTCTCAAAAAGAAAGAATACAATTCACTTAAAATATTGAGAAATACAAGGTAAAATAAAATTAAACAAAATTTTTGAACGTACGGATAACAGAACGATATTTTAGGTTAGGTATACAGGTTTAGAACTTAGGTAAAGTAAGGGTATAAGCAATTTCTCAAAGCAAAGCTCCAATACATACAATACAAACACTCAAAGGTGCCCAAAGCATATACAGGCATAATACAAGAGATTACAACAACAACAATATGCAGCGAATCATAAAATATTTGAGGGTAGACAAAAATAAGAGATGAGCAAGTCAAAACCAAGATAAGCTGGCTGCGTGACGTTATTCGTTACTCGACCAATGCGCGGCCAGCTTATGTTGGTTTTGTATAGCTTGATGTGTCACCGTCTGTTTATAATTTCTTTGTATGAAAACATTATGAAAGCTGCCGGTATTTATAATGACAAAATTACATGTGACATGGCATCATGTGCTCGTTCGGCATACGGCTTTTTTTGGTCAGAAGCCTTTGCGATCATACGCACAATAACCCACCAAAATTTCATCGTAATCGGACTAGTGGTAAAACGCATAAGGGAGAAACAGACAGACGCTAGACGGCCAAACAAGCATTGATTTTTATACATATAGGCTTTGATACTTCAGTAGAAAAAAAACTTATTCAGTTTCCGATATTCCTTGTCTAGTAAACGAGCAATGTTTATTTAATTGTAATCTGTTAAAACGACTCTATCAATTTCAATGAAAGAAGGCCAAAAAGTGTTTTAGGATCAGAAACCGATCGATCTCGCCAAGTTTCATCTCTAAGCAAATTTTTAAGATATAGACCAGAATTAAAATTGAAAAATTTGACAGCTAGAAGCAAATCATATTACTTTTTGGTAACAAGTGTTTTCTAGCTAATTCGACCCCGCTGAATCCGAAAATGCTTGTTACCAACTCGAAATCCCAACCGGAAGTGAGATATTCATGATGGCGGTTATAACCGGAAATCGACACTTTTTTCGCCATCTAAGGTCTATTTAAACGAAATTTAAAGCTAATTTTAAGTTTTTGAGGACAAGAAATACACCCAAATACATGAAAATAGCATTTGGAATCTGCTAGTGCGTTTTTTTTATGTGTTACTAGTGGCGTTCGCAATATCGTACGCGCAAACCACTGATACGCGTACTTGAAAACGTTTAATACTCATAACTTTTGATTTAGTTTATCGATTACGATAAATTAAAAATTAAATGTTAATACACACTATTTTCTATGCTTTTGTAAAAACCCCATTGTAATCGATTCAGTAGATTTTAAGTTATGCGTGCACAAACAAACATACAAAGAGACGACAATTCAAGAATTGATCTTAATGCATTACATTCCTAAACCCTAATTTCCTATCCCCTAATTCCCCATAAATACTCCTAATTATTTATTTTGTAAATAGTTTCCCATTTTCCTTTTTATCATCATTAGATAAATGAATATTAATACCAATATCTGGTATACCGACTGGTCGGCCTCACCAATAGCATACGTAAGACCTGTGAGGCGCGGCAGTAGTTGAATATGTCGCATCATTGCGTTTATGACCATAATAATATATGGCAAAGTCGTCGCTGATTGGCAGCAAAATGCCTCAATACACCACACGATTGCGCGATGGGAACCGTCACTGAGCGAAGGCAGAGCTAGTCAGTCGCTGGAGAGTAGTATATTCCTTGGTTGCTGGCTACTTTGGAGCTGTTAAGAAACCCGAAAATTTGCCTCCAACTTCCGATGCTCTACGCCTACATATTCAAAGGTGCCACTACCAGGTAAGCAGGTCAAAATATGGAAATGACATTCCGTATCCTCATTTAAAACTCACACACTTTTTCTTTCACAGGTATGCGTTTGGGAGAGCGCCCATATCGCAAAGCCTAGGGTTCCCTCTCCGGAGGACTGTGGCTGGGAAGTGCACGACACTACAATGAAACTGGAGCCAATTCTCATGAGGCTGCCACCTATTCCCGCCTACTGCGATGCACTTCGTGCATGTGGTTGCAAAGGCTTGTGCCAAACGAACCAGTGCCGGTGCAGAAAAGGGTCCAACCCATGTATGAAGATTTGTAAATGACGAGCTCTATGTTTAAATACGCATAGCATACGCATATTCTTTGGTTATCTAAAATATTTCTTAATAAATAATAAGTATAATAATATAAACTGACTTCAAATTCTATTTTTGTGTATGTGCGTTTAATCTTGAATTCGTAATTAATTTAATATTGAATCTTTTAATAGGCCTATGCCTTGCCTACGCCTATTACTTAGAGAAACGTGGATGTTCTGAGTTTTCAGAATAACTCTGACTACCCCCTCGGGGAATATAGTCGTGAGCACAATATGCTATGCTACCTTCAATACGCTAAAGTGAGCTTTGAAACTGTATGCAAGACAACTGGTAGTTATAGCAACATTTCTGTCCACCCCAAAAGAGATTATGGTCGTGAGTGTATGAATGTATGTATGTATGTGTATTTTATGCCCTCAAAACTTAACAATTTGGTGTTTAAATCAGGGTTATAGGTCTTAGGAGGCGTAAAATACGTCGATTTCCGGTTTTTTGGCCGCCATCTTGAATATCTCGCTTCCGGCTGGAATTTCGAGTTGGTAACAAGCATTTTCGGATTCAGCGGGGTCGAATTAGTAAGAAAACATTTGTTACTAAAAAGTAATATGATTTGCTTCTAGACTTGAAACGGAGGCCTTTTTCTCAAAATTTTACCGGTCTAATAGGTCTGACGATGTAAAGCTTGGTCGCTCAATTTAATTATTAACCGCATAACTCTCAAATACTGTGGAACAGCTACAATGGTAATAAGTAATTCAAAAGCTGGTTGAGCTTTTAGAATTGATACCCGATGGGGAATCAAGTTTCTGCGGCAACGACCACGAAATACGAGACGTACTTGTAAAATTATATGGCCTTATAATTTACGAGCTTTTACCCGCGACTTCGTCCGCATAAATTATATACCAGATTTTAAGTCAGATGATAAGCTATCAAACAAAAAAAGTTTCATCAAAATCGGTTCAGTGGTTTTTGCGTGATACTCGAACAAACAAACACCCAAACAAACAAACAAACAAACAAACAAACAAACGAACAAACAAACAAACAAACAAACAGACGGACAAAAAGTCCAAAAATTTGTGATTTGGAATCAGGGAAGCATAAAAACCATATCGTAATCTTTTTTTTGTAAATATCTTCAATGTAAGACACTTAGCGGAGCGAGCGAAGCGAGCGGAGCATCAACATGCTTGCTGCTTGCTTGCAGCATGCTTGCTTGCTTGCTGCATGCTTGCTTGCTTGCTGCATGCTTGCTTGCTTGCTGCATGTTTGCTTACTTGCTTGCTTGTATGCATGTTGGAGGCTGCAGGGGGGCTGCACAGTAGGAGGTGCGGTTGGTGGACGCCCCTTCCTGAGAAAATTCTGGGTTAGGTTAGGTTAACTATTTCTGCGGAAAAGTGACCGTACGGAAAAACAAATATTCGAAATAGTAAATTATCAGACTTACATTACTTCGGATAAATGTGGCACAGAATTTTGATCCGTTGGTTAGATGAAAAAAAGGACAATAAAAATTAATTTCTTTTTTTATGTTTCCCCGAATAATATTTCGGGGAAACAAAAAAAAAGGGAAACAATAAAAAGTGTAACGATTTCGGAGAACTAAAATTCGGAAACCTCTAATTCGAAAGTACGATAGGTAACCCAGGTAATATTATTTTACTAAGCTACCTTTTGAATGAATAATCAATTTCATTTCAGTTATTGTGTTTTTATCCCACGTGTTTGTTATTTTTGCAAAGTTTTAGTACCTATTGATCTACCTAGTAAACTTAGTTTTCGATTAAAATAACGTTTTTACAAACTGATATTGATGTGGCTTTTCTATTGTCTCTGCCTACTCCAATGGGAGACAGGTGTAAAAATTATTTAGTACAAAAAAATAAAATTGCAATTTGTCACTTTTAGGCAAAAATTATATTACACACTTCTGTTACAGTTTTATAATAGTTTAGATTTAGATTGAAGAGCATTATAGCTACTACTACTATAATGATGGATTGATATCACTTATAATCATCATAAGATTGTATCCTCCCCATTGTATGGACAAAGGTTTGCCCTCAAGGTAGACGACGCGTCATCATCATCATCCACAGCCTGAATCCACCGACTGCTGGGTATAAGTCTCCATTTGTTTATGTCACTGCCTCTGTCCTGAGCATTTCACATTCACGTAGCTCCCGCGACTCTCTTTATTATCGTCAACCCATCGTGTAGCTGGACGGCCCATACTTGCCTATGGACCACGCATCCCAATTTTCTATTGGTGGACTTCATTTACGCATTGGTACTTTTCCATCATCGTGTGCAGTTTTCCTCGCGATGTATTCATACACATGACAGTTTGAGAGCAGTCGGTGTTGATTGTATGATCCTTTTCGAAATAGTCTAATTCCTGGAGTGGAGAAAAGTCCCTGTATACTATTATATGGCAGTTCAGAGGGAAGAGCCCGCTTCTTAATCGTGAAGTCTTGGGTTCGATTCCGAGCTCGTAGCGCTGAGTTTTTCATGTTCAATTTTGTCAGGAAAACTTGCTTCCATTTTGACGCGTCTAGTGTAACCACTGTCCATTAAATTGGCACTGTGTAACGCTGGACACAGTTTTGACACTATTAGTGAAGCTTGAATATCTAACTAAGTCCTCCAGGGAATTTTTGTCGTTAACAAATGTCATGCTTTTCTACTTCAGTTGAAATTTAAAAGCTATTTTATAGGATGACGGACCACATTTCCAGTACGACTTTCTCTAAATCACTTGTTGCCTGAAGTATAAATGATGGAGCACTTAAGTACTGGTAATTGAAGGGGTTATCTCTAAACGATCAACAGCAATTAGAGTGTAAGGGACAATGTTAAAAAGCCGGCGAGTGGGAGTACATCATGCGAAGGCAGGGGTCGGAAAATTGAGGTCGTACGCAACTCGTCTTCAGGTCAATTAAGCCTCTCTGGGCCGGATGTGTGTTCGGGGGTGGGGGGAGGGGGAGTGGGCCACGGGGCGGGCGGGGGACATGCAATGAGAACATTAGGTAGTAGGTCGTGAAGGATCGCTTGGATGTTACTTCTTGTGATTACATTACTCGACGCGACGGTCCAGTAGCTCGGTTGGGAGTGAACCTGATTGCTGAGACCCTCGCAAGATCTCATAAATTGCAAATACCATTCAATATTGTTATGTTTACTCTTTTGTAAACTTATGATTGATTATACGAGATATAAACTAGAGATAAACGAGTACTACAACATACTTAAATATTTGTCGAAATGCATATACAGGGTGAAATTGATATCATTGGCATCCTTTTAAACTAAGAGTCTACCCATCAAACTGAACAACTTTTACTACGGGAGCAAACCGATCGGAGCAAAACAAAAAAATCTGCTGTTCCATACTAAACTGCAATGTTGACTAGCGATTTTGCGACTCAAATGTATGCAACAGCTGATTTTTTATTTGCTCCGATCGGTTTGCTCCCCCCGCGAGCCCCCTGGAGCAAAAAATAAATCAGCTGTTGCATACATTTGAGTCGAGTAGGCATTGCAGTTTAGTATGGGACAGCAGATTTTTTAGTTGCTCCGATCGTTTTGCTCCCATAGTAAAAGTTGTTCAGTTTGATGGGTTGACTCTTAGTTTAAAAGGATGCCAATGATATCAATTTCACCCTGTAGATAGACGAACTGCGTATTGAAAGAAATGAGTATTGGACCAAGTGGACATTATGACGATTCAAGGTAATTTTTAAGTAATATTTTGATTCTGTGATCATCATATTCATAGTCTAAAATTGATTAACTAAATATTACAACGTAATAAAACTTTGACTACTAGGTATTTAGAGGCGGAGGTCTCCATACAATCATGCCATCTATCTATTACTCATGAATTTCCGCAAAGTAATACCTGATTCAATTAAAATATTACTGAACATCTTACAGGCATAATCATAATAATACATTAACATTACCGATCTTGTAATTGACATAATCGAAAATAATAGCTCTACATACGTACATAGCTAAAAACTCATACTTATACTACCTATACATAATTAATTATATTTATTTCATTAATTTATTCCATTAAAACAACATAAAGTAGGCATTTGCAGTTTAGTATGGAACAGTAGATTTTTTGCTACGGTCGGTTTGCCATAGTATAATTTGTTCAGTTTTATGGGTAGACTCTTCGTTTAAAAGGATACCAATGATATCAATTTCACCGAGTAGTCGCACACTATGTAGAGTCATGTCGACTCAGCGGATAATGCGGCCCTGAGAGGCGCTTTGTTAATTTTTGATGAATTGGACAACTCTCGTAGTTTGTCGCCTTCAACATTAACGCTTTGCCAAATAGCGACATGATTCGGTCGCTTTGTGCAAGTCGACGAGACGGTGACAAATTGTGGGTTCGGTTGAAGTTTGAAATGATATTGCGTACCTATTATGTTTCTGAGAGTTTGAATTTAGTAAACATTGCGCTACGAAGTTTTTGAAACTAAGTTGTACTTCAAAATATTACTATTTAGTCATGTTGTGATGTTTTATTCAAATTAAATGGGATATGAATCGATGACCTGCCAAGAATGTTCGCACATTTTGATTTTTAGCTCATCATACTTATTAAAAAATAAAATTCTGAGAAAAAAATATTTAGTTATGTCAACTAATCTCCGAAATCACGGTCCGAAATATGGTATTTAGAAAACAGATTTTAACCGATTTTGCATACCTATGAACATTCTTCATTAAAGAAAATCAAATTAAGGATTGAATATATATCCGCTGGTTCATAAATACTTCAAAGGCTTACTCCATCCAAACAAAATATATGAAATTATTTTATTTCGCCCCTTCTGTGTTCAGAAATTAAAAATGATTTTTTTCATGACTACTAAGAATTTTTTTGGAGACTATCAAGGTAATTGGGTATTTGACTACATTCAATATATTTTATTTTTATCTACTCAATAAAAAAAGGAGTTAGAAAATAACGCTAAACTCCCATTTTCATTGAGTTTTTAGCTTGAATACTATTTTTAATAACAAGATAAACTATAAAAAGTAATGAAAATGTTGATGACGTCACAACTCAATATTTAGTACAAATCTTCATACAAAGCGCATGTTTTGACGTCCGATAAAGAGTAGCTGATTTGACTAGTTGTCAAGTAGCCCATTATCTACTTACTTTCAGGTATATACTAGAGAAGACACTGCACTTCATCACGCTGTGTGTGTCAATTCCAATCAGTAGAGGTGTACGCACGTCACAAAGTAAGCGCACGTCGCAAGTGGCTCATGACGTTTTTGTCATGTCACCTCTAGTACATAATAGCTCAGTGCGATATTAACTTTCTATTCGCAATCTTAAATCACTTGCCACATTGAACCAACATTCTTTTTTCACACGAAATATTTGTAGGTAGGATAATATATTTCTCTACCCATCGACTTGGCAGAGCACGGGCCAGGATAATGATTAATGTACTCCCCTGTGACTTATCTGGCGGACCAGAAATCACTAGAGAAAAAAAAATTCCGAGGAAAACACGCGGGTAAATGTGAGAAATGTTAGTGGTTTTCTTATCTTTATGAATTAGGGGTTTTTGGCTGTAAGGTTTTTCTTTCTGATTGGGATGAAAATGTTATTAAGGTACATAGATTTATATATTACTAGCGTATATATGTCTTTGTTAAGGTATAAGATTTTCTTTGGATTGTTTTGAATCGGACGAAATTATTTGTTTACAAATCGTCTACCCTACATTAACATAAATCGTCTACTATTATAGTATAGGTGCATAAACAAACGTCCATTTTCCCTTGTAAGGTGGATAGAAACGATGATGGTCAAGGTCCACCCTTAGCCCATTCGGTTTCGACTCGTCTCAATCAATCGAATATTCTCTATTTTACACCATAACATGAACAAAAAATAAAAGAGGCACAAAATAAGGCGGTCTTATCGCTAAGAAGCTAATTTATTCCAGACTTCAGGGTAGAGGAAACGGTGAACGAAGAGAGACAGGCGGTGTTTCCATAAAAATGATTCAAAAAGGAGCAGTCGAAAAAAAAAGATGCCCGTATACAAATAAATAAACCTTTAAGGTGATGTTTATGGGTATCACCTTTCACCCACAACAGTCATTGTAGAAATTGTGTCCCTTTGTTGCTTTCTTAGGACATCCGCGGAAAGTAAGAAAAGCAAGTTCCAGTTCTTGTAGTAAAATGTTGACTCCTCGAAAAGGAAAATTGTAGTCATTTTTCTTTAGTTTATTTTTAATGCACAACTAACCAACCAACATGATACAGTTATGTAATGAAATGCATAAGTTAGTAGCTTGTCAGAGATCCCTTCTGTTAGTGCTATGAACAAACTACTGCCTTCCTGCGGTACTCAGCTGCTATAAAACACGCTGCATGATTAATGATAGAGGAAGTTTGTGTTATAATGCTTTGTTTTGTATTATAAGCTCGTTAGATGAGTTGGTTCTGTTTATTTTAAAGAGTGGATGAATAGAGACGATCTTCCGCGGGCTGTTGGAATTAAAGCGGACCAACTGTATTTGTTCTGAATCAGAATCACGATTCAAGATTTATGATAAAAAAAATTCTCAAATATTTTGTTGGATCGTTTATCCAACTTAATGCTGACAGTTTTTTAAATGGATGATCAGAACATCAAATTAACAAAATTTCTCTATGAGACAAACATGGAAAACGCAAAAAATGTTCTGCTGTCCGATGTATTTGGGTCGAGTAGGATTGCAATTTTGTATGGAGCTAGGAGCAGCGGATTTTCTTTCCCGATTTCGACTTAGTTTCCGTAGAGGAAATTATTCAGTTTGATGGTCTGATTATCCCCATACAAAGTGTCAGCATATTAAGAAGGGTCCTTATCTTTTTTAGGGGGATGATCAGACTCTCAAACTGAAAAACTTTCAGGTTGCAGTTTTGTATGGAACATTTTTTCGCGATTTTGATATTGGTGCCAAAGGGAAAGTTGATCACTTTAATGGTCTGATCATCCCCTTAAAAAAGCATGGTACAAATGACACGGTGAATTCAGACCATCAAACTGAACATCTTTCGCTATGGAGTTAGGTACCCTCTGGCCGCAGTGGGGATTGGTAAGGAACTTTAAAAAGGGTGTTCACAAAGGACCAGCGATGGTCTACGTGGCACAGGCTTAGCAAGCCTGTCAAGGCCCATAACCCCCAAATAATAATAATAGGTACCCTCTTCGTCTTGCCTTTCCTGAGGGTGGTTCCATAGTGAAAGTTGTTCAGTTTGGTGGTCTGAATTCACCGTTTCATTGTGTGCCAGGCTGTCACTCACCCTGTATAAAATATCTTGAGAACTTCGATAAAATGATACATCCCCCATCTGATTGGTTATTATGTAGGCGCTGACCTCGATCTGTTGTTTACATCGCGTCGGCATTGTTGCTCTCTCGTAGCTCTGGTACAATAGTTCCGATGGCATTTCAGTTTTAGGTTTAACAGTTTATCATTTTCTTGCCCACCCCATGAATATAGGCAGAAACTTCTGTTGCCTCATGCATGCTTCAACTGTTTCTTGTTCACCACCTTTAAGTCTGTGTCTTGCAATAAAGTATAGAAGTTTTAAGTTTTGACTGAATGCTTTCGGGCTCGTTTCTGGTGCAAAGAATATCGTTGTCCATACAACGAGGAAACGCAGCCTCAATAACGGGCACATTCCCGACGGGAGACAAGTCCCGAGCTTACATGGTTTTGCTGTCTTTGTAGGTAGGTGTTTTCTTCTTTAAATACCAATTATAATTTAGATTAGGTGAAGTATTTTATAAATTTTTTTTATTATTGTACCTTGTTATTTTAAGTTTAGACTGAATGCTTCAGTTTCTAGTTTTTAGGATTCCGTACCTCAATCGGAACCCTTATACGATCACTTTGTTATCTGGCAAGAGTGGCAAGCTTGTGGCAAGACCCTTTTTCCCAGGAACGGATGTAGGTAATATAATTAGGTATCAAGTTGAAATTAACACCGAGTATTAAAGTTTACAGTCCATCGGAGTTAAAAAAATTCAAGCTTCTAAATCAACGCAATCAAAAGATCGATAGGTACAACATTTTGATGCTCTCACCTAAACTCCGTATTTTCCGTTGACCTAGAATCATGTTTAACAAGCAAGGTCCCACAACACGAATAAAGGAATAATTTTTAGTTGTATACATAAACAAT
The DNA here is from genome assembly GCA_922987775.1 of Agonopterix subpropinquella. Classification (NCBI taxonomy): domain Eukaryota; kingdom Metazoa; phylum Arthropoda; class Insecta; order Lepidoptera; family Depressariidae; genus Agonopterix; species Agonopterix subpropinquella. The sequence continues at coordinate 22,043,288 of OV277708.1, forward strand.
ATTATTGTCTATTACAAGCTTACATTTTCAGTTGAAGTATCGGCCGTAATGTACCAATCAATACAAATAGGAGAACATTTTAACCCACTCCAAAGTTTAGCTTCTCCTTTATAATTAAGTTTGGACGGAACCACGAAAAGAACAGTCGTAAAGAAACTAAGTAAGTAATTAGATTTCATCAATTTTTGAGTTGTCGTGTTCTTCACTTCAGTTCCAGGAATCCTTCAGTCTTTGAATAACAAAAAAATCCACTGAAGCAATTCCATCGCAAAAACTCATTAATGACTCGAACTCGATTCGTTTCTGGGGCACGACCGCGTTGGGAGCTGACACTTTTTGTACTCCCCCATAATATTGTGTGACCTTATTTAATTTACGACCGTAATTATTGGCGATAGGACATAAAGTCGAACGAACCGAAGGCGACCTGCTGTTTTTGTGACGGTTTTATTTCGTTACATGCGTTAAATAAAGGGATAATAGTTTACTATTACATGTTAAACAAAGTGAAATATATTATCACCCTTGTATGTGGGTTATTTTCGAGCGACCGACTTCCTTCTTCTTCTTTCATGTCAGCGTGAGCTTATCGCATGACAATCAATCATGCTCATGGTCTGCTGCTGAAGTGTAAAGTTTATCTACCTAGAGTGTACCAGACAAACTCAGGCTTTGTCACTAGGGGAGACTCTTTCCTTGCAGCCCACCGACTTAATAAAGTATGTTCTTCTCTGTACGTTTTGTGTTTCGCCATAACTCTGGATTGAATTAGAATAGTGTTCCCTTTTAGTGTTCCGTATCAAAATTGGCAAACGGAACACTTATGGAATCAGTTCGGTGTCTGTCCGTCCGCCCGTCCGTCCGTCAGTTACAGACATTTTTCTCAGAGACCGTAAGGCATAAAAAGTTGAATCTCGGTATAGATATAGCAATTGCTGGGCCAATATCATAAATGAAGTAAAAAAAAAAAGCTTAATTTTTATATCGGGGGGCAATTTGGGTGGTAGAAAGGGTAAATAAATATACTATGTAAGTGTCAATTTATAGTGGTTGTCATCAATAACCCATGTTAAAAAACTGGTAGTACGGAACACTGATTGCCCGAGGACCGACTCGTACTTGGCCGGTTTTTTTACCGCTTTTGGCGACGTGACGAGGTGACTAAGTGATAAGGTTTCATCAGAATAAGTAATACACTAGAAACTTCGCGCACTTGTTGGTGTTTGGGTAGAAGAGCAACCATCGACATTTTTTAAGGAGGAAAAATGTATTAAAAGTTCTTCAATTTGGTGATTTGAAATTGAAGCAACCCGTAAAGTATGTAACGCATTTTATTTTACACCCTAAAGTCTAGGGTTCTTCTTAATATGGTGACGGTTTTTAAGAGGATGATCAGATCATAATTCTCTATGGGATCAATTTCGCAAACATCAAAATAAATAAGCTGAGCGATACAAAACTGCAAACCTACTCCACGCAAATGTAGACAGCAATTTTTTTTTTCGCGATTTAGTTTTTGGTACCCTAGAGAATGTTGTTCAGTTTGATGGTTTGATCAACCGCTTGAAAAATGGTCGATGGACCCTGTATGTAGTGCTTCTCTAGCTTAAATAATAAGTAATTAGAGAACGCTGTGGCCTGAAAGAGGATATAGTGACAAAGATAGAGAAAGGTATGTTGAGATGGTTTGGTCATATGGAAAGAATGGATGAGAGCAGATTGACGAGAGCAATCTATAAGGCAAGCGTCAGTAGATATGATAAATGTACTTACACTAACCAAATTGGTGACGTGCTTAAAAAGGGTCAGGTCGATCTACCCGAAACCGAGGAGCATGTATGAAAGGACTGATGAATGTGGAGGAAGCTAGAGAGGTTTGACAGGATCGTAGCAGCTAGCGTTCCGTTGTCTCTGCCTACCCCAGTGGGAGACAGGCGTGAGAATATGTATGTGTGTTATTTCTGGCTTAAATCGCCTTTTCCTATCTATAAAGTAGAGTGTGATGTAAACCGAACAGCCATAATCCTCGACCAAGTGTAGTGAAGTCATAGGGTAAACGAGTAGTGGCACGCCGCCGCCGCACACGTCGCGTCCATACATCACGCCCCGAGCCGGCGCCCGGGTACACCACCGCCCGACTACCTCACGTGCTGGATTATACCTAGTACCTAATTAATCATGCTTAGTGTTTTAAAATTCTTTTTAGGTACTTTGGTTTTAGTGGATAAGAGAGAAGATGGTTCTTTTTTTTTAAGTATGTTGTATTAAGTTAATAGGTACTTATTTTTGCTTCCCATGCAGGAGGCGATTTTTAGGGTTCCGTACCCAAAGGGTGAAAACGGGACCCTATTACTAAGCCTACGTTGTCCGTCCGTCCGTCCGTCCGTCTGTCCTACCTATTTAGGGCTGTAACTTTTGAACCGTAATAGCTAGACAGTTGAAATTTTCTCAGATTATTCGTTATTACGGCGGATTTGTTAACAAATAAAAAAAATTCAAAAAGTTGAAAATTAAGGGGGGTTCTCAACAACAAACTAGTTTTTATCAACGTTTTTTCTTCACGCTCTATCGTAAAAATGGTAATACATACAAGCGTCAAACTTAGTGTGATTATAGAGCAAACTCTACAGAATAACAACAAATACTAAAAACTGGCTAAGTGTGAGTCGGTCTCGCGCTAAAGGTCCCGGATAAAAAAAGTTTTTTTTTCTAAGTTAATAATGTTGTGTTCTGTGGTGGTTTGGTACGGAACCCTCGGTGCGCAAGTAGCCCGACTCGCACTTGACCGGTTTTATTTTCAATCCAGGGTAGGAACTTATGTAGGTACATACAATTTATAAAACTATTAGGCTTTTTGGTGAAGAAAAACATCTTGAGTGCTTTCGTGGCATGTTTTAATTTCACACTCGACAATGTTTGGGTACTGCTGAAATATGGGTATTTTATAAGTAGGTAAGTTAAATTATAATCTGTAGGATCTCACTGTTAGGACTCCCTTCACGAATAATGGTGATAGGAAGTGGGCCATCCATCACGAAGGCACAATGCGGATTGGTGGTGGAAAATTAGACTTTTAACAACAAAACTAACAAGGTCCTCCAAGATTAATAGTTGTCACATAAAATTACTAAATTCTTATAAAAGGGACAAGATATTAGGGGGGGGTATTTCCTACCGTGTCAAAAATTGCATTCTTTATTTTGTTGCCAGAGTCTTAAACCTATAGCAATCAATGACTCGGAATTGATTCATTATGGTTTCGTTTCTCTTTATCTGACACGTACTTTATCTCACGATTAACATTATCTATCTCTATCTAGTTAGTTTGAAACTATCCACTTACATTGAACATCCGCAAACTTGTCTTACAATGTACTACCACGTTTCAAAATAAAGGCACAAACTCAGATAACTTCACTGAAACGCCTAGAGATATAAGTGCACTTTAAACTCTATGTTTTTAAATTCGCAAAGAACTTTCAATCGTCTCATCATCTGTTCTTAGAATAGACCAGTCTATTTTCTTCTCGTATGGATGTCGTGTAATGTGACTATGGGGTAAGGTTTCATTTGCAATATTTTTTTGGGATAAAAATTAAAATTAGACCTAAATAAAGTCAGACTGAGTTGGAGGCTCCGTACGTAGTCAAAGAAAGTCAGAAATAGAGTCAAAACTTTATGCCATAAAATATACTTACATTTCGTAAATAACATATTCTACGTTCATCTCAAAGTTTCAAAAACTGTTGTATAATTTGCATAATGGTTGAAACAGCAATTGTGATTACAAATGGAACTTCTTTTAAGTCAAAATTCGAACTCAGGATTTTGATATGCAACGTAATAACTCGATTGTGGAGGTTATGCCGAAATTGAATGATATGTATGTGAAAAAAAAATCTGGACCGAGCGAGCTCAGATTCAGAGGGCAGAATCAAAACGAAAAGATTGAGCGAGCTAAGCTAGCTCAAAAACTCACTTCGTATGTCAACTCTATTTCCGACTTTTTTTGACTACGTACGGGGCCTGAACTCCAAACTGCAGTCCCAGAAACGGATACCCGGGCATCTAACTCCAAACTGCCTCTTACTTACTGAACATATTTTAGCCTTGTTTTAGATTTGATTAAAAATGACTCCACTACTTGAGATTTGAACGCCTACTCTTAAAGCTGGTTAGTAGTTGCAGCAAACTTTCCGTCCACCAAAAATTTTACAGTAGTTATTTTATATACGTAACGTTTTAAGTTCTGTAAGTTCAACGCCCTCTGCCGTCACATTAACCAGCGTGAGCGAATGTTAAAATTAATTAAACGTCCTCCCCGCGACAGGTCACGCGTGCCGGTGACAGTGACGCGGTGACAACGGAGTGACGCGGTGACGTACGATACTCTGTGCGTCAGTACGTCGTCGTATAATGTCGTGCAATTAGTTTTCAGATTGGGATGCGATGGCAAGTATCTGAGTCTGGTCAAAGTGGGTTAGGAAGTACTCCAATATATATCTTCGCCCGCGTGGACTACTACCCTTTTAGGGGTCGATTTTCGAAAAATCCTTTCTTAGTGCTGTTTAGAATATACAGGGTGTAACAAAATACCATATTAATACTTAAGGGGGTGGTGTAGACCATCAAACTGAACAACTTTCACCATGGAGCCAACATCGAGAAAAAAAAAAGATGTATTTTATACAACGTGCTAATGAATTAACGCAAAACTAAAAAGTAGTTTGTTTAGAATCGAGAGCACAATCGAATTATCATAGTTTGAAAATAGGTAATTTTTTTCAAAATATTAAATATCTTTTTTGTTACATTTAAAATTTTCTGAACCCGATGTCAACCCACCGCACGGGCACACTCATCCTACTTACTACCAAAACAAGATTATAAAAATGTATCCATGAGTACGTTAGCGCTTTCTTTCAGTGCTGAAATTAATGATTACAAATCATTTTTTCATCAATACTTAAAATGCGAATAACTTTAAATTTTAACCATCAAAATAATGAAATTATTGTTTCAATCTAATTATTTTGTTATAAATCAGTTGGGGTGTATGAGGTTTTGCGCTAATTCATTAACACGTTGTATATTTTAGTCGAGTCGGTACTGCAGTTTTGTATGGGACAGCTGATTTATTATATTTTATCTCGAATTTGGCTCCATGCTAAAAGTTGTTCAGTTTGATGGTCTGAAGCTCCCCAGTAAGTATTACTAGGGTGATTTGTTACACCCTGTATATTCTAAATTTCATGTTTTTTTTCTTAAGCGGTTTAGGCTAGGTGCGTTCAAGTGCGTTGTTTGTCATTCAGTCAGTCAGGCACTTGTTCTTCTTATTGTGTGGGCAGCAAGCCCTTTGTGTCAGAGTTTTTTCAGACCGCCTTACGGCCTTTGATGTGGTTTTAATGTAACGACTATTACCACCAGAGATAGTAGCCGGGACCAACGGCTTAACGTGCCATCCGAAGGACGGAATCATCTTTCTTTTCAGACCTATCTGGTAATTTTAGCGATAAGACCGCCTTATTTGTACCATTATCGTTTTTTATTCCTATTCTGTAAATAAATGCTGTTTGGTGTAAATAAAAGTATATTTCATTCATTTCATTCATTCAATCAGGTAATTCAGCCTGCAATGTCCTAACCAACTGTGGAAAAACGTAGAAAGTGACATATCACTAGGTGTCCCCCGTGGGAATCGAACCCACGACCTCCGTCTCAAGAGCCTAATTCTCTTAACCATTAGTACACGGGGGTAGTAAACGGAACGGAACTCTTTTATAGTATAGATAAATATAGGAGGTCGATGAGACCATTAAACTGAACATTTCGTTTCATTTCATTCACTTGTGAACAACTTTCTCTATGGGACCAACATCGAAAACGCGAAAAAATCAGTTGTCCCATACATTCGGGTCAAGTAGGTTTAGGGTACATTTTACAGTTTTGTATGTAACAGCTGATTTGATTTGAAGATTTTTTCGCGATTTGGATATTGGTTCCATATAGAAAGTTGTTCAGCTTGATAATTAATTCTCATCATCATATCAGCCGATAGACGTCCACTGCTGGACATACGCCTCCCCCAAAAGGGAGGGATTTGCCATAATCGCCACGCTTGGCAGGCGGGTTGGCGATCGCAGTTGGATTGAATGTGTGTACTCAGAGCTGACTCAGAGGATGCTGCTGCCCATCCTCCGGTAGATCCCTTAGTCGCCTTTTACGACACCCACGGGATGAAACGGGATAGTGCTATTCTTAGCCGACAAAACACGGACATTATTTCCTCGCTACTGTTTTATTCCAAGATAAAATGAAGTAGGAATTTGTTTGGTGTAAGTAAAAACAAGAAACAATTTATTGAGCTCGGATTAAGTAGCACAAAGTTGTTCTCTCGATTCGACTAAACCATAGCACGTTAAATACTCCTAAGCCGGAGGGGCGTGGAGGGGCGGGGCGAGTCTACGATTTACTCGATTTATACCAGGAGCCCGTTACAAATCTTCGGTAAGCCGCAGCCGAAATTCAGTTCACTTTGTAGCGAATTTCGCCGGATTTACGTTTATTAAGGGAGATACTTGTTTGTTGCCATCTGATTGGGAGATACATAGCAACGTAAAGAGTTGAGGCTGATCGCGTTGGAGCTCGTACGTCACACGGTACATCGTGGAGCGCACAATGTACTGCAATTGGTTCTTGATGTTGGTACCATTGTGTTCTGCTAATTGATGTCTTGGATATTTGGATTAATATTGATGGGTTAATTTTGCTTAGGAAGCAATTACAGCAGGTACAGACGAACGAATAGGATATTTTAGGGAAAAAACCGGCATTGAAAGCTCATGTAAATATCACTAAATATCATCATCATCATAGGCCTTTACATCTGTTGCAGATGGTTTATGCAGTGTTTTTGGAGAAGCAGCACTAAATATAACACTGCAAATTATTATCCTATCTTTTGATCGGAGACCAAACGAGATGTAAAGTAACGTTCAAGATCTAAAATAGGAAAATATGGTATACCCCAAGGAAGTGTTCTTGGAACCCTTCTATTTTTAATTTTAAATGGCATGTAACTGACATCCAACAATTTTGTTTGGAGATGACAGTACTGTAGTTATAAAATTCGATGAATCCTATAATTACGAGCAAGAATTCAATAACACGTTATTAAATGTTAACGTCAATAGCACGCTGTTAAACGGTAGCCGATTAAAATCGTGTTTCAACGTCAAACAATTTACTTACTAATAAATTTACAAAAAAAAAATTGTTATGTATTTTGTTATGATGTGATGTAAATATAATTAATTTATTCGGTTTTATACTTCTTTAATCTATTACCTAGTATTTTCCTGTTTTACGAAGATGAGTCGCGCCACCTAGTAAAGGGTTGTCTCACACAAAGTCTACCCAAATGTGTTCTTTCATCTAAAAACATCTACTTATTTTTAGTAACCTAAGTATAATACTTAAGTATATATCTTTAAGTAGGTAATCGCTAAATTTAAGGCAGGTTTAATGAATCCAGTAGTGGAGCGCCTCATTGATTATTAACGTCGGTAAGAGCATAGTTCCACAGAACCTCTCCTGTACGTACCCGTAACCGTATCCTGCACTAGTACAGTCGACGGCAGACAGAATTGAATACAATTGTTGCTTCAGATAAAAGAGACCATGCCTAATGCACTTGCCTCAATTTTATGACGCAACGTCATCATGAGAGATGCTCATTACATATTTCTTGACACACGTGAGGGTATATAGTATAAGGTGACACGTGACACTGCAGCAGCTTGTTTTGAGCGTCAGATACCTAATGTTTATAGGCTAAAAATAATCTTCTTCCTTTCAGTTAAATCGGGGATGCCACCGTAGTTAGCTGCTGTAGTGGCATAGTGAAATGTTCAGATTAATTTGGTAAACTTAGAATATTTCTGACTACCTCCTTGAATATAGTCTTCAGTATAATATACCTATGCTCATGCTTATATTTAAATTGAGATAATATTTTCTTTATTTAGGGGGGGGGGGGGGGGATTCACTTTGTATAGGTATATCGTATAGGTCAAAAAATATAAGGTCTAACAAAATTAGCTAACATTATTTTAAGGAGAAGAACAGACTATATAACGAAACAACTTTTTCCACGGGACATACATAGAAATCGCGAAAAAAATACAAGGGTCCCATAGATTCGCGTCAAGTAGGCTTGCAGCTTTTTATGGAACAGCTGATTTTTTATCGGTGTCTTTAGTTAAAGATGTTCACTTTGATGGTCTAACTCTAATCTAAACTACCCTTTACATATTTCTAGAGAATTTTGTTACACCCTGTCTGCTTGTGATTATCTAAAATCTACATAACTTTTTTGATTTTTGTGGGGGTTTACTTTGTACATCGCATGGGTCAGGAAATGTATATTGTAGTTTGTGTACAGTAAATATCAGCAGCCGACAGTACGTGAATGTGCTCGCATCTCTACTCAGGGTCGCCGCGGGAAGGATTGACGGTATCCTACATAATTGATGAAACTTTTCTGCACGCACCGAGGGGATCGAATTACGTAAAATTGAGTTCCACGAACAACATCACGCTATAAACAGTACATTTGTTTCAGGGGAAGTGGATGTCGGATTACGTACGTTAATAAAACTTTGTAGCCGACGAAATAAATGTTTTCTTTTTTAGCAGCCTGTCAATACCATTCGTCATGTCTCAAACAAATGAAAGCTGTTGTTAGGGGTTTCAGAGAAATAACCAGGAAATAACTGATGGATATTTTTCGTTCGAAATAGAATACCTACTTCAGGGTAGTTTTAGAATTCGGTATTTTGGAATTTTGACGGCTCAATTACTTCATCGGTTCTGGGTTTCTGAATCTGACTTCGAATCTTATCCCTTATAGGTTAGTTATACAACGTGTTAATAAATTAGCGCAAAACCTCATACACCCCAACTGATTTATAACAAAATAATTAGATTGAAACAATAATTTCATTATTTTTATAGTATTTTTAAAGTTATTCGCATTTTAAGTTTTGAGTCAAAAATGATTTGCTATCATTTCAGCAATGAATGAAAACGCTAACGAACTCATGTATACATTTTAAGAATCTTGTTTTGGTAGTAAGTAGGGTGAGTGTGCCTGTGCGGTCAGTTGACATCGGATTCAGTAAATTTAAAATTTTACGAACAAATTATTTAATATTTTGAAAAAAATTACCTATGTTGAAAACATGATAATTCGATTCTCCTCTCGATTCTAAACAAAATACTATATTTGCGAATGCAGTGAGAGGGGCATTAGAGATGTTAAAGATGTCTGAACGGATTTTTTTGTTGCCACTCACGACATCTACTTATTGTAATAAAGCTCGAGATCAATCGGCAGGGTGGTAACGATGACCATATAGCATTAATGTTAAACACTTATTCTTCATTCTTGTCCAATTAGGTACTAAATACTAGTCTAGACTAAATTCTGAGTCTCTGTGACTTTGTCCAAGGTTTATAACTCCATTCGTCATGTCTCGAACAAATGAAGGCTATTTAGGATTTAATGGATTAAATAACTAACAACAATTCTTTGTTCTGTTTCTGATTGAATTTTCTTGGCATTGGATCTTATTTCAATCAGTTTTTACAGGTTTTTCTCTTTTTTCGTGTATTTTCATGTACTAAAAAGATTTCACAAAAGATAACAATAAAAACGGTGTAATATAAAATGTAAGTATAAGACATCAAACGAGACAAAACAAAGCATTCCTAAGACGAATAAAAAGGGAGAAACAAAAAAATAGATGTTGCGAAAATAATTGGCGTGAGTGTGAAAGTTGTGGGGCGTGGAGTCGGGGCAAGAAGCGAAGTTTTGACTTATTGCCGGTTGACAATAAAAAGTGGCTGAAGGAAAACAACGCAACGTAGTGCTTGATGACGCGTTATCCGGGTCACGTGGTCGCCCATCCGGCTGGACCATGGACTAGGTAAACGCAAGTAAGTAAAATTGTATTAAACTTCCATACCACTGGTATAACAAAACACCCTAGTAAATACTTAGGGGGGGGATGCATGAGACCATCAAACTGAACTACTTTCACTATGGAGACAACATCGGTATCTAGTTTTTTATAAATGATCAAAGGAGCAAACTGAACTAGCAACACGATTATTTGGGACTTAGCTCCATCTTAGAGGCTCGGGTCCTCCATCCGATTTAAGTCCGTGTACAAGGCGATCCAGTCGACCGGTCCGGTTAACGGCTGGATGGATTAATTGCATTGCCGTATTTCCGAGATGCTTGTCTTTTTAGCCTTGTTTCTTTTACTAAACATTTTGTGAAAAATTTTGCGACCTGTACCATGACTGTCTTACGTAGGTACTTATAATTTTAATGATATAGGCGATTTCAACAACAGTGAACTCTTTATTAGAAAAACAGTTAAGTAACTACGCAGGATATTTTAAAAGGAATTAGTGTGTGGGCTGATCACATTCTCTAGGATTCTCTAGTCTTTATCCTCTTGAATCAGATAAAACGGGAACCTGATACGATCAGAAGTTCGATGTTTGAATGTCAAAAGTGACTTTGAAGTCAGTAAACGAAAATATGACTTTCTTTTCGAGCGGTTACAGACAAAAGAGTTCACCGCCAAAATAAAAAAAATAAAAATTTCTATTGTTTTATTAACTTTGAAGACCATGCTAACGTTAAACTTCCGAATGGGGAAATTAGATATTATGAGTGGGTCGAAGGACTTGTTGCAAAATTTACTGACGTGGTATTCAAAATGATCAAATCATAGATTTTACGTCATATTCGATTGTTGATTATAAGTTTAAAACGTATGGTATTCAAAAAAATAGCCATTTAAAATTATCTCCCTCACGGTGTAAGCATGAGAGGTGAAGAGATGAATCACCCCTTACTACACCGGTCGAGGTTGGTGTTGGCCATAGACATAATATATGTATAGACTATAGCCTAATAGACCAACAAAAACACCCCAACGAATAGATTGATTGATAAAGTGTAAATGAAGGCCAGAAACTCAATTCGAATTAAAGAGCTAACATTTAAACTTTGAATTGTTATTTCAATACGAAATAACCACTTGTTTTTCTGAAGCGCTTCCCCATGAAATTTAATAAAACTCCCTCCTAACTCAATACAAGTTTGTAAAGTGAGTGAAATGTTTCCTTTAAATCATGCTCAAAGTAATCGATTAAAACCACGTAAACTCTGAGTTCGGCTTCATTAGCGTCTGTCTTTTGTTGAGTTTGGTTGAGTTTTCTTTGCAGAGAATTTTGCAAGAGGCTCTGCCGCTACCCTGCCCCGCGCCCTTGCCTCTCTAAGGCCTGATATACACACTGCAAAACTTGAAACTGTCGATGTTGAGAATTTCACGTTTTTTGGTTGAAATGCTTTGAGGTGATTAAATATAATATACTTATATGATATGTAAGGGGAAAGGGGTCGCAAGGAAATGCCAATTATACTTTTTAGTTCACTTTTTACTATTTTCTTCAATATTTTAGCACACGGAACACTTTGCTTTCTCTCAAACCCAACGCCATCTCCCCATCCTCTCCCCGTCCCGCTCACACCTGTACGTGCTTCATACTACTCTCTCGCATCACCTTCCTTACGTCATCACTGTCTTACCTCTCTTTCCCACATATTCATCATCATCAACAACCTATCTTCAAAATTACAAAATAAATAATAGTGAAGGAGCGAGCCATACGTTCGTTATTGTGAAATACCTCCAAATAAATGTAATAACTTATACTAGATTATAGCACAAAAACACATAAAAAAACAGAACACCAGTGAATAACATTTAAAAAAAAACATACCAAACTAAATTACAAATAAAAGATGTCCTCCAAAGCGCCCACCCGAGGCAGAGTTCTTAGGAGGCTGGCCGCATTGCCCCTCTGAATGGCCAGACTTACCCTTTGGGCAAAATAGCTGCCAGCCCTCCTATCCCCCATGGCCTCGAACAGGCGCTTCGAGAGGCCCTTTAAAAAAAGCTTCGCAGCAGGGTGAGATTACAGCTATATCCTGGGTCTTGGATTCGAATCCCGGTTCGGTCATGGATGTTAAATACCTGTGACGTTTTTGTGAGCTTTGGTAGTATAAAAATTTATGTGACTGTTTATTGTATTTCATTATTTTTGATCGACAACAAATTTTATAAAACAGTGTTAAATATTAATCCCGCCTGACACACTTCTGTCTATCGCCTCTTTGTGTTACATACCTACTGATTTCGATTACTGATGACAAAACAGTCCGGAGCTAAATAGGAAAAGTTGAACCCAATTAGTGTACCGTGACCCTAACCAGCAACTTTGATTGTTAAGCGATAAATCAAAAGGAATTTTGAAGAATAACTCAACTAATTTTCCCTTGGAAAGTTATTTTGTTAATTATAATGAAGTCGAAGATGACTGGTTTTCTTATTCACTGATCTATAATTAAAAGCCTCCAGTCAACCTTTGAGAAAGCCTTTTAAATGAAATATCAATAAACGTAAACGTCTTTGTAGATTATGAAAAAGAAATTGTAATAACAATAATAGACGATAAAGAAAGCGGCAAAGTTGGAACGGCTGAAATATTGAAGCGACTCAAAGTTGTCAAATCTGAAAATACAGAAGCGTGGGTTATAAAAAGTTAACTCGGTGACACTCGAGTTCATATGGATAAAGTTAGGGGAACACTTTAGCAAATGTTCCGATTTCGACACCCTGCGAGGAAATAACAAAAAAGTTTTGACTTATTGGCGCTTGACGTTGCTCGTCTTTCGCGTAAACATGTTAGATGTTTTTTTAGGAAACATTTAGGCCAACTACATAGTTTAAAAGTTTGTGTCGTTTGAATGAAATAAGGATTTACTTCGGTTCCGGTTCAGAGTTCGCGAACTACATTTTTATATGAGAGTTGTGACGGAGACTCGTATACTACTCGGTTTTATGAAAACTCATCTAAGTTTAGCCATCATTGTTTTATTAATATTACTCACTGATTAACCTAGTTTAGACAGAACTCTAAAAGTTTGTTCTTTTCTCTGTATTCAGTGAGCACTAGAACAATTTTATCACACACAGAACTTGAATAAGTCTGTCAGAAAATGTGTCGTTTTTCATTCTCTTTAAATTCGGCAGAGGAATATATTTTTCCTACGCAGCGCTTTCAGCGTCGTGTTGGTAACAAAGCATTTTGTCTTTTCATATACTTATTTTGGAAAGCCATTTTGCGTACATTTAAATAATAATAAATAACTTGGACATTTTCAACACAAGTCCCATCGAAAGAACCAGAATCAAGACTTGTATTATGATTACTTGACAACTATATACAATACATAAATAGATACAAACATCCATGACTCTGGTACAGATATTCTGGTACAAATATGAGAGATAGATCCCTGATGGGATTGAAACCCGTGAAACAGCCCGTGATCGTTAATCAGCAGGCAGGTTCACTACCAACATGATATAATAATTTATCAAACTTTTAAATAGGCTTAACTTTCTTTCGCTTTCCTCAAAAAGTTTCCTTTGTTCCTTATCAAGCGATTGATTCCCCATTTATTGTTACTTTATTATCATCTAAATCACATTCTCCTTAAAACATTCCGGACAGAAAGTCATCAATGTAGAAGTTTAGAAGTGCCCCACTGGGCCGCTACCGCTCCATCGCATCTCCCTTCGTTATCCATTTAATTGAAACATTTTTAACAAAGGCTGTTTTAACTTGATTGAGTGCCACTCATTTGTCGTCCAAAGTTTTGTGGTGATTTTAGTACTGTAGCCGGAAAAAGAGTGTAAAGAATTTTATGAATTATTCATTTGTATTGTCAAGTTGCTAAGAGGTAGTACAGACACGGAATTACTAGTTAGGTACAGGCGCAATAAAATTTATAAAAATATAATTGGCAAAGGCACATTTTGCTAAGGCAAGGCAAGGATTGCTAAGGATACATATTATTACACTGATACACAAACCAGTGTAGGATACCCATATAGGACACAACTGCAGAAACCGCAGGCTTGACGCACATATTCATATTATAAAACAGGGTGTAAATTAAATGCGTTACATATCGAACGGGGTGCTTCAGACCATCAAAATGAACAACTTTCACTAAACAAAAATCTGCTGTTTTATAAAAGACGAGCTTTTACCCGCGACTTCGTCCGCATAAATTTTATACCAGATTTTAAGTCAGATGATAAGCTATCAAAAAAAAAAGTTTCATCAAAATCGGTTCAGTAGTTTTTGCGTGATACTCGAACAAACAAACACCCAAACAAACAAACAAATAAACAAACAAACAAACAAACAAACAGACAGACAAAAAATCAAAAAATTGGTGATTTGGAATCAGGGACAGGTAAAAACCATGTCATTTTTTTTTTTTGTAAATATCTTCAATGTACAGACACATTTCTGTTACAGTTTTATAATAGTTTAGATTTCTTCCCCAAAATTGTATTGCCTCGTTCATCGACCATGTATTTGAAGGGTGAAGAAAATAAAAAGTATTGGGTTGGGGCTAACACAAAAGATCCCACTGGGTTGAAGTGTTGCCAGCCCCCACAGCAAGATAAGATAAGATTAAGATACATTTTGTTCGAGTAGCTATTTATTACACAACCACGCTGAAAAATTATTAATTTCCCAGCTACAGGCATGCAGCGCAATGATGAATTCTTACCGCGTTTGTAATAATTTTAATAGGTAATTAGGTACCCAATATTTCGACTGTGTTACGCGAAATTGTCCCTTATTCCCTTTAGTTTCGTAGGCAATCGATAAACCACATATTTTATTTGGATACTTACCGAAAACAATACAATAAACAAAATGACGGGAACAAAATTGAAATCATAGCCGTATATTTTAATTGCAATGTTGTGCCCTACAAATTACATTTAAAATTATAGGGAAAACATTTCGATAGCAATGTTCGTTATTTTAATTATACTGATGATGTTATTTTTGATTGCAGATTGCAAATATTTTATTAATATTATCGCGAAATAAATATTTTAGAAAAATACTACGCTAGTTGGTACGCTACTATGACAATGTAGCAGCCATACGCGACACCCAGACCAATTTTTTTTTTGTAATACTCGTTTCAACTTCTTCTTCTTATCGTGTGGGCAGAGCCCTGGTGTCAGAGTTTTTTCAGACCGCCTTACGGCCTCTGACGTGGTTTTTATGTAACGACTACTACCACCAGAGATAGTAGCCGGGACCAACGGGTTAACGTGCCTTCCGAAGCACGGAATCATCTTTCTTTTCAGACAATCAGGTGATTCAGCCTGCAATGTCCTAACCAACTGGGGAAAAACGCACAAAGGGACATTTCACTAGGTGTCCCCCGTGGGAATCGAACCCACGACCTCCGTGTCGAGAGCCAATGCTCATAACCATTAGACCACGGAGGCAGTTTCAACTGATGGGCTCTAACTTACTTAGCATGTGTGATCGCGGTGCACAGATTTTGTTCGCGTTGTCTGTTCTATACATAATTATTCAATGGTAGCAGCAAAGTTTTATTCCAACTCGAATGTGATATATCTGTCTGTATACATCACTATATTTGTATACTAGAAATATTTTAAGGAGTATTCAGATAATAAAACCACAACTTTCCCTAATGAACATGGGTTGAAAACGAGAAAATGGTTTGGACCTCAAAAAAACCGATTATCTCCACTTTTGTATGGAAGGTACAAAAATTATTCTCGATTTTCAAAGTCCAGGCTACATTCATCATCATCTCAGTCGATGGACGTCCACTGCTGGACGTTGGCCTCCCCAAGGATCGCCACAACGACCGGTCCTGCGCTGCCCACCCACGCTGCGCTTTCCGGTACGCGGTCGCCATTTGAGGCCAGATTCTGGTACTTTACATGTAACGTGAAGATTTGATGAGATGAAAAAGAATTGTGTGACCAATGTGTTTGTGTGTCCAAGATATTTTTTTTATACTTCTTTAATTTTGTTCTTTTGTTTTGTTGTTTTTGAGAGTAAAAGGGGAGGCCTTTGCCCAGCAGTGGGACACTGAACAGGCTAAGTAAAAAAAAAAAATGTTGTTGACTCGAATAATCATCCTTAATAAATTTTTGTTGTATATCAATTGGCATACTCTTTCTCGTCGAGTGTATCAATCACCCTTCCCTCAGTAGTTGTATCAATAAGATATCTTCAACTGTAGGCCTAGCATGCCAACCCCAAGTAAACGATAAAAATCAAGATGTGCCTCTGATCTGTGTGATCTTTCCTTCTTTACAGTATGCCAAAAAGAGTGCGCATGACATTTTTCTCGTTTACTCGCTTTTTCGTGCGTGGCATGCTAGCCGTGCCGTAAAGCAATTGACTGTCAGCCGGAGCATCTCGCTTTAAATTGCCAACGTTCTATCTTCAAGTTTACTATCTCTGTAATATACTAAAAGGGTCTCGAGGTGACTTCTCGTTACTGAGTCCAGTGGTCCGTTACAGACCTGACGCCTGCAGACGTTTGAATTGCACTTTTAGTAACCGATCTGTTTTATGAAATTCGGTTGGATTATCCTTCAGTTGGTGGACTAACGTTCATACGCCCTCACTGAGGATAGGCCTGTGCACTGCAGTGGGATGTATATAGGCTGACGATGATCCTTCCGTTGGTCCAGAATAGCCCTCTTTGTCCTTAGTATTTTATGTTTTGGTGTAAAGTAAAATATGATTTAACAATCAATCATACTTTATTTTACTGCCAGACTTAGGTAGCTTAACAGCTAGAACAGAGCATGATTGAAAATAGAAGTTTGAAAACTAATTACTTGCCTTCACCTATTCACATTTGTAATCTTGAAGGCCGCAAACTTGCACAAGTCATAATTGGCAATACTTCAACTTTTTAAGAGCTCTTTTTTTATAACCCTAAAAGTATCTGGGAAGAAAATATCCGTATCGTACTTAAATTCTTTCACTCCACACAAAATTACTTTATACCTATCTAATCATTTTTATATCATAGTGAATTTTCAAAACGACCAAGGTGCTATGGTATTATAATAAATAATTTCTCTCAATTATAAAAAGTGGTGCGGGTACTAAAAGTGTAATTGAAATCTAGTAGGGCATCAGATCTATCTAGTCTTAAGTCTGATGTATTTTATTCTATAACAATTTGTAAAGTTGTATACTTATTGTACTTGTAGTATAAAATGTAAGAGAGTGGAATGTAAGTATGTGACCGTCTAACTAAGATATTAGATGAAATATTTGATGAAAACCTTTTGTAAATTTTTTAGGGTTCCTAAATGAAACATAGTTTTTGAGAGTTTACGAGATACTTTTTTTTGTACTGTCCTATTTCGTCCCATTGCTGGGCAAAGGTCTCCCCAAGCTTTTCCAGCCTTCTCTGCCCCGTGCCATCAGTTGCCATTCTACTTCGTGACAAGTTTCTGCCTAAAAAGTGCCATAGTTAATGTATAAAATGGTTACAAAGTTACTCAAAACCGGGCGGACGCCCTTTAAGTTACTTCTTTTCAAGTAACTTGGCCTACGAAGTATAAACTTACATTAAAAACAAAAATATTTTCTAAAAACCTGAAATTTCAATCATCAAAACATGAAATCTTCATTCGATAATTTTTTTTACCTTTGCTTTCTCACTGTAAATGTTTATAAATAGTATACAATGATACCTATAATAATACCTACCTATATGATAGGCATGTAGGTACGAGTAGGTGGGGTGAAAAGGAAAACTTTTTTGATTTCGTTGCGGGACTGTAACTCACACAAAATTGAGTTTTATACTAAATCATGCCGTGTAGGTATTATACGTTTAGCTTTTGGGGTTAATTTTGAAAGTTTTATGTATGTGTGTAGGATTCCAAATCCTACTTTCGTATCTCCAGGGGTCCGGGTCCGTAGTACATACCATCGATTTGCACCATTGACTAGTAACACAAATAATTATAAATTTTAGTGTTTTAGCATTATGATGGCTTCTGGATCGAAAGGCATGTCTACTGGCAAGTAGGTTGCTAGTTTTTCGCTCCCATATTCCTTAGGTCCGCCACACACATACGGAATTTCAAACCGGAATCCTGAATCAGGATTACGATTTCGTATGGATTTTCCCCTACACAATTGCGGTCGGGATTGCGCAGCTGTCAAATCCTATACAAAATCACAATCCTGATTCAGGATTCCGGATTGCAATTCCGTATGTGTGTGGCGGACCTTAATCGCTTCGAACGGCAGCCACCACAGTAAAAAATGGGGGGTCTAAATCATACATTTTGGTCGAGTCTATTGACATTTTCTATGAAACTGCTGAATTTTTTTGCGGATTTTAATGTTGTCCCTTAGTAAAAGTTGTTAAGTACTTCTATCTATCTATCTATAACGTCACGCCTCTTTCCCAGTGGGGTAGGCAGAGACCAGGGCGCGCCACTTACTACGATCCTTACATACCTCTTTTGCCTCATGCTTTTGCATCATTGTTAAGTACTTATGTATCGTATTGTTGTTTAAGTACCTAGGTAACGCATTTAAGTTTATAGTGTATATTAAATAAATAGTAGACAAGTTGTCATGGATGAAGAGTAATTAGAACAAACGTGTTTTGTAACTATCGTACGTAGTGAACCCAATTATTGAAGAGTTAGTTGATGTAGCGACCTTGGACCATAGAGCAGGCAGCTCGAAACGATTGGCTTCTAGAATTATCGCCCCTCGCCGAGCCCGTTAATCCTACTCCTATGATTGATTGCCCCACCCCCCTCCACACCCCGCCTCACCCCCCGCCTCGTCCTTGAACGAGAGAATTGTTAAATAGCCATTTTAGCTAAATACGAGAAAGATAGCAGACGCGACTCCGCCAGGTGGCGCTGGCGATGGTGCATCGTGATGTAATTAGTTTAGAAGTGAGACCACGTTTTGATCTTACTTCAAATAAAGTTGGAGCTCTGGAAGTGATTGCGTAACCTAGTTTTATACATTATAATCATAACGCGTGGATATTGAAATTGAAAAATTGTTTTATTAGAGAACGGTGTGGTCTAAAAGAGGATGTAGTGACAAAGATAGAGAAAGGTATGTTGAGATGGTTTGGTCAAATGGAAAGAATGGATGAGAGCAGATTGACGAGTGCAATCTATAAGGCAAGCGTAAGTGGAAATGTTGGAAGGGGACGACCTAGACGTACATATACGGACCAAATTGGCGAGGTGCTTAAATAGGGCCAGGCCCTCTACCCGGACTTTCGATTTTCAATATATCGATACCGTTTTGGTCCGGATGACATTGGAACGAAAACGTTCACGCAATTGCGAAGTTCGAATGTTCGGGTCCCCTGGTCAGATCTACCCGATACCGACGAGCATGTATGAAAGGAATAATGAATGTGGTGGAAGCTAGAGAGGTTTGTCAGGATCGTAGCAGGTGGCGTTCCGTTGTCTCTGCCTACCCCAGTGGGAGACAGGCGGGAGAATATGTATGTATGTATGCGTAGAAATTGGGAGTTTCTTCGTTAACGCACTAATTCTCTTTATTAGCAACCTGCGCTTTCTGAGGACACCCCAGGGAAGCTTCTTCTTATCGTGTGGGCAGAGCCCTGGTGTCAGAGTTTTTTGAGACCGCCTTACGGCCTCTAACGTGGTTTTTATGTAACGACTACTACCACCAGAGATAGTAGCCGGGCCCAACGGCTTAACGTGCCATCCGAAGCACGGAATCATTTTTCTTTTCAGACAGTCAGGTGATTCAGCCTGCAATGTCCTAACCAACTGGGGAAAAACGCACAAAGTGACATATCACTAGATGTCCCCCGTGGGAATCGAACCCACGACCTCCGTGTCGAGGGCCATTGCTCTTAACCATTAGATCACAGAGGCAGCAGGGGAGCTGAGCAGGAAGAACATAATAGGAGACGGTCGCATGCGAGCGAGACGGAAGCCGCGTGTCTGTAGCAGCACTAAAGCATCGTGAGACCATTCTATGGAATGCCGGGAGAGTGGGTTAGTTACAAAAATCACTTATAATGTTGAGATTCTGTCAGTCAATAAATTATTACTGTATATACCGCTTACGGTTGGCAACACAACGCGAGATGCTGCGAGAGCGAAAGAAAAATAACCAATTTATTAACATGTTTGCTAAAAGTTTCCACAGAGTTCCTTCGGCTTCAACAATTTCACGTATGCTATGAACTTACGGTATACAGGCTGACTTGTAAGATGTGATTTTCTACTGTATAAAATAAATTATCATAAGAGGAAGCAAATGAAGTAGTCAGGACCTTAAAAAAGTTTATTAAATGTAGTAGGAAAATAATAACGCTTATGATTATGACTATTCTTAATCGAAGGAGTAGAAAGAGATAATTATTTAAAAAAGGCGTATTTAGAACATCAAAATTTCACTAGGAGTGTTCAAACTCTGATTAGTGTGTCAGGTAGTGAGCCCAAAGAAGTAGTTAGGGCCTTTCAAAGTGCATCCGTAAAAAGTTTATGCATACCTAAATGTAGTAGCAAAATAATAACGCTTATGATTACGACTATTCTTCATCGAAGGGGTAGTAAGAGATATTTAAAAAAGGCGTATTTAGAACATCAAAATTTTACTTACAGTGTTCAAACCATAGAGAAATCACGCGCTCCCCTGGGGTTCAAACTCTGATTAGTGTGTCAGGTAGTGAGCCCGTTGAGTTTTGTAATAATACAGTAGATAAAATCATAATTACATGATGAACTACGCTCTTTTTAAAAAATCGGTCAAGTGCGAGTCGCTACATGCGCCACGAGGGTTCCGTACCACACCACAACACACACAACACATTAACTTTAAAAAAAATATATTTTCTCCCGGACCTTTTACACTAGATTGACTCACACTTGGCCGGTTTTTATTATTTTTTGTTATACTGTAAAGTTTGTTCTATAATTAGAACTTGGTGAAGTTTGACGCTTGTATGTATTGCCGTTCTTACGAAAGAGCGAGAGAAGGAAACGTTGATAAAAACTAGTTCCTTGTATGAGGATGTATTCCCACCTAAAATTAAAACTTTTTTTAATTTTTAATATTTTTTAACAAATTCGCCTTAGTAATGCACATTCGAAGAGTAAATAAGTTGGATTGCAATGTGATTAGAATTAAAATTTGATTAGGATAAAACTTGGATGATTTAAAATAGCGCAATCGCCCTCCAGTACAGATAAATGGAGGCAGGAAGGAAGTTAGTAGTCAACTTGCTGTTAGATAATTTTCTAGCCACCTTAATATCCTCCTCCTGAATTATTTGTATTTTGAATCATTACATACTACTAAATTTCCTGCTAATGACAATGCAAGAATTAACATGAGCCGTTACTTTTGCGATATAAATTCTAGATAATCATCCTACATAACATCAGAAGTCGTCCTGTATATTTTAACAAACATTAACTTGGATACCATAAACTTATTATTACGCAGATACGCATGTACCTACTGATGTTAAACTTTATAATTGTAAAGACGAGGGTGTCGTGTATAGCGCACAATACCTTCATTTTCCTGGTAAATACGTTGTATTTACTTGAATACCGCCAGAAATAGGAATTGAAAACGTGACCTATAGTGTTACTGAAAGAGTTTCTGTGGGCGGGCGCATATAGCACATTATATGAAGTTTACATCAAGCTGACAAAAATTATCAACCAAACCAACCAAACTAGTTTTAAATATAACCAAACTTCCCAACTGTTTTGTAGGATATAAACAGTTGGAAAGTAGCTCAGTTTGGTTATATTTAACTCTAGTTTGGTTGATCATTTTTTTTAGTGAAAGATCAACTTGGACATTGATATTTCTCGAAGGCAACCCTATGTCTCATAGGTTTATTAAAAGATACAATTAAGATAAGTCTACCTTCAATTTGGTAGGTATAAAATGAGCGTTTTCCCAGAAAACATAACTTTTAACATAATATTGCATATATAATTTGCATTCAAAATCCGAACGTAATTCCGTCAGACAAGGCTGTATGGTCTCTTATCAGCTGAGTTTTTGTTCGAAAACAATCTCTAAGTTTATCCCACAATCTACTCGACACTGGCGAAAATGAAGTGCTTGCAAGAGTCCATTAAATCATAAATTTAAAAAGTTTGGTTTAAAATATATGGATTTTGACACGGGAGTTCGTACTAAGAATTAAAAAAGTATCTAGATAAGTTAAAAAAATAAATTAAAAAATTGAAATTTTTCTCTGGTATAGTGGTCTCCTTGGTGAAATTGGATAACGCAATTCCCCGGTTTGGAAGAGTGCAAATTCAAGTCCCGCCCGAGACTTAATTTTTCAATTTAAATAAACGATGATTTATTGCCTATACAATGAGCGTATAACGACGAGTCAACGGGAACAACGTTTTTTGCATAAGGCTGCCTGTCCATTGACGCGAGCTGGCTGTGCGATCTGTGTAGCTGTGTAAATGTTAACTAATCAGGAGCTCGGCCGATCTCGGTCGGATCTCTGATTGGTTAATATTTACACAGCTACACAGCTCGCACAGCCAGCTCACGTCAATGGACAGGCAGCTTTAAGCTATGCTAGGGGGTTGCGTCAGGCCTATGGATGGGTATCCACTGGTCTAAGTAACAGAAAAATTTTAGAATATTGGAATATGTACGTTTTTTTTATTTCAATGGGTTTGCTCTTGACCTCAATCCAGTCCTCAAGACGAAGATGGGGTCGATCGTCAAACTAAATCAGACTTTTAATTGCTAAAAAGCTTTCGAAAGATAGAATCAACAATACTCTGAACTCTCCCATCTTTCGAACAATCTGCAATCATGAACGTGAAAGGTTCGCAATCATTGTGTTAAAGCGGCAACGTTCGTACAGTTTTGAAATTAATAAAACGGCAGAAGCGGGACACGGGGCCTGCTCGTGACGGGCATTGTCCCGCTATGTCCCGCGTGACGAGATGTCCCGCCGGCTCGCGGTCGGTTATCGTGCACAGTTCGTTTGTTCACACGCTTGATTACGGGACTGGAACTGAATGTGGTTTGTTTTGTAGTTCTATAAATTATATTTGAGGAGAAATGTGCGTGGGATGACGTACTCCGCCGTTTAGATAATCAAAAGCCATTGCCCACGTGACGAAATGAATTCGTTTCAATTAATATGATTAAGAACACTTACAAATACCTAGTGTGATAGCTAGATACACAAATAAATAGGTGGTATATCATACTTCAAAAAGAAATGGAAATTATCCTTTTCTAATTGTAGCATTTCTTATATAAAATTCAAATTCAAATTTTCCAGTTTTGAGGCGAAACGGGATTGGGCGTTTTCCTTTATAGCGTATTCATAATTACTCCGAGGTGCTGCTTCAGTCAAAACGTTTAACATACACTATTATATACACCCACTCACGACCGTAACTTTTTTTGGGATAGTCATAAACAAAAGCGAGCGCGCACTAAAGGAAAAAAATTGTTGTCGTAGACAAAAAGAAATACAAGAGTTAGGTATGTCAACCTCTTCAAAATGGAAAATATTTTGCTGCAACTCGCAAAAATTACACATGCTACATTAGCAAACATTTTGAGCAGCCCTTAATTATGTATGTATTTGTTTTAACATAACTAAATACACAGCCTCCATCGCTGTATATAATATTCGCAAAACATCATGTTTGCAAAACTAATACACATACACACAACACAACCTGATACTGGTTTTCATATGACATTTCAGAAACTATGCAATTACCAACTACTTATATCTACTTAAAATGGAAAGTATACTCACCCAGCAAAATTATTAGTAGGCCAACGTTGTTGTGAAAAGTATTGCATATATAAACAGAGGGTGGGCAGCGTCCTCGGACAGACAGCGGCCTCGTGCCCCACTCAATCATTGGTCGCATCGATCATCTCGGTTTATTTTACTTTCTTACGCTTGCCTTCTACTTATCCGATTGATTCTTTTGCTCTTAGCTTCGTAACTTATTTTCACAGGCTGATATAACATACCTACAAATTCACATCCGAATTTATTTTTGGGTGGGCAAAATCTTTGTTCCAACTAATCAATCAATCCTATAATGCAATTAGAAGCAACATTCGAAATGTTTTATTAGATAGTGGAATTTTGGGCGGAAGTTTATAGATGTTTGTATGAATAGTTACCTGCAGTTTTAAATAAACAGACGTTAAATACGTTTCTCACTAGATACCTGTATACTTAAATCTGCAACCTGTACCTTTACATGGTGTAAGGGACAGCCCTCCACAGACTGAAACAATGAACTCAGAACATTAAACTGAACAACTTTCACTATGGAGTCTACCTCGGGAAATGCGAAAAAAATCAGCTGTTTCATAATAAACATACCCGACTCAAATGTATAGAACACATAATTTTTTTTCGCATTTCCTGAGGTACAACATCTTTCCCTAAGGAGCCCATAGCCATAGTGGAAGGAGGGCTGTCCTTTACACCCTGTACAAACAAAACCCCTAAGGTAAATATTTTCCTCAAAAAATCTTAACACTATCGTAGCAAGAAGATTGTTTAGGATTATTCTGACTTAATAATAAGCAAGCGGAAGCCTTTGTATGCGAGATCCGCTCGGAGGGCTCTCGAGGAACCGGGAAGAAAGAACGGAAATTAAAGTAAGGGACCCCGAGTCGTTCTACTGCGTGACATCTTCTTATAGCTTACAGACATTGGTATGCGATAACTTTATTTTTAAAACCCGAAATAATTTATTCAGGAGCTTGAAGCCATAAAATCTTTTTTTGAAGTTACCACCGTGTTGGCGCTGTAGAGAAGATGCGGCCAGAAACTCTATTGAAATGATATTATTAATTTTTTTTCTGTTTATTTGAACATCATGCAAAAACTACTAAACCTATTTTGATGCAGTTTTCAAAAGTCATAGCTCACCGGACTTGATGCAATTTAAGCATGATTTTAATACAAAGCAAAGCAATTCCATGATTGTGGATAGTAACAGGTAACTTATTTTTTCATAAAAAAATGTCTACTGATAAATAAATTCAGAGTAATTTCGTGAGTTTATGCATTGTTGTAACACAACGTTTTATTAGATGATATTTTAGATGCTGATAAATAGGTAGAAGTTTAGA
Organism: Agonopterix subpropinquella; assembly: GCA_922987775.1. NCBI lineage: Eukaryota > Metazoa > Arthropoda > Insecta > Lepidoptera > Depressariidae > Agonopterix > Agonopterix subpropinquella. The sequence goes on from OV277708.1 coordinate 22,068,455, forward strand.
TCGTTTCTGCATTTTATATGAAGAAATACTTCTGTCCACTTAAAGTAAACAAATTAATAAAACGGGTGTTCCTTAAGTTGCATGCAATATTTAAAAATCATGTTTTGAAAATCCATAACAGACATAAGCATAACATAACGTTAATTCATAAATAAAACAATTAATAATTATTATTTGACATAATCATGAAAATCCATAATTTGAAAAACTCGTTTTTAGACGCCAGATCTAACTCAGTGGGTTAGGTTAGCAAGGAGCGAAGCGACGAGTATGTTAGGTTTCTTGCAACCACAGAGCACGAGCCGAGCGAGCGCAGCGAGCATGCCGTGGCAGCGGCCGGCGACTGCCAAAACCAAATTGCTATACTGTTTACCTAGTCCACACGAAAATATCGTATAAATATCACCTCGCCATCACATATTTATTTGTATTAATTTTACGTTTTTTTAACGTTATGCATATTTTATGTAATTCATATTAAAGATATACTTACTTTTTAAAAACATTAAATTACTTCAATAAACATCGTTATAGTATATAATACAATACTCTTTATTTGCACACCAAAAACATTAAATAACAATAATAAAAGCAAACAAAAGTATAAAGTATAATTTGTTTTCACATTATCATAAATAAATAGATGGGTTGGGTACATATCGTATATAGGCGTAGCTCCCACTTTGTAGACCTTAATTGAAACAGGAGTCTGCTTAATAAATTGTTCTTGCCAAGTTTCAAGTGGGTTACTTGTGAATGTTCCCCATGAAATTTGACCGTAATAAATAACACAGTTTCATAGTTCTCGTATCATACCTTGAACCTTTGTGTTATGGTGTATTTTTACAGGAGATTTGGCAACACAGTGAGAACAAATGAAATAAATCAGTCATCCACGTAAATTTTTTTGCATTTTTATCTTACTTTAGGTAGCAATACCGAAGTTTTAACAAGCTTAAAATTTATAGATAATAATTCGAAACTATCAACAAAGAAAGTGCCTTTATTAAAAAGAGTGTTGGAATAAACACGTATCTAGAGTATCTACTCACATACACATTACACAATTCAGGGTATTTTTGTATACGTACGGTGACGATATTTATGGGGTTGATCAGACCACTAAACTAAACAATTTTCTCTACACAGCTAAACGAACGTGCTTCTCTCTTCGATATTAATCGAAATCGCAAAAACAAATTGCTGTTTCATAAAACTGTAAACTGCAACAGATATTTATAAAGGCCTATGATGATGATGATGAAACTAGCTCGAACAACAGATTTCACTTTAAATAAAATAAATAAATCAAAATAAAAATTGTTTTTATTTTCACCACCACCACTTTAAAAATACCTATTAAGAATAACGCTATAAATAAATTCAGTAGGTACCACAATCCCTGTTAAGGTAACAGTAAAAGTCAACTACCTAATCTTGGTATCTACTATCTAGTTAGTTTATGTACGTAATATTACGAAAATAAATTTCAATAGAAGCGCATTTTCCAAACTAGTATTCCTAGTGCATCGTGCAGCACCTGACATCAGATTACCGCACCAGGCGACACATGACGCTGCGGGCCGCGGGGGCGGAGCGAGGGGATAATAGTTCCGGGGGGGCGGTGACTGATCGGGTTCTAAACTGCTTGAGGAAGGTGGCACTTGCCAGCGGTGTAAACAAGCTGGGAGCTGCCTCTATGATAAGACTGCAATGCAGACAAATGTTTTGGAGAAAAAAATATTTCCTTCCGATCCGATGTTAGTATCTATAGTGTTTTCATATACCTACACCGAGTTAAAAATCATAAAATAATAATACAACCAAAGTATTTAAAATCGACAGCTTTAAGACGGGTATTACATGCTCAGTCTCGCATCAGTCTGGTCATGTTGATTTGAAGGGAAACCCGATTCTGTTCTTGTAACACCCGACTAATATGGTGCTTCAGTTTATCAGTTTCCCTTCAAATCCAATATACGTGACCAGAATAATAATAATTGTAATAGTTATACCTCGCGGCACGAAACTCTAGCGCTCAAATGAGTGGATTTAGACAAAAATAGTGCATAGTGTCTTGTACATACACGGCCAGCGCATTCAAGGTCAGCGCTAGAGATTTATGCCGCGAGTTATAATAAGTCGTGTGATGTTGTAGAGTTTCTGGCCGCATCTTCCTTGCAGCGACAACACGTTCCGATGGCGGTTAGCTTCAAAAAAAGATTTTAAGTTGAATAAGTGGGCTTCAAGCTTCTATGATTTCAAGTTTGAGTTTGACTGATGGAGCAGAATGAGCGTGTAACACCCGTCTAAGAACATTCTTTTTTAGAGTCGATAGGCATCGTTGTGAAGAGATATGCCAATCGGCGTTAGAGGCTTGCCGATTGTGAAGGTTTATAGATATATAGATATACGATTCAGGACTGGGCCTGGTGTACTTTTTGGGTTTGGCTTGATACCGACTCTAATAAAACAAAAAAAACTAAATGTTATAATAATATGCTAATTTAAAAGATGTGGGTTGTATTATTGTTTTCTTCTTTTTTTACAATCTAAAATTGCCTCTCTACAGGGTGAAATTGATATCATTAGCATCCTTTTAAACTAAGAGACCACCCATCCAACTAAACAACTTTTACAATGATAGCAAGCCGACCGGAGCAAAAAAAAAAAATCTGCTGTTGCATACATTTAAGTATAAGGATCCACAGGATAACACCGTATTGTAGCCATGCGTGGGCATACGCATAATATGCTTGTGTAGCAATTTTTAGGTTTGTTGCTTTTTTGAGTTCATAAAGGGCATACGTGAATCTCGATAACTTACTTACAATTTTGTTGATGTGCGCTTTCCAGTTAATGTTCTCGTCTATTTCGATTCACAAGGGTACAGTTTTTTACACTTTCAATTTGCATGTTATTGTAGCTATAATTTAAGTTAAGTTTAGGTTATGATATCAATTTCACTCTGTATAACATAACAACTAAGCACAGCATTATTTTAATTAACTAAGGCATTACAATTTCAATGGAATGGATTGAATGAACGCATTTTTAATTCGTGGATATTCTGAGGTTTCGGAATATTTCTGACTACCCTCTATGGTATAAATACAATGCTACAACTTCAAATTCAAGGTCGTAAACATATCCTACAAATTCAATGTCAAAGTCATTATCGACAACTACATAAAAAAAATGACGGTGTCGATTCTAGAGGCACAACATACCTACTCATTAATAAGCTATAGTATAGTTATGATCATAACTTCGTGTAGGTACATCAATTCCATAACAAAACTTACATATAAAAGCTAACCCATAAAGTGCTATGTCCAACCAACTGTCGACTCAACTAGATGGAAGCTCTTAAACTAACGCGCCTCCAGGGGGATTTATTCACGCTGACCCAAACTTTGTCACTCCGCTTCGCTCCATGTACTCGTACGTATGTCGGTCCACGTGAAAACTACCCAACGTAACTTAGTTACACTTGTGAAAGAATTGATGGCTGTAATCTGTTACAACTTAGGACTAAAATAAAAAGTTGGCGTATAAAATCAAACCTTAAAACGAGATGAAATTGCACTCTTATCTTACTGTAAGGTGGTGGTGAACGTCTGTGGCGCGTTGCGGAGAGACACCCACTTTTGGGGTCCGGGTTCAAATACGCACGGACAACGTGCCATGTACCAATGAATTTTCCTAACTTATGTACGTAATACCGACTGCTCTCAAACGGTGAAGGAAAACATCGTGAGGAAACCAGAAAAGGTTCACCCTCCCTGAGAGTAGGCCTGTGCCCTGCAGTGGGACGTTTATAGGCTGATGATGATGGAGGTGGTTGGTGGTGGTTGGGTTCAGACCATCCCGAGGAGGGTACGGTCGTAAGATAATGTAGACAATTATCATCAGATTCAAAGATTTTTTTTGGTCTATACGAACAAGCCCTTCCTAAGAACAAGGGCTCCTAAAATGCGGCAACTAAAATTCCAGCTTCAAACTTTTATCCGAATTATATGGAAATTTATAGTAGTTAATCCCAGTAGTTAAGTTACTTTTTTATTAGGGTTCCGTACCCAAAGGGCGAAAACGGGACCCTATTCATAAGCCTACGCTGCGCTGTCCGTCCGTCTGTCGCTACCTATTTAGGGCTGTAACTTGTCAGAATCATAAAAAGTGGCCGCCATATTTCAATACGGTTAAAGTAACGGATGAAACGGATTGTATAATGAACTCGATTTGATCGACGATTTCAAGATTTCAAAAGACGTGTGTACCCTATTCTGTACGGAAATCCGAAATCATGCGATTGGCAACACTCGTTGCTAGGAGACGGGAAATAATACGCCTCACAAGATGTAATATTTTTTGCCGCATTTTATTAGTACGTCGGCGGTATCTAGTCGTATAGACCAAAAAAAACCTTTGATCAAATTATATTCGGCCCACTGCAGGGCACGGGCCTATCCTCAAGCCGTGTGCTTAAGATGATTGGTGGACTACCACATAAGGATCAGAATTTCTCGTTATGTCGAAGGTTGTATCAAGTTTTATCTTTGAATTTGGGGTACATAGGTAGGTACATAGGTTTAAAATGGTTACGTGTAAAGATAATATTGCAGCCTATGACTTTTTCGTTCGCATCATAAGAACATTCATTTGTTTTATTGAAGTCGCTGTCAAGCCGGTACGATTCGCGACATGGCTTGCATTTTTTGGCTTGGCTTGACACCGACTTCTATAAAACAAATTAATGTTCTTATGATGCGAACGAAAAAGTCATAGGCTGCAATATTATTTTTAAACTTTTTAGTTTTTTTGAAGGCGGTTTTAATTTTTTGTTAAAATTATCTTTTTAACAAGTTTATTTCACAATTTTCAGTGGTGAATTCATTAGTTCGATTTAATAGGAGTGCTTTAAATTAAAAAACGCACTAGTCGGCAGTACGATTTTCGAAGGATCCCCTCGATTTCTCTGAGATGCCATCATCAGATCCTGGTTTCCTTATCATGGTACCACCCTCGGGACATCTCCTTTCCAACAAAAAAAGAATCATCAAAATCAGTTCATAAACGACGAAGTTATCCGCGAACACACATAAAAAAATAAAATAAAAAATATATATATATACGGTCGAACTGAGAAACCTCCTCCTTTTTTGAAGTCGGTTAAAAATGGGAAGACATTTTCGATACCTTTCTGAGGGATTGACCAGAATATACGTGGGCGGAATTGAAATAGGAGAAGGGTCACAAAAGTAGGTACATCAAAAGTTTGGTAACAATATAAACCTCAATTTAAATATCCACCCCACCACACATAATTTAAATAAAGTTTAAAAAAATTTAAAATTTCTAACTACATATTTCTGGTTTTCGGTACATCCGCAACCCTAAATTTCCGTCCCGTATACAAGTTTAACAACTAGTGTCGTGTACGAAACGACTATTGTTATGTTTTCGTACAACGCGCGCCAAGTCCCCGTCCTAATGTAGATGCGTCTTGTTTAGCAAGAAATGGACTTTGTTTCGGTTCACTTTATTACAAGTTGTTCGTTTTAATGGTGAGTGGGTAGTTGTCTTTCAGTAGCAATGTTCAGCACAGTAGAATGTGTAACGATTTTGGCGCTGTCGTTTTTGGTAACTTTTACCACGCATGAAAATACTATCATGTTGACTCGTTTGCTGACACTTGCGCTATCACACTCCCCTGTCACAATTATTTGTGAAAAACAAAATTTTAACAAAAAATTAAAATCGCCTTCATTGAGTTTGATTTGCCATTACGATAAAACTATTTTAAATCATTCGATTCTTTTTTTTTCTATTAAGAAAACAAAATAATTTATTTCAGACACAGTTTATAGATTCGTATATGCTTAAAACTATATTAGTAAAATACAATAATAGATAGATAATATGGTAGATAGATTTGGCAGTCCACGTTAGAAGTTTGCTTGATACACAAACATTAAAAAAGAAACTTTAATTTTTTTTGAGAAACGTCCTAAATCTGTGAAATAGAATTCTGCGATTCTACTGTATATTAGGAGCACAGTGTAAGCATGTAGTGAGGCGGTGTTTAGGATCGGATTACGCAGTAATTTGGGGCGTTAGTGCGAGCGAGGTTGAACCTCCGCCTTGACTCCTCGGAACCCGCGGGAACCCTCCGTAGTAGAGGTAATGTAATAATCACTTGTTACTCTGCTCCTTACGTTGTTCGTTAGCACCTTTGATCCTTTGAGAGCCGGTCAGAATGAGGCCGGGGCGGCGCGAACTAACATTTTTCTGTACCAACTGAATCCTGGATGTGAAGACTTGTTAACAGCACATAAATAAACATATAAGGAAACTATTTGAATTTGTAAATCTTTCTGTAAGTAAATGAATAAATAATTCAATTAAATTCAATTCAATAATAGTTACTTTATTTGACACCAAAAAAAACATAGTATACAGAGAGGAGCTAACAAACAGGAAATACAAAAGGCACAAAAACAGGCGGTCTAATAGCTAAAAAGCTATTTCTTCCGGACAACCTTAGGGTAGAGGAAATAGTGAAAGAAGATTGGTCGGCAGTGTAGATCACAATAACATAACATAGATAACATTAGAAATAAAGTTGTACAAATACAAACATACTATAATTAAAAAATAAATCACAATAAACAAAAAAACCGTGGTGGTCCAGTGGCGAGTAACCTTGCCTGCCGTACAGGAAGCGATGGTTCGATCCCTGTCCAGGCTGACTCGTACCAATGAGATTATCGGAGTTCAGGTACGATTTGTAACACCACTGGCTTTTCGCTGGCATTCCGCTCTGAGCCAACGTGGTGCAAACCCATAGTACTTTCTGTCACCATTATTCGTAAGAGGAGACCTAAAGGTCTAACAGGGTAAACCCTGCAGTAGGATCTTACTGGTTATAACTTTAAATTACTAACAAAATTGTAAGGGTGTATTCAGACAATGGAACTAAACAACTTTCCCTAAGGAACCTGGGTCGATTTTCTATGGGAGGTCCAACCCTTAAAATTAGTTGGTAATTAAAAACTAGTGATGTATTTGTGAACCGGATAGTCCAAATTATGTCCGACATAGGTAATAAGGCATAACGCACATGGAGCAGACGTCACCACACTAAGCCCACACAACACAACACAAGACGAATCCCCACTGTCTGGACTCATTCATCGCGACTCGACCTAATTCCTAAACATTCGTATTCCCGACCCGCTCCCTCCTGATCCTAGCCGTAACGTTGCGTTATAACGTTATAACCGTTTGTTTATAACGTTGCTAAACGTTTTAAGAGTTGAGTACTATTGTGTTGACGCCGGGTTAATGTTTTTATTGTTTAATGAATCGTAAATGTGGGAGACTGTGTTAATTATAATTTTGTTAAGTAATACGTTGTCTGGAAATTGTTGTCAGTGATTACTGATTAGACCGTAATTTGTACTTTTTTAGGATTCCGTAGTAAGACTTTCCCTTACAGATTTGTTCATTCTATGTGTCTGTATGCTTACCTCAATTAATCTCATTTTTACACCTGTTCAAACAAAATTTGGTATAAAGATACAGATTGGTAATTAAAATCTAAAAATGTGTAATTATAAGTTGATAAAAAATTACTTTACCTATCTACCTCATCGATTGAGGTGTCGTCGAATAGTAGGTGTTAGAAAATGGGATAAGAAAATCATAAACGAAAAATTGCTTCTATCTTGAGATATTTGGTGCTCAAAGCACGGAATATACATAAGTGTAAAAAGTCAAAAATAAGCTCGCCCAAACCCAAACACTAGTAAAAAATCTAAATAATGTAGATCTTTGTATTTACAATAAACATTAATATTGGATACTCTAACGTAATCAGTTAAAAAACATCTTCAAGCGAGTCCTTTTTACTTTGTTTAATTGAGCGTGAAAGAGCAAAATAAGACAATAATTGTATAATGGCATGGAAAACCTATCATGGGAGCGGCAGACACGCTCTTACCCGGTTTCGCTCCCTTCACATTGTATTTTATTACATTTAACCGAATATAGAATATAGACCCTAAACTAAACCAAAAACATTACGGAAATAGATATAAATGTTGTGTGCCACTGTTTCTTTGTTAAGAGGAAATACGAGGAAATCCAGTTTCTCCCTTCTTTAGAGGAAATCGAATCACTTTGTCGTTGGATCTCAAAAATTTATATTCTCTTTGGCTTATCCTTCCCAGAGCCCAAGTCAAACAAATTTTATGTTTGATGTTGTTTCTTTATTTATGTTACATGTAGGTACATACCTACTTACAAAAAAAACATGCTTTGGACTTATACGTTATAATTATAAGAATAAAAATAATTGTATTGTTAAAACCATAGAAAAATTCGTAACATAATGGTGATGGTTACTTGAACAAGCAGCTCTTGCCCACTTCAGGCATATAAACGGCTCAATAGCTCTTTCGGCAGTGAACCTGCCTGCTGTACCAAGGGTCGCGCGGGTTCGAATCCCGTAAGCTGCAAATATTTGTACCATGAATAATATAAATGTTTGTTCCCTATACAACGTGTTAATGAATTAACGCTAAACTAGAAAGTAGTTAGTTTAGAATCGAGAGCAGAATCGAATTATCAAGGTTTCAACACAGGTAATTTTTTTTTTTCAAAATATTAAATATTTTTTTTGTAATATTTAAAAATTACTGAACCCGATGTCAACCTACCGCACACTCACCCTACTTACTACCAAAACAAGATTATTAAAATGTATCCATGAGTACGTTAGCGTTTTCATTCTGAAATGATAACAAATAATTTTTGCCTCAAAACTTAAAATGCAAATAACTTTAAATTTTAACTATCAAAATAATGAAATTATTGTTTCAATCTAATTATTTTTTTTTACAATTTAAAAATTTTATTTACAGAAAAGGGATAACATAACACACTAAATTAATACCATCTTAATAAAATATACAATTATAATCTAATTAAGTACCTAAAAAAGCAAACATATAAGGAAAAAACGGGAATCTAATTATTTTGTTATAAATCAGTTGGGGTGTATGAGGTTTTGCGTTAATTTATTAACACGTTGTATAATGTATTCTATAATCGTTGTCTAGTCATATTATAATTAAAGGTCCAGGTTTAGATAATTTGTGTGACAATGTCTTAGATATTTATTTATCTAAAACCAAAATATTTAAAACATAATTATAAAACTTGAATGACATGTAAAACCAGCATTGGGTACCTATATTAAATTAAAAAAAAAAACAATACACACAGTTTCCGAATATCTCTGACTACCTTCTCGAGGAATATAGTCGTGAGGATATGATTATGCTCAAAAATACAATTTATTAACCAAAATACATTAACTTACAATTAATTTATTAATAATAATTATATTTATAATGTCATGAATTTGTCAAAATGCTAAATAATTAATTAAGAAACCAACTAATCTTAATAATTATTTCAATTACAATTGTAAATGTAGAGCTGTATTTTTATGTGTAAACATGACAATTTCAAATAAAATTATGATAATGATATATTAATTATTAATCGTAGATACTCTATGCATTATTTTTACGAACAAAATGCTAGCCATCATACGAGTAGCACGATATAAAATATGCTTACACGAAAGCAAATCAGAAATGTAGCTACAGTCAACACTAATTTCTTACCTGTAAGCTAGCTTTGAAGAATAAATAATTTCCCCAAAAGCCTATTCATTCTTCATTGCACGCTACATTCATGGCATCTGGGCATACATCTGGGTTACCAATCAAACAACTTCGCCGAACTGGAGCATTAAAGTTAGGCAAATGAAATCACGGGTCCCTGTCACACGTCGGGGAGTGGCCCAATTCCTGGGGTTCGTATCCGGAACGGTCCCCATGGGGACCGGCAGCCCGGGCCCGGGCTACTTGCAACATTTTGGTAACTTATTTTGTTTTGTAGACGTAACCCGTTGATAAGCGTGATTACGAACGAAACAAACAAAAAATATTGTGTTGTACTTATTACTACTTTACACACTTTTCACGCTATATCACCATTTATTTGCACGCCTAAAATATAAAAAAATAAGATGGGATTAGTGTCTTTTTTGAAAAATGCAATAAATAGATTGTAAAATCCTTTACGGGGTGTTCAGGTCTTAAGCATGCAATTGTAACAGGGTTCACTGTCTTGTAACGTAGGCACCTATATTAGAAATATTACATGTTTCTGCAGTTCATCCCATTTTGTTTATTTTAGGCATATTAATCAGGAGCCACGACCAAATTTACCTCGACACGTATATATTATAGAAAAGAAAGAGCCCCCTTGCTAATGAGACGGCTTTCTGCCGGGGCCAGGTTCTAAACCGTGCCTACGTCCGGTCGTCAGTTATATAATATTACCCTATGAGCGCTCGGTACTATAAGGTGGAAGCGTAGCCAGAGGCTAATTAAACTATATTATTAATATTATTTCGATTTTATTTTATTTCGATATCTTTTCACTCGCTTGGCAGCTGATCGTCTTATGAATACCAATAAAAGAATAACGCGCTTATAGGGTTCCACGTAGTATCAAATTGTCAATTGGCCAGTCTTTTGTGTTACATAAAACCTCATCGCTACAGTACACAGTGGAGTATGGAGCTTCTTGACGAGGCCAGGTAAACGGCACGGTCCCGCCTATGTATGCAAAATAGAAATAAAACAAATTCTTGTCTGTTATCGAAAATCGAATGGACTCAATACTATTTTTGTACAACTTGATAATCAATTTCCTACTTTCTCCCACTGACAAACCCTTCAGTTGCACCATTCTACACCCACGTTAGGAAACTAGTTGGTTTATTCTAAACAGAGAGCGAAGCAACGAAGTACAACTTGTGTAAAAGGATATTTAAGTATAAACACAAATTGAACCGAATAAATTTTAACTAATTGAGGATAACAACGGACACGGACGTGAAGAAACAGACACGTGTTGTGAATTTGTTATTCTACATAACATCGTCGGAAAGATCACATTCCAAATTTAAATAATTTAGTAAACATACACAAATATATTTGACAAAGGAACTTAGTTGAAATAGGGCACCTTGAGTTAAAAGCGCCTTAATTTTATTTATTTACATAAACATACAAAAATAATTATTTTAATTGATAATTTTATCGCTGTTTATCCCGGGAACACCTGCGTAATATTGCAAAGAAGCCACACCAGAACGTCGAAGCGCCTTAATAAGTCAACCAAACCAGTAAATAAAAAACATTAGCAACCGACCTAATATATAAAGGCACCCAGCCAGAAAGGATACGAACCTAGGCGTAACATAGGGCGTTGCAGCGGGCTTAAATCACAACAGTATTTTTGCTGAAGCTTTACAACACGAATCCAGTAATTTTTCTGTTGATTTCCATAAGGAACAATAGCGAATCTGGAGTAGGTCTTTTTATTATTAAATAAAAGCGGTCAAGTGCGAGTCGGGCTACTCGCCCACCGAGGGTTCCGTACCACACCACTACAGAACACAACATTACTTACTTAGAAAAAAACTTTTTTTTTCCGAGACCTTTAACGCGAGACCGACACACACTTGGCCGGTTTTTAGTATTTTTTGTTATTCTGTGAAGTTTGATCTATAATCACACTAAGTTTGACGCTTGTATGTATTACCGTTTTTATTATAGAGCGTGAAGAAAAAACGTTGATAAAAACTAGTTCCTTGTTGAGAACCCCCCTTAATTTTTACCTTTTTGAAATTTTTATTACTTGTTAATAAATCCGCCGTAATAACGCATAATCTGAGAAAATTTCAACTATCTAGCTATTACGGTTCAAAAGTTACAGCCCTAAATAGGTAGGACAGACGGACGGACAGACGGACAGACGGACAGACGGACGGACGGACGGACGGACGGACGGACGGACGGACGGACGGACGGACAACGTAGGCTTAGTAATAGGGTCCCGCTTTCACCCTTTGGGTACGGAACCCTAAAAACAAGTTTTTAAGGTGCCTTGCATTGCGCTCTACTAAGTCATTGTTTTTTATTGCCAGCGGACTGATGATATCACCTATTATACTGGTGTCACTCATTTCACTTTCTTATGCCGGCTCTTCATTCTCGCCGAGAACGGGCGAGACAGGCCGAGAACGAGAGTGTGGATACCCTTCATTGTTCTCGTGGCGTCATAAGCCATAGTCATTTTCTTTGAAAGTTCTCGCCGAGGGTTCTCGGTGAGAATTCTCGGCGAAGAGTGAAGTGCGGGCTTAACGGTTATTTATTTAAAATAAAAAAACATGAATGAAAGAAGACGGTACCAGGGACCGAGAAAGAAGAAGAGATAAGGAGAAAAACTCATTGTCCTCCACTACATTACTTCTGCAGACAACAACCAATTTAATTTTCTGTTAGTTTTATTTTATTATACTTATTGCTGTTTCATTTATGAACATTGCCTTCACTAGGTCTGAAATAAAATAACTAAACTCCATAAAAACCATGAATGTTCCATAACAAAATAATTCGTATATTTTTAGATTCATTCACGAGGTACTTAGAGGTGTTTATGACGTAATTTGGTTCGGGAAAATGACCTTGAATGAAATTATGGAAGAGAATAGATGGGGCATGTAAACATGTTTGTTACAAGACCCGCTTCCACGAAGGAGGCCGGGTAATCGACATTTAGGTACGTAATGTTATGGGCTATATTTTTCAAAATACGTCTTTCTTACATGGAGATAAAGTATTTATTTCCAATCGTATCTTTTTGATAAAATTAAAGAACAATGGCAGATTTGGAACCAGCCATTTTTACGAAAACTAAAAGTCATTCAGGACGGCGGTCATAATTATTATAAACAGAAAATTTGAAGGCATTTTTTAAAAAAAAATATCCGGTCTTCTGGAGATATTATCTCCAGAAGTCCGGATTCAAAAGTAGAAATTACTAGTAAAATAGACTAATCGTCAAAATAGCAGTAGCAAAACGTAACCACGTCAGCTATTTTCATCTGATGTTATCACTGAGGTATTTTTGGTCGTTACGGACCGTATTTGGCTTGGTTGAACTGATAGTGTGTGTGATTTCGTTTTCTTCCATTATCATAATATGGTACGGTTATCGTGAATTTTCATTAAAATAAACACAATGAATGCGTAGAAGATTGAGTGCACTATCTAATAAGAAAGATTATGAGTTTCACACATTTGATACAAAAGGTATCATAAGGAGAAATACCTTTCCCCCAACTTCTACAGATAACAACCAATTTCCATTTTTGTTAGTTTTGTTCATTCATTCATGTATGGGACCTATATGTCTGGGTCTCACATTATATGGCCTTCCGCCAAACTTCTTTGAATTGAATACCACTGTATTACGCCTTTACGCGGTTAAAATACGAAATACATACCATACATGTACATACATCAATAATCTGAGATAGCATCGCACAGTGGTGCGTTCTTGAGGGTTTGGGTTCGAATTCGAATAGGATTTCATAGAACAAAAAAAGATAACATTTTCTTTTTTAATGTCGAAGTACTAATAAGTAATATCAGTAATAGTCTACGCTATTATCGTAGAAAGCAGACCTCTGGTAATCCAAACTAACGGTAATTGCTCTTTAATGAATAAAACGACCGACCGAAGTGAAGACATGTCAACGACCCACAAGTTTTTCGATAAAATATATTTTTTTTCCGTTAAAGCCTCCTCGATACTATCGTATTATTTTACCATTTCGCTTTTTGAAGGCTAAATGTATATATCTTTGTAAATACTTGACTCTTTTAGAGTAAGGAGTAATCAAAAATAGCCCAGTAATTTTACGGAGTTTTGTTAGGAGGGGTGGGCAGTAATTACCAATGGGACTTTTAAACTGTAACCGGCACCATTTAGTTACGAAAGGATTATCTGAAAAATATTTAAAAAAAATTGCTACGCAACATAGAAATCAAAATTTTATCTCTCAGAAGGCATTTAACTTAATAATATTATTACCAATGCACTCATTTTAGTTAGATTGAACAATATAAATTATTTTTAGCAATAAAATAGGCATTGGCATTTTAAAAATAAGGTATTCATTAGAAAATACTAATATATTTTTTCAAAGCCTTCTCTAAGTAGACAAAAATAATAATACCATGTTTGAAGTACCTATGTATAATGGTAAAGCCTTAATAAAGTGCAAAAAAATTATCATCTGGTTTTTTAAAATGACATAAATGCTAAATTTTAAATTTGGTGCTGTTGCTGACGTATTTTTATTTTATTTTGGTACATTTCTAGGCTCAAACTGGCTCCTTAATACTAAACCGAAAAAAAAAAACCAATTATTAATTAGTCCCGGCTCAAACCGTAAAATGACTGGGCTATTATAATAACTTTGTAAATACTTGACTCTTTTAGGGTAAAGTGCAAGGAGGTTAATTATACAGTGTTCTGTTATCATAAATGTACCCACATTAATGTTTTGTTCGTTGGTTCATCGACTAATAGCGAAACGTTTTGTATAAATCAAGAGACAAATAAACTAAAATATTCAGTAAACACAGATTCTCGAAAGCTTCCACTGTTTTGCCCTGCCCACCACTGTCGATTCTCTCCACACGCTCGAGAGATCCACAATAATCAACGCTCCAAAAACATTTTACTAATATACACACGGCGACACATCAAGCTATACAAAAGCAAAAAATAAGCTGGCCACGCGAAGGAAGAGGCCCAGGGCCTCTATCCGGACATTCATACTTCGCAATCGCGTGAATATTTTCGTTCCAATGTCAACTCTATTAAAATGAAGTTTGGACCGACCGGGTGAAAATTTCACCTAGCTACCTATTACAGTTCAAAAGAGACAGCCCTCTGAAGCTAGGGCAGACGGACGGACGGACAAACAGCGTAGGCTTATGAATAGGGCCCCGTTTTCACCCTTTGGGTACGGAACCCGGCAAATTCAATCGAATAATCTGAAGGCACTTTGTTCTTAGTATTGCGCCATCTCACTAAAAATATACAGAACGTGAATTCGCATAAAAATTGCTACGATTTTACATAAGACAGTACAGAATCTAGATCTTTTATTTACGCTCTATAGGTTATATTGCTAAAACACAAGTGAAATTCTCGTATAAGTTTCCCGATCGGTCGGAGCTTGAGTTTTCTGCACTTTTAAATCCAATTTCCCTCCTAGAAATTTATGGAGCTCCCCATGATATCCGCTACCTGCCCTCCCCCCGCCTCGTACCACCCCGCAGCAGAGTGCAGACGTTTCATAGCGCCGACAATTGGCTGAATGCTGAAGAATTATGTGATTTTTCAATCAGCATTCCTGTCTAAAGAGCCTTTGTTCTTACAAAGTCTTTTTGAAACAAACGAAACGGAAACCGGACCGGTTTGATGAAACGGTTTAATAACTAGCTTCTACATCTACACTACAGGATTTGGTGGAGTATTACTCCTGGTACAAGGTTACAAGGTAGTAACAAAATAGCGGGTATTATTAAGATGAAAAGGCTTATTATAAACTTGATTTTATGAAAGACCAAAATACCTGGACTTGACAATGAACTTATAATTGAATTCGCACTTTTGGAGATGTCGCAATTCCGTGATTCGCAATTTAGTATGCCGCACTTCCGTGATTCGCTCTTTGATGATGTCGCACTTCTGTGATTCGCTCATTGGTAGTGTCGCAACTCTATTAAATTCGCACTTTCGAGTTATCGCACTTCCGTCATTCGCAATTTAGTATGCCGCACTTCCGTGATTCGCTCTTTGTTGATGTCGCATCTCTGTGGTAAGATCATAATATTACGTTATGTAATTCTGTGTTTCCACTTTTTTTAAAGGTGTTTATTGTAGAGTTTCTGGCCGCATCTTCTCTAAAATGGAACACCTTTCGAAGTGGTGGTAAATAAAATAATAAAAAAATAAAATAGCCTTTTTATTCCATACAAAAAAGTTAAATTCATGTACAAATATTTAAAAAAAAGTATAGTTATATAATAAAATTTGGTAGGATCGTGCAATCATGCAAATTACAAATATTAGAATTTCACATTTATACACACTACATACATTTCAAACTTATGATAGTATTATAATAAATATTTCATTTCATTTAAATTAAATTATCACAGAAATAGGGAATTATGAATTGATTCTTACAATAAATGTTGACTAGAATATTATACTTATTATTATCTTCAATTAAATAGAATAACATTATTGCATAAAAAATTCATTATAGTAAGGTGCCTAGATTTCATAATTCGATTCTTTGTTCAGTGATAGCATGCATTTCACAATAAAGTAGTAAGTAGTTGAGTAAATATTTTTCTTCATTTATTGGTATTGACTTGTTTATTGTCTTTTGTATGGACCCCTCGTCGGGTAAAGGCCTCCTCCAGAGTATTCCACTTGGTTCTGTCAGTAGCCAGTGTAGACCAGTCGCGCCCCGCCGTGTGCACTATCTCGTCCTTCCATCTCGCTTTGGGTCTGCCTGGACGCCGAAAGCCTGGGGGGCCACACCACGTTGTCTCTTTTTTCGTCCATCTGTTATCGGTGTAACGCATTATGTGTCCTGCCCATTTCCATTTTAAGCTCTGAGCAAAATATAGCGCATCTATAATCTTTGTTTTCCCGCGAATTTTTGTGTGCCTTATTTTGTCTTTTAGTTTGACATTTAATATACTTCTTTCTATCGCTCGCTGGCATGTTTCTATTTTTGATCTGGTTATTGTATCAAATACCCATGATTGACAGCCGTAAGTAAGACAGGGTAGAAGAGTAGAGTCGATCACTTTCTTTTTTAGAGATAAATGTAGCGTGGACTTCATAATTTCTTTGTAGCACCAGAATTTTTTCCAGGTCATCGCGAGTATTATATTATTAAGATGAAAAGGCTTATTATAAACTTGATTTTATGAATGACCAAAATACCTGGACTTGACACTGAACTTATAATTAAATTCGCTCTTTCGATATGTCGCACTTCCGTGATTCGCAATTTAGTATGCCGCACTTCCGTGATTCGCTCTTTGATGATGTCGCACTTCTGTGATTGGCTCATTGGTAGTGTCGCATCTCTATTAAATTCGCACTTTCGAGTTATCGCACTTCCGTGATTCGCAATTTAGTATGCCGCACTTCCTTGATTCGCTCTTTGTTGATGTCGCATCTCTGTGGTAAGATCATAATATTACGTTATGTAATTCTGTGTTTCCACTTTTTTTAAAGGTGTTTATTGTAGAGTTTCTGGCCGCATCTTCTCTAAAATGGAACACCTTTCGAAGTGGTGGTAGAGTCAAAAAAATTACGTCAAAAACTTTTTTTTTTTTTTTTTTTTTTTCAATTTATTTTACAAAGAAAAAGTTACATATTTGTTTTCCTACTTAAGCTTTCCTACTGCAAACCTTACAAGGTTTAATCGCAGGAAGCGAGTCGCTTTACAGCGTATCAGGTTTTACAAATATACAAGTTATACAATATAAAAGACCTTAGGGTACACTATAACATAACATGTATGATATGTAAAAGTTTGCGAGTGTGTGTTATATTGTTAAATAATTGGTCCCATCCCATGCTCAGCCCTACGACAGTTGGCAGCAATGACTAAAAGCATTTGTCAGTTCCTATGCTTTCATGATAGGCTCCCAAAAGATTTTTAGCAGGGTAATAAATAGACATTTATCCCACTAGTGTGGGATAAATTTCGATCAAATATGAAATTAAACGAGCTTGAAACAAAATTGATTACGAATAAAAAAAAATCTTAAATCCCAAAACCTGAATTCCTAAAATCATAAAGTATGTTTTTTCTTCGTTTTTCTCTGACGCATTTCAAAAAGGCATTGTTGATTTTTTTTTTTTTTTTTTTTTTTTTTTATTCATAATGGGTTTTCGCTTGGCTTCAGCTCACCTGATGGAAAGTGTAGATGAAGCCGAGGATGCAGCGCGCTCGCCCAGAAAAAGCCTATTTACTCTTCTTTTAAAAATATCCTGATTGTATTTGCTTGGGAGAACAGACGCAGGGAGAGAGTTCCAAACCTTACCGGTTCTCATTATAAAAGAAGATGCGAACCTATTTGTGCGGATTGTTGGAATATCGACAACGTATGGATGCAGTCTCGCACTACGTCTTGTCGTACGATGATGGAAGGGGGATGGTGGAATCAGGTCATGTAACTCCTGGGCACATTCGCCGAAGTGTAGCCGATAGAATACCGACAGACAAGCGACCAATCGTCGGTGCTCCAGACCGTGTAACTTAGTCTCTACGAGTGCATCGTCATCGATGAGTCTCTTGGCTCGACTTGTATTTGTATTTGCATCCATTTCTTAACACATCGTACAGGGCGTTGATTCTGATTGGAAACATATCGGTCGGCTATATTATATCAAGAGTCAGCCCTGGATGTACTGTACTTTCTACCAATTAAAAGTCTCCGTAGTTCGGTAAATTAGTTTGGTCTCAACCTTTGAGACTAAAATACCAAACAAGTTGATGATGATTTGTATAACTGTATGAAACTACTTTATCTGTAAAGTGACACTGATTTCAGAGAGCAGGGAGTAACTATACTGCTGTACCTACTCATACAACTTCACTGTGCCAACATTCAAATTGCAACACGACAAAATAATGCAAGCGCTTAATGTTGTCTACAAATATATCCCAGAGCAAGTCTGTTTCATACGAGATTTTATTCTAATCCAACCATTTGCAACCTGCGAGTCTCCTGAGCAGAATAATATGATTATTTCAATAGGATTATGATAATTTCTCTTCTAGTTTGGACATATTTGGCAAGTCCACTCGGTTAGCTTCGGCTGGAGATGAAATTTACTTATCCTTATTACGGTTTGTGTGGGCGTTCAGTTGATCCGTCGTATATTTAATCTGCTCCTATAATTTAGTAACTTTTCATCGTATAGTTTGAAAATGAGAATTTCTACCGTTGAATTTGTTTTTGAAGATACTCAAAAACAAAGTCCAACGGTTGGAATGGGGACTACCATGACAGACTGCCAAAGAGTTGTTAATCCTGGTTTTGACATGGATGCTATTACTTTTTAGCGATAAGACCGCAATATTTTGTGCGCCTTGTATTTGTGTGTCATTAAATTGATTGTTATATTTGACGTTTTTATGGTCTGTTTAATAATAACCTAGTAACTTGTGTTTGGGATCATAACAATGTACATTTTATATGCCTGTAAGCGTTATTTATTTAATTAAGTTCAAGGTAATCCCATACAAAAAATGCTACATTAGAGTACTTTGACAATCAGCAACAAAGTTTTGAGTAATGTCGTACCTGAAAACAATTTCAAAACAGCAATCGGTAACCTTTTTTTGGTAATTAAATAGTCCCGGGGCTATAAGGGATGGGTTTAAATTGGAAGAAGATGTCGTGACGAGAATTGGGAAAGGTTTTGTTTATTTGGACGTTAGGATAGGATGAGTCTACCTATTAAAAACATAGAGATATCAGATGTATAGAAGGTGGAGGGGACAGACCGTAGGACGTATACTGACCAATTTGTGTCCTACAGAAAAGTGACAGAAGCGGAGTAATCGAAACCGGCGCGGGCAGTCATGTTTCAGAAGATTTATATGGATGTAAATGAGGCGAACGATGGATGTTAAGATAGGTAAGGTATAAAATAATGTTATGCCCTAGTGAGTGCCTAGAGGAAAAGAAAAAAGACAGTAGTCAAGAGGAAACCCATCAAAAAACAAATGTCAGAAAAGCATGTTGGCGGATAAAATGTGATATCTAAACTATTATAAAACTGTAACAGAAGTGTGTCTGTACATTGAAGATATTTACAAAAAAAAGATTATGATATGGTTTTTAGGTTTCCCTGATTCCAAATCACAAATTTTTGGACTTTTTGTCTGTCTATTTGTTTGTTTGTTTGTTTGTGTGTTTGTTTGTTCAAGCATCACGCAAAAACTACTGAACCGATTTTGATGAAACTTTTTTTGTTTGATAGCTTATGATCTGACTTAAAATCTGGTATGTAATTTATGCTAACGAAGTCGCGGGTAAAAGCACGAGCTTTTTAATCTTATAATCATAATTTAATAGGCACATTTGGTATGTAGCGAAAAAGACCAAAAGCGTTTATGAATCCATGAAATGTACAGTATGCATCCTTTAAAAGGCCACACGAAATATTAAATTTAGACTCTCGAGCTCATATTACTAAAGTTGAGTTCTGTTTCACAAACAGATAAAATATGTCGAAAACTAATCCAGCAATTTCATTCAAAGTTTTAGCGTCGTATTTGATTTGGAATAAAACGAAGGTAGTATTTGCATCGTTGATAACAAATCCTAAACAAAGATGAACAACAGTTTTGTGCCACATGACTGGATTGTTACGGAACCTTTACGGAACATGTCGTAATTGATGAAACCCGACCCTGCAATTGTTTTAGATGTTGGTAGGTAGGTACCCTGAGTTTAACAGATGTTATACATAGTGAGTGCATGTGAGAGGTGCTAGGGAGTGTATAGGGTGTGTAACTACTAGTAGTTAGGTACCAACTCTTTTGTATCTAAACTATTATAAAACTGTAACAGAAGTGTGTCTGTACATTGAAGATATTTACAAAAAAAAAATTACGGTATGGTTTTTAGATCTCCCTGATTCCAAATCACAAATTTTTAGATTTTTTGTCTGTCTGTTTGTTTGTTTGTTCGTTTGTTTGTTTGTTTGTTTGTGGGTTTGTTTGTTCGAGTATCACGCAAAAACTACTGAACCGATTTTGATGAAACTTTTTTTGTTTGATAGCTTATCATCTGACTTAAAATCTGGTATATAATTTATGCGGACGAAGTCGCGGGTAAAAGCTCGTACTTTAATAATACTCTTACTTTACTATCGTACAGGTGTATCACGACACAACTTCAATAGGACAATTTTTGGAAATAAATTAATCGATAAAGAAATGGTCTTCTCCGAAAATTACAAGTGTGTAGCATCCTCAATCGACGGAAGTGCATGACTATATGTATGAATTTGGATGCGGCGAGAGAAGAAGATATGTCAGAATCGTAGAGTGTGGCGAGTCGTAGTCTCTGCCTACCCCTGTGGGATAGTGGCGTGAGTATATCTATTTATGTATGTACGTATGTAAGAAATCAGTCAATTGCCAGTCGCACATGTACAATTAGTTGTTCCGTGCGCACAAAGTTGAACAAAGTTAGTATTCGATGTTTGGATGGTTTCGTAACGGCTACGGGTTCTTTAAGTTAATTGTGTTAAATATTGATTTTGTTGTTGGTTAGTTTTGCGTGTAAAGATACTTTGTTTTTAGTGTGCAATACAGTATAGGATTATTGAATTTTCCCGTGTCAATTATGATCCCTCTTGTTACCTTGTTTTGTGATTTTTCGATAGTTGTACTACAGGTTTTACCAAACAACTAGGCCTGTCGTTGTAGTTTCTAATTGTAATGCTCTAAGGCTGATTCCAGAGCCTAGCTCAGACAATGTGTGCTTTTGTAGTTGAACTAGCTCATTAGATGACTGGTAATCCCCGGGGGCGATGCGGCAGCACGTGTCGAGCTACCAACCGGTTCTTGACTTTTAACCTTGCGAGGCTTTCTTTAGTTCGCGTGCGGAATCCTTATACATTTCTATTATATTTTATAATGGAATTTTAATTAATCCACTATAAGTATTAGTTATAATGATGAGTGCTTCGGAGTATACAGGGTGTAACAAAACACCCTAGTAATACTTAAGAGGGCGCTTCAGCTGTTCCAAACAAAACTGCATACCGACTTGATTATAAAATGTATGCGACAGTAGATTTTTGGCTCCGAAGTGAAAGTTGTTCAGTTTGGTCTGAAGCACCACTTTAAGTATTACTAGGGTGTTTTGTTACACCTTGTATAAGATATCAATGCTTTCCGTAGTTTTCGTGCGGAATCCTTACACATTTTTTCTTTTCTATTTTCTGATGGAATTTTATTTCGAGAAGGCAGGGTCTTCAAAAGATATTTTTAAATAGTGGAATTTAATTCTACCCTTCTTTGATCAGTGGAATTTTAGAAAGTCTTGAACTCTTTCAATACCTAGGCTATGAAACTTCTCAAATAACTGGAAAAAAAAGTTCACGTCGATCTGTGGTTTGACCTTATAGTAATTATCTACAGTAGAAGTAAAATCATCCCTTAAATTATTTCAAATGTTTTCAATTTCACCCACACATTATAGCACATTCAGGCATCTAGATTGGGAGCTACGGGCTGTATTATTTTATTATAATTTTTTATTCAGTGCAATCTGCGCCAGAACTTAAACAAATGCTTCAAGACCTGAGCACGGCAAGCCTTGAGGTTGGACTCACAATGAACAGATCCAAGACGCAAATAATGACCAACAGCACCAAAGGTGGAATTGAAGTAGATGGGCAGGTAATACACTATGTTGATGAGTATATTTACTTGGGCCAGGTAGTTTCCTTCGAAAACAGGCAAGACAAAGAAGTCGCACGTCGTGTAGACAACGCCTGGAAGAGCTACTGGTCCATGAAGGAGTTAATGAAGGGTGAACTCCCGCTATCGCTGAAACGAAGACTCATTGACAGGTGTATCCTGCCTATCTTAACCTACGGTGCCCAGACGTGGTCTCTAACAGAGTCTCAAAAGTCCAAACTCAAGGTTTGTCAGAGAGCGATGGAGCGCAGTATATTAGGTGTTAAAAGAACAGATCGTGTCAGGAACACTACACTGCGCTCCAAAACACAAATCGCCGACGTCGGGAAGAAAACAGCTAAACTAAAGTGGGAATGGGCCGGCCATGTCTGTCGAATGCATCAGGAGAGGTGGGCAGGAATTGTTACGCCCTGGATCCCAGAAGATGGTCGTCGGCGTCCGGGTCGTCCTAAGAAGAGGTGGCGGGATGATCTGGATGCTTTTGACGACAAGTGGCCAGAGCTTGCCCAGGATAGAGATGGTTGGAAGATTAAAGGGGAAGCCTTTGCCCAGCAGTGGGATGAAATAGGCTAAAAAAAAAAAAAAAAAAAAAATTCAGTGCAAACTGCACAACATTCACTATGTACCCAACTTTGAAATCGGTGGGAAAATTAGCTGTTCTATTAATTGCATTATCTATTTCACATTTGATTTTAATGGGTAATGCAGTTTTGTATAAAGCGACTGGTTTTAAAATCCGTCGTAAAAGTTGTTCTTCGATGAGTAGAATGAACGGTCAAAGTATCAACAGAGACTTAACATGTATCTTGTATAGTATACAGTGTATACAATTATCTCTAGAACTGTTTAGACGCAAGTTCGATTACTCAAGGTACCTATACCTAAGCAAGTTTCAATTGTAATAGTTCTATATCCCCACAACAGTCGGCCTCCTTCCATAACTCATAAAGGGCTGCCTTGACGGCGGTACGGGCGGCTCCATAAATTATCCTCGGGTCCTTCGATAGAATATCGACGGGCACGTGACCGCACTCCAGGAAATACGAGTAGGTGCGTATATTTATTGCGGCCGAAGCCACTTTACATAGCGTGTCATGTAACGAAAAACGTCTTGATAGTGACGTTTTTGTGAAGCATCTTTTCAAAGAATTGAATATAAATTCAATATAACTTTTATTTTTACTATTTATCGATTTAATATGTGAAACTTATGTTAAAATAATAAACAATAAATTACATAACTGTTGATAGAGTAAGCAGATCGCGATATTCGAACCAATTCCCACGTAGCGCTTTTTTTGTTTTCAGCAGGGCGTATCGTCTTTCCATACTAGTTGTATGAAATCTCTCAAAACAGGAGTGCATTTCACTAAGCGCCATATCGCTGTAAAAAACATCGGCGTGCTCACAAATGTAACATCCTTCTTGCATCCTTCAGATTTGCATTGTAGCATTGTAACTGCCTCCGTTTGGTCTAGTGGTTGAGAGCATTGGCTCTCGATACGGAGGTCGTGGGTTCGATTCCCACGGGGGACACATAGTGATAATATCACTTTGTGCGTTTTTCCCCAGTTGGTTAGGACATTGCAGGCTGAATCACCTGATTGTCCGAAAAGAAAAATGATTCCGTGCTTCGGATGGCACGCTAAGCCGTTGGTCCCGGCTACTATCTCTGGTGGTAGTAGTCGTTACATAAAAACCACGTCAGAGGCCATAAGGCGGTCTGAAAAAACTCTGACACCAGGGCTCTGCCCACACGATAAGAAGAAGATTGTAGCGTAGATTGTAGCATTTATAGCTCAAAACCTAAGTGACGCGCGTCACCAAAATGTCGTTCAGCTTTTTCCGACGCTTCTGTCAATGATAGTATTTAATTGAGTTTGACTTGCGAAGAATAAAGTAAGCGGTTAATTACATCAGTCAAAAGTTTTGGGCATTTATAGTTTTCAAGTGCTCATGTATATTTCAACGGTCTTCGCTTACGAAGTCGCGGGCGCTAGTATATTGTAATGTTTCTTCTTTTTCGAAATGTTGCTTTAAATATTTTATTTCGATTCACAGATTTTTGTCATTGGTTTTCAAAACCTAACAGAGCATCTTCGACAGCTAAAATATTTAAATTCTTTTCTTGACGCAACTCATGATCCTACCCGGATATAATTCATATTTTAGTTTCACTATTTTACAATGGAGCGGCAATATATCACGTTGGTGGCAATAAATCTGCAGCACACCGGCACAGCGTCATAACTCATAAACCGGTCAGTCCTCGGGCGCGACAATAAATCGTGGGGAAACCGCGACCGCGACCGCCACCGCCACCGTGACCGCTGTCCGTGACAACCACGTCCGACTGTTCCCGTCATTTTAACTGTCATAAACTTGATGGGATATTTTGAAGCTGTCACTTTGTAATTTTTAGGTGTCTTTAGGCTCAATTCAACAAAGTGGCAGCGTTCGGCATTGCAGTTCGAGTTGCTTAGTTTACATGTTATAATCTCTCCTTGTCAGTGCGAGCCTGTTTGTATGAAGTGTCCGGGGTGTGACTATGATATGTGGTGTAGTATATCTTGAATATCTTGGACATTATCATACATATTATCTAGACCCATTTAAAGTACCAGAATCTAGCTAGACTTGTATTGTGTATGTTGTATTGATGACTACGATATGGAGTACATAATTGTATAGATACAAACATCTATGACTAGGGTACAAATATTCGTATTCATCATACAAATATTTGCCTCTTGTGGAATTCGTACCCTCGACCCTCGGCACAGCAGACTGGTTCACTACAGACTGGGCTATCGAGCCGGCAAAAAGTAAAGCCTACGCCATTTCATAATTTTTCGTGAGAGAGAACCTGTGCTTTGAAGTAGGAGTAGTAGTAATGATGATGATATCTTCATAAAGAAACGAAAAATATACAATCTTATCAATGTCTTTGATTTGCTTAATCCCATATTAGAATGCAACGCGCGGCGGCGGCGCGGCACGAAGGACCTTTGCTACTTTGCCTTCGTAATCTGTTGGTTTAGGACCAAGTCTTACTGTCTCCATTACCTTATTAATTCTGTTCCATTACTATCGGATTACGTAATTAATCATCCTCTGACAGATCTTACGCTAATGATTTGAAGATCGAGTACCTACCTATCAGTTTTTCAACGTAGAGTTATCATCAGGGAGACCGTTTTTGTATAACAATATGCAGCTTTACTGTTTGACTACCAATTTTGTTAAAACTAATGTATCTAGCATAAGCATATGCTCACGACTATATTCCCCGAGGGGGTAGTCAGAGATATTCTGTAACTTCAGATCATCCACGTTTCACTAGTAGTACCGAAACTCTGTCCAGTGTGACGGGGAGTGAGCCCGTCGCCACTTGTAATGGACAGTAGGTACAAACCATGCCTCGAAATTGAAGCATGCAGGTTTCCTCACGATATTTTCCTTCACCGAAAAGCCAATGGTGTTACAAATCGTACATAAATTCCGAAAAACTCATTGGTACGAGTCGGCCTAGACGGGGATCGAACCATGTATCTATACCGTCTGTAAATGGGACTAATCTGTATTATATATATTATCTTTAATTATAAAATAGTTATGTGACTGACTAATAGAGAACACACAGCCTAAACCGCTAAAGATAGAAACACGAAACTTAGAATATAAATTCTATAGAGGATGTAGGGGTGCACCAAGAAAGGATTTTTTGAAACTGAACCCCTAAAGGGGTTTCCTAAATCCACATGAACGATGTCGCAGGCAAAAGCTTATATCTTCATAGTTAATTGTTGTGATAAACACATCGCTACATTTAAATAAAAATAAAGTCAAATCGAGAACATTTTATTTTAAAGTCCATAAGAATAAATTAATAAGGTTGATAGTGGAAATGTGAAAGACACCAGTTGCATCATTATTTTCTAATTATTTAATATTTAATCAAATTGACATGGTATTCAGACTCCAAATGTTTTGATTAATACTGGTTCAGAAATAACACTGCGACAGACGGCGTCATTGAGTTCAAAGTAGTATTTCTATTTATTTTCCACCCAGCTATTTCTCCTGATAACCGACACCAATTCACGAAGAATTAAAACGTGTTTTCGTGGTATTCTCTAGATCGAATTCGCAGTATTTGTTGTGTCTGTTGTGTTTATCAGGTTTCTTGGATATTTAATCACTCAAGTTTATAAAGTTATGATAATATTTGCCAGGCACAAGTTTCAGATAAAGTTGAGCTAGGTATATAGGAACGAAATTAAGAACAGAAGATTCTAAATAATAGTTATAAATATGTAACCTAAGTTATTTTTTAGGGTTCCGTACCCAAAGGGTGAAAACAGGACCCTATTACTAAGCCTACGTTGTTCGTCCGTCCGTCTGTCCTACCTATTTAGGGCTGTAACTTTTGAACCGTAATCGCTCGATAGTTGAAAATTCTCAGATTATGGGTTATTACGGTAGATTTGTTAACAAATAAAAAAAATTCAAAAAGTTAAAAGGGTTCTCAACAAGAAAATAGTTTTTATCATCGTTTTTTCTTCACGCTCTATCGTAAAAACGGTAATACATACAAGCGTCAAGCTTAGTGTGATTATAGAGCAAACTCTACAGAATAACAACAAATACTACAAACCGGCCAAGAGTCAGTCTTGCACTAAAGATCCTGGACTAAAAAAAAATTTTTTTCTAAGTTAATAATGTTGTGTTCTGTGGTGTTGTGGTACGCGGTTTTAACCTCGATTTTTTATGTATGGCCATTGTATGACACACTGTACAAATGACAGAAATCAAGATCATTGTTGTTTTTAATATTTCCCCATCAACACACTCATGAGCTCATGAATCTATTACTCTTTATTTATTGCATACCAAAAACATTACAGACGGTAATTAAAATACAGAAAGCACAAACAAAATGAAAGTCAATTTGAACATGAATCAATTAATGATGGTTAAATAGATGTAAAAACAGAATCCCATTAAAATGTTTCATTTAAAAATGTATCCAAGACTCACAACCTTTTTCGTCTTAAATATGAGATTTAATGTGGAGAAAATCTTGGTTGATAACAGTTAAAGAGTTAAAGGGCTTGGCCGTTTTGCAGAATTATATCAAGCAACGGCACTGCATGGGAAAATGGTCTAACGGGATGAGACGTTACGGATGAATATGAAATGACATTTAGATATCACACTTTTAAAGTAATATAAAAAAAGTCAACAGTTTTTTTTTAATTCTTGGTGTAACCAACAAACTACCTATTAGACATATAGATTTTGTTTTTTATTTTGGTAACCTTCATTTTAAGCTTAGCAATTTTCTTATTGATTTTCAGTTTTCACGTCAACACATTTTCAGCAAAACTATGATGATATCTTTTACGTATTACTACTCGAGAAGCAGCATAGTGTCAGATCTTTGAAACACATACAAAAGGATGAATTGTTAGTGATCAAGAGATTCGGGATTCATCTCCAGCCAACCGTGCTTCGAGGAGAAAGGAGATAGGTGGATATACAACGGTAATTGTATTGTGTAGTGTACTTCGAGTACACAATCAAATTGGAGAGAACAATTTCAACAAAGGCCTTCAAGGGATCACTCTACAAATTAGTTTTTACAGGAACCTCGAAAACATTGTATTTCCACCTTTATGTTTAGCACTTCAAAGCGCCTTATCCTTTTTTCTCTTTCGATATTCGTCAGTCGTCGCGGAGATGAAAGAATGGTGTTAAGTCTCCTCTACCCATCATTTTTCTTTAATAAAGAAAAATGATGGGTAGAGGATGATAAGATAATAAAGAAAAGACAAATGTTACATGAGTTTTATATTTTCTGAGTATAACGTTACTTGAAATTCATGGCAGATGTTTTTTACTTATTCGCTGCTAAATATAAGAAGAAAATCCGTATTTGCAGATTCTAAAAGAACAGTATCGCACCACTTTAGGATGGGTATCCATGGTATAGAATAAACTTTTAAAATGAAACTATAAAAGAAATTGCGGTATACAGGGTCAAATCTCAGTCAATAGGCACAATTCCACACTCATCAACACTTTTCATTAGACACATTCTGCATGTTTTTATTTATCTTCATTTTGTTTGCTCTCATTTGCTCAAAATTGTTTTGACTAATTGGGTGGGCACTGGCTTCCTCCACCTCAGGAAGTTTGCTTTTCAGGCTAGCCTAGATAGGATTGCCAGGGCTACATAAAAAATTATATGTTCATTTTATTTTGATGCAATAAAAGATTTTTATTTTATTAAAAGATTTAAATCGATATCATTAAGAGGGGGTCATACCTATTTTGTCTGTTTTCGAACCGATTTTTGAGAACCAAATTATTACATTTAATATATATAGTTCACATAACAGTGTAGATACGTTCTTTCTGCAGGGCATCTAACCGTTGAAAACACGATTCTATTAAATTTTCTCGATAGAAAAGAGGAGCAAAGTAAGCTCGATTTCAGATTTATAACCAGTTTTACAAGAATCACACTACACCATTTCTTCTGAATATACCATCATTTGAAAGGTAAATAATTATAGCAGGGCTTCTAACCGATGGATTTTTCCCCAAACACCCAAGAGAAAAGATATTGATGAAAAATGCGTTTTTTTGCGATCTTGCTTTCAATTGAAGCGGGATGGCTAATTGCGAAAGTTTGCTTGTTAGAAAGAGAGGCTTGTTCTACTAATACCCAGCCTTAACATCCTTTTAAACTAAGAGTCTAACCATCAAACTGAACAACTTTTAGTATGGCAGCAAACTGATTGGAGCATAAAAAAAATCAGCTGTTGCATACATTTGAGTCGAGTAGGCATTGCAGTTTAGTATGGAGTAGCAGATTTTTTTTTTTGCTCCGACTGGTTTGCTCCCATAGTAAAAGGCAAAATCAAGGTCAACAATTTTTTTACTTCAGTACAGGGGTTAATTTCGCGCTAATTTGAAACACCGAAATTCAATCCTTATTTAATTTCTTTATTCTTGTACCTGCTAGATATCTCTGTCTACTTTGGTTTTCCGAGACTCGTCTATTTTCCCTTCCAATAACAATTTTACAGGGTAATATAATGTATCTTGAAGAGGTGCAATGCCGTTCATTTGTAAACCCTCAAACGTAAGTTTTAGGGTGATAAAAAACATTGCAAATACAACCAATTACTTGTAAAAATGTTAGTTTTTCAAATATTTAAGTTAATTTAATAAAATAATGGATGGACGTGCATGAAGAGATATATGAAAGTGGATGAGGCTATGTATCTCAGAATAATAGCGTGTGGCGGGCTGTAGGTTCTGCCTACTACACGTCCCGATAATGGCGTGAGTGTATGTCTGTATGAGAGAATAATGTTTTCAAGGGTAATAGTTTTCCTAGAAAACAGCAAAGAAACCAATATCATGTTTCATCGAATGAAGGATATAGTTCCCTCATCATTATATAACTCGGCGATCTCAAAATGAGTGCCTGCAAACCATAACAGTGAAATCAATCCGATTCTCGGCGGTTGCTTTATTATTAATCTCGTGATAGCGATCTCGCCCCGTGCCGCTCCGCAAGCTCCCTTTGTTTTATTGTCTTATCGGCTTCTGAGACACCAACCAATACCCACTACCACGGATAAGAGATATACAGTAAAGCAATTTCATGTGCACGAAGCGACGCACACACACAAACGAGCGCTCGAGTACACTGCCAAAAAATCAAAATAGGCAAAATTCAAGTCAAAAAATTTTTTACTTCAGTACAGGGGTTAGTTTCGCGCTAATTTGAAACACCAAAATTCAATCCTTATTTAATTTCAGTTCTAATCACATTGTAATCCAGTTACTATTCAACTGTGCTGAATTGCGTATCGTACTTAACTTGGCTTATTTACTATGTGACTGACAGAGTTTGACGTCTGAGTGATCTGTCAAAACGGCTCTAAAAGCTGTCAAATGATTAGTGCGATACCGAATGTGTAATGAGTTGCGGTTCGCACGCGGTCCAATCACAGTTCGGTGGAGATTTACTTAGCGTGGTTCGTCTCCTGTTACGTCCCGAAGTACCATCGCGGGCTGTGTACGTGGCGCTTGTCTGTGTGCTTGCGTCGATTGAAGCGCTTGTATAAAGTTGCTGTACTGTATATCTCTTTTCTGTGACACTACCCTATTTCTAAACAAAACACGCGCAAGAACAATGACACGTTTTTAAGTTAGATTGTTTGATTTGTTTGTATTAAGTTGGCGGTTGGGACTAGTTTACCCAACTTGACTCTACAGACGGTAGCAGCTGGCACTCTAAGCAAGATAAGTTTTTATTATCATTGGGTAAGATGTACTGTAGCTTGGGTACGGTCGAAGATTCTCGTAGCGTCTCTATTACTTTACTAAGTTACTATCCAACTATACACATTTAAATTGTAGTGGTTATAAAATTTAAAATACCTAATGAATAGGGAGTTGTGCTCAAAGTATGTAATAATTATAATTAATAATTCATTTAAAAAAAAAATTAATAAAATTTTTTTTAAACTCTGAAGTTTTAGCACCAGATGTAGTGTTTTTTGCTACGCTTACGATAAATCGCTTAGTAGAAAGGACACTGACAAACTTTTTATCTGCCTCTACTACTGTTTTCCGGACCTTAACACAACAAATTAAAAAAACATTTTTTTTATTTTTCGGCTAAAAACTACCCTTATTCATATTCATAGACAATACTCGGCAAAGGGTATGGCGAATCACCTTCCTGTTTATGTTAAATCACAAAATTTCAGTGTATAATTTTAAACATCATCTGAAAGATAATAGCGGTCTGTAAATCGGTTCTCGAAGGTTCCCCTCGATTTCTCTGAGATGCCATCATCAGATTCTGGTTTCCTTACCATGGTTCCACCCTTGGGATAGCTCCTTTCCAACAAAAAAAGAATCATTAAAATCGGTTCATAAACGACGAAGTTATCCGAAAACACACATAAAAAAAAAATATACAGGGTGAAATTGATATCATTGGCATCCTTTTAAACTAAGAGTCTACCCATCAAACTGAACAACTTTTACTATGGGAGCAAACCGATCGGTTTGCTTCTATACTAAAAGTTGTTCAGTTTGATGAGTAGACTCTTAGTTTAAAAGGATGCCAATGATATCAATTTCACCCTGTATATTTTTTTTTTAACTGAACAAGTTTTAGTATAGAAGCAAACCGATCGGTTTGCTCCCATAGTAAAAGTTGTTCAGTTTGATGGGTAGACTCTTAGTTTAAAAGGATGCCAATGATATCAATTTCACCCTGTATATACGGTCGAATTGAGAAACCTCCTCCTCTTATGAAGTCGGTTAAAAATACCGAAGCTCTAGTCTACGAGCGCAAGCGCCTCACTTATGTATTGTAAGTATTAAATATACCTACTTTTAAAGACTTTATTGCCTGAAGGTCAGCAATAACGACCGAACAAGACCTTTCTCTTAAAACAAAATATCTCAAGAACTTTTGAACAACACTGAAGAAGTTTGAAGCGTCTGTAAGTTCAAATAAAATTGTGAAACGTAGACAATATCTTCATCCTGAATTATAACGTTTAATAAAATGCCTATTGGGTATAACAAAGGCAATTAAGGACAAGTTTTGCTCTGAAAAAGCCAATGATTATTTTACGGTTTGATCCGGGACTAATTAAGGATTGATATTTTTTCGGTTTATAGTTTAAGAGCCAATTTCAGCCTAGAAATGTACCAAAATAAAAAAGTTACGTTAGCAACGGCCCTAAATTTAAAATTTTGCATTTATCTCGTTTTAAAAAACCTGACGGCATTTTTTTTTATTTTTAACTTTACGGATTTTACTGTTGGCAACACAAACATAAAATGTTATAATTTAAAAAGTTGTAGTTTCCTTTTCTTTCTTTTTTTACAATGCTTGCGTCTACCAATCAACCAACCATTCTGTAAAATTATTAAGGCTGGGTATTAGTAGAACAAGCCTCTCTTTCTAACAAGCAAACTTTCGCAATTAGCCATCCCGCTTCAATTGAAAGCAAGATCGCAAAAAAATGCATTTTTCATCAATATCTTTTCTCTTGGGTGTTTGGGGAAAAATCCATCGGTTAGAAGCCCTGCTATAATTATTTACCTTTCAAATGATGGTATATTCAGAAGAAATGGTGTAGTGTGATTCTTGTAAAACTGGTTATAAATCTGAAATCGAGCTTACTTTGCTCCTCTTTTCTATCGAGAAAATTTAATAGAATCGTGTTTTCAACGGTTAGATGCCCTGCAGAAAGAACGTATCTACACTGTTATGTGAACTATATATATTAAATGTAATAATTTGGTTCTCAAAAATCGGTTCGAAAACAGACAAAATAGGTATGACCCCCTCTTAAAATAAAACTCCAGTGCAACAAAAAGACCTTCTCCATTTTATCAAAACTGTCAGCAGAATAAAAGTACAGTCTACACAAAAACTCTCCAACGGAGCCGAGTAAATCACAGTAGGTCAAGAATCCCACACACTTCAAATACTGAGACTATGAGATAATGGTATAATAAGATAAATATTAGAACAAGTAGGAAAACTAATCTAAATAATGTAATTAATTATGGATATAGAAGTAAGAGATTTGTCAGGAACAATATGTAGACTACTCAGTGAGGTATTTGGTTATTACGTTTACGAATGGGACATAAGCGTAATTACTTCTTAGTTAAAAAAGAAACCTCACAAACATTGGTGATGTTAATCTGTTCCTTAGAATAAGATCCCACTGCAAGTTTTCTACAGTACATAATTGTTTAGGTAGCGACACATATACCAGTCGAAATATCGTACTTCAACAAATCTTCTTTTTTTGAAAAAAAATTTAATGGCATAATTTAGGGTTCATTATGCAGGCAATCAAATTTTTTTGTGCCGCTGATACATTTAGCTTCAATATTGTATAGAATTTCTTTCTCAAACAAATAGGACATAAAAATCAACAGGAACACGACAACTTCAAGGGAGTTACGACAGGCTTCAGTGTAGAAAACCTATTTTTAAGGACTCTTAAACGATGACTTTTCCACGGGAATTTGAATCATTGCCGATACAAATACTCAGTGTTGCCACCTTGGGGAATTTGTCGCTAGATTTAGGGAATTCTGCAGTAGCTTAAAGATTTTTGCATTTGCTAAGTCACTAGACATACAGGTTTGGTGATTTATAGCGACTTTCTCAAAACGGCATGATTTCCGTAAAATATTCCGGATTTTAATGCTCTAAAATGAATGAGTAGCCAGTACCTAGATGTGGACGGGTGGTCGGGTCGGACGTGATTGACGAGGAGTTTTTCATACTTATTAATGATTCTGTGGATTTATAAACATTTTATTAAAAATTTCAAAAACTTCTTACTAAGAACTATAATTATAATATCTATAATTTATACTTAAAAAATTAATGAAACATTGACGCTCTTTGTGTTTTTATTTCATGTTTATGACCATTTAATGAAAAACATCCAAGAATAACGATTTTAATAGAATTATGATGAGTAATTATAAAGAATTATAAAGAATTATAAAGAATTATAAAGAATTATAAAGAATTATAAAGAATTATAAAGAATTATAAAGAATTATAAAGAATTATAATGAATTATAAAGAATTATTTACCTATATCCTGATTTCTCATAATCTAGCGAAATTCGATGGTACTTCTAGTGACTTGTCCAAATTGAAGGTGGCAACACTGCAAATACTGTGGAAAAAATGCAGTGGGATCTTGGAACATAATCCTTACATAATTAATTCTTTAAGGAAAAAGTTGGTAACGTTGGTGCCCGACCAAACAACGGTGGCTCGCCTCTCCCGGCCGGGGGACAGGGTACAGGGAAGGGACGGTCGAATCCACTCCACTTCCTAATTTATTCCCAAGCCTATTCACATAATTTCCTCTCAAATGAATGCCGTCTTTTCAATGCTCCCGAAAACAATGTCAGACTTGTTTCTTCGAAGGAAAATTTTACTTCAAGTACGCTCTTACCTGAACTTGATTATTTAAATACAGATGGAAATATAATTTTGTGATGTTCTCTGAGAAAAGACACCTTTTTGTTGATGTTAGTTACCAAGATATTCTCTTAAGCCTTCATCATTCTTTTAATAACTATTATAGATCCATTAATACCTCCATACCGACAAAAAGATCCCTTTGTCCTAAGAACGTCACATTTTACAGAACATAAGTTCACGATCGTACCTATTCTTTATTGGGGTGGTCAAGAACTTTGCTATATAACTACAAAGTTTAAGGTTTAAGCATACAGTTGTAGTTATGCCCACTTTTAGCAAACGCCGTGCCCACCGAAGGACGTAGTGTTATAGCCAGTAGGATCCCACTACAGGGCAAAGGCCTCCTCTCACGAATAAGGGTGAGATGGGAGTAGGCCAGGGATGGCAAACCTTTTTATAACTACTTGCCAATAATGGTCAATTTTTTTTTTATAATAATGGCCTTGTCGTGTCAAAATAATCTAAGTGGGATTATTAATGAAAAAAATTTACATTTATATTCGCGATGGATGTTTCGATGGACGTTTTGAGTCCATTATTGAATTCGACAGTGGAAATCTAATTACTCAGAAGATCTTTGTAAAAAGTTAACAAAGAATTTAGTACCAAAGAAAGCTTCTGAATCGTATCACTGCAATATTTAAATGAACCAAACCGAAATAATAAAAGTAAGTAAGTAAAGGTAAAGTAAGTAGTAATCTTCTACTAAAGAAATCGGAAATTTTAAGTTATTCTGATGTTTAGATAATTATCTGTTATCTCAATCAATACCGTGTCTACAATTATCCGTCACGTACCACCAGGCACGCGTGCCATTGGTTCACCATCCCTGGAGTACGCCATACTCCACCACGCGGGCCCAGTGCGGATTGGTGGAGGCAAGTTTTCAAGCAGCCTTAATAGGCCTTATGGAAGGTTTGGAGCCTGGGGATGTTGGGTTACCAACCAAAATTCAGTGGTGGCTCTTACATAATTTCAAATAAAAACAATTTGAAAAAAATTATAAACAGCCGACAAATCAACGTATTGAATTCCACTATTTTTTTTCACTGGAACATAACCAAGGCATTTGGCTGGAAAATGTTTGAAAACATCGTGAGGAAACCTGCATACGCTGAAGGAAAAATTCCGATGCGTAGGTATGTGAAGCCTACCAATCCGCATTCGGCACGCGTGGTGGACTGACGCCCATACACCCTCCTTGAGACTAGGCCTATGCTCTGCAGTGAAACATTATTATAGACTGTGATGATGATGATGTTGATGGTGATGACATATCACCTCGTGATCTACGAGTGCCGTATGAGGTAAATAACGGTAAAATATTCTATGTTGTTTTTTGGAAAGGGGAGGCGATTACCCAGCAGTCGGATAGAACAGGCTAAATAAAAAACATTTGTCTGAAAGCTTCAGAAACTATTTAGTGTCGCTTTTCCGTTTCATCAAGTTTCAAATCACAAGGTAGCACCGTAGAAGTTTTCACAAAAATAAAAAATAAAAATAAAAATATTTTTTGTGAAG
The DNA here is from genome assembly GCA_922987775.1 of Agonopterix subpropinquella. Classification (NCBI taxonomy): domain Eukaryota; kingdom Metazoa; phylum Arthropoda; class Insecta; order Lepidoptera; family Depressariidae; genus Agonopterix; species Agonopterix subpropinquella. The sequence goes on from OV277708.1 coordinate 22,104,538, forward strand.
CGGAAACAACCTAAACTTGTTACTTTTCTTTTGTGTTATTTATTTTTATTTATTTGGCATGTACGCACGTATTATTTAGTCAAAGAAGTCATTAAATTTTATAGATAAATGAATATCACTGTTATGTACACGTCGATTCGTTATAAAGACATTTGGCAAGAATTCTTCGCTCATTCTTGTGCCAAGAAAATAATTGTTCCACCGACACTCAGAAGTAAGCCTTTCTGTTACGATACAACAATTCCTTATTAGTTCACTAACTCAGCTGAGTTTATCTATAATTTACAAAGTGCCAAAAAAGTAATACTTACATTACATTACAGTTGATTTCCGACGAATTAAAGGGCACTGTGTCACGTGTCACTTCACTTACTGTCGCAAACTTTAACTCACGCGTGACAGCACTGATCTATTCAAGTAGCCACTCAAATTGTTTACAATTTAAACGTTATTTGAATCTTGTCATTAAAAACAAACTTCAAATTTATCTCTCTAATCATCCTCATCCACAGAACACTCTATACTCACTTCACTTACCGATTAGAACGTACATTTGTGTCTTACGCAATGATAACATTCGGTATTCGCATCGATGATTTGTGGCTGGCGCCCAACGTGGGGCCGGGCGGTAGCTGGAGCGCGCACACACGTCTACTCGCAGCGTCGGCCGGCGTTACACTGACGCTGCGCACGCCTGGGCCCGGCCGGCCCCCCGCCCTCCACCTCACACCCCCCACACCCCCGCTGCAATTCGGCACACAAAAAAAATCACATCTAAAGAAACCTTTCCTTGTCACTGAGTCTCAATAGACATTCTCACCCCTTAAGACTTAAGTGCTAGTCTTTCACTTATTAGTTACCGGTGCCATTGTCGGCCTTAATGACGCTGTTACTCTGAATTATGTCGGAAGCGTGTACCTTAATGTACGGCTGTTAATTTATAACGTTTCTGAATCGAATGCTTATGCAAATTGGGATTCATTTAAAGTGGATGGGATGGTGAATTTTTCCGTTGCCGACCTGTGCATGTACTCTGGTTGTACTGGAGTGTACTCGAACATCAAACGAGCCGGTTTCAAAGCGTTTAAACTTATATTCACATGGTATTCGTCGTTAAAGCTACTATAAGCCCGTTATGTATTCAATAATACTACCTATGTATTTCCTTTGCAAATATATAACTTTGAATGCTTGTTTCGTTTCAGATCTTTGATGTTAGGTGTTTGTGTAGAGTTTGACTATTAATGTTATGAACTAATTTGCTCTGTGAGATGTAGTGTAAAGTTACTACTTTATCAATATGAAAGCTGTTCCCCAGAACTCGTATAGAAGTTTTAATAGATGGATTCGATTCCCACGGGGGACATTCTAGTCATATGTCACAAATTTATCAGCAATGTGACAACTCGTGTTCCAAAGTTCATACTGAACAATAGCAGGAGCAAGGCTCGTGCCATCGTCGGAGCCCTCACCGGGCACTACGCCACAGGCACGATGATGCACAAAATGAAACTCACACTAGATCCCAGCTGCCGAGCGTGCGGAGAGGATGAAGAGACTATGGAGCATATTCCTTGTGACTGTGATGTCTTGGAGGCAAAACGCATGTGCCTCCTCGGAGATGGATATCCAAAACCGGGAGATCTTAGGTTTCTTCCCCTCAATGGTATTGCTTCCTTCATTGACCATGTATTTGAAGGGTGAAGAAAGCAAAAAGTATTGAGGCTAACACAAAAGATCCCACTGGGTCGAAGTGTTGCTGGCTTGCCAGCTCCCACAACAAGATATGTCACTTTGTGAGTTTTTCCTCAATTGGTTAGGATATTGCAGGCTGAATAACCTGATTGTCTCAAAAAGAAAGATGATTCTCGTGCTTCGAATGTCACTTACGTAAAGCCGATGGTCTCAGCTACTCTATCTTTGGTGGTAGTAGGTATTCGTTACACAAAAACCACATCAGAGATCGTAAAGCGGTCTGAAAAAATGCTGACACCAGGGCTTGCTGCCTACACGATAAGAAGAAGTCGTACGCGGTGAGTAAGGGATAAAGGCTTCTAGCGTTAGTTAGCGAAAGCGAAAGGCCATGGAGTATTATGAATGATGTTTTGGACGGATACAACAGGTACATTGGGGTAGGCGGAGTGAAAACGTACTTTTCTGACAGTAGAGACCTGAAATTGGCTTTCTGTTAGACACCCTTGTTAACAGCTGTTGGTCTTCCAAAGAAAAATAAAGTAGTGTTATCCTCCCACTCATTCTGTGCTAACTTCTCGTCAGTGCGAGCCCGTTACTATGAAGGGTCTAGGGCGTGGTACCTGTCGGTTTCTGAATGAAAAAACGTATCACGTGGTAATACGTGGCTAGCCTATCACCACAAAAACACAACATAAAAAAACATTACGTTTACGTAATTTTATTATAATAAAATTCATCTTATTAAGATATTATCTTCGAAATCAAAGACAGCCGACACAAAATAGTCGCCTGTTATGATTTTGATCTAAATTATTATTCTCGTTCAATTATTTCAGAAGAAATATAATTATGTTAATGTCACGGAATCCTTATTATTTTGGAAGCTTATTGAGTCTTCATTTTCTATTCAGAAAGAAAGAAATGTCTTATAATTGGATTTCTAAAACACAACTGTATTAAGTTCTCGTTATAGCTTTCAAGTGTAAACAGGGTGTGAACTGTCGACGACTCGGGTGGTGGTGTAATGGTTACCATGCCGAATTGCTTGTATCGTTTTTGTATGGTTTCCATAACAAAGAGCCTACGAGAGCTTACGTTTGGGATCATTACAATTACAATGTACTTCTGTGCCTGATATTTAAATGCGTTACATATTTCAAGAGGCGCTACAAATAACAGAACAACATTCATTATACTAATAAATAAAATTCAAATAGTAATAAAATTAATATACAAACATAAACTCACTACAGTAATTCCTTTTGGGGTAATAGTAAGATTGCTACAACTACTGACCTTCTGTTTAAGAATGTAGTTGTTGCAATGCTCACATTTAAGTTTCAGGACGGAACGAGACGTGTCAAGTGATAAGAGGTGGCTGAAAATTTTCAACTATTCCAAGTACAGGGTGTAAACTAATGACATAGTACTTTACTTGTTGCTTCAGACCATCAAACTAAATAACTTTTATTTCGGGACCAACTTTGAAATCGAAAAAAAAAATCAGTTTATTCATACAATTTGGTCAATAACTATGGAACAGCTGTTTTTTTTTTCCACTGAGGGAGTCGCGTCGGATGTCATGGCTCGCGAACCTAAAAGAGTGGACAGATATCGCAAGCGTCGAAGAGGTGTTTCGTTTGGCGAGAAAGAGACAGGGATATGCAGAGCTGACTGCCAACCTCCAGTAGTGAAGAGGAACCCTAAGAAGAAGAAGGAGTCGCGTTGTAGGTCTGCTATTGGGTGGTCACGTCGCGTGCCAGTCGTCGGCGACCCCCTCCCCAGCCCACATTGAAGCTCCAGTCGTGGCTCAAGATAGTGTTCTTTTCGAAGACCAACCCCTGAAGTCACCAGAATACATATATTACCGTACAACATCAAACATTTTTGCTACATAAACTCTACGAGCATTTATAGCATAAACTATTATAGGCATTAGCAAAATCATCAAACCAAGAAGGCAGCCATTTAAAAAAAAAAATAGAACAGAAACGATCTGTCACATAAGCTATCAAGAACTTATTCAGAAGTACTAAAACAGGTCTTTAATATCCATGTATCGGCCTCAGATATTTGTATTCATCACACAACATTCCCCTCGCGGAATCCTCGCCGGCAGCCTCGGCTCCAGGCAGATATAACTTTGTTTTCTTTTGTCTACCTTCTACGTCTAGAAAAGTCAACATTTTTTACGAACTATCAATAGATATTATGCCGATACTTTCTTTCTACTTTGACCTAAATATTCTGGAACCACCGCCTTAAAAATATTGCTGTATCGACATCGATAAATTGGTATTTTTTTTTAATTAAAAGTGTAAATCTATCGCTGACAAAATTAAGAGCTACAAAAGTTGAACTAGCATGTCGGCGTAGAATGTAGATTGAGTTTGTTCTGGTTAGGTCAGTTTTTTTTATTAACATTGATTCCTTTTTTATTATTATTCTCTTTCCGATACACTAATCTATTTTTACAATATGGCTAAGATAGATTTCATAACGTTCTTAACGATATCATTTATCATCATAATAAAAAGCCGATAGACGTCCTCTGCTGGACATAGGCCTACCACAAGGATCGCCCCAACGACCGATCCTGCGCTGCCCTCATCCAACGGGTTCCCGCCGCCTTCAACAAGCCTTGGGTCTACCTTGTAAAGCCCACCCACGCTGCTTTTTCGATAAGTCCGTCTTATTTTGAGCTTGTATTTTTGTCTCCGTATTTATTTGACTTATGTCTTTGGTGTAACATAAAATGTATAATTTACTGTAGTTATAAATCGATATTTATTGAAAAACATCGATGTTACCTTCACATCTCTAAACATATTCTTCAAAATAAATACATAATCTCCAAATCACAGTATTAAAAAAAACAAAAAGAAAATCTTTTTCGATTACATCGTAATTCTAAGAGTCTACCAAAAAATGCTTGTACAAAATGTGATCGTAATCCAATAGGCCCGCCCTCCGAGACTATCGCCCCCCCTTGCCTCGTGGCCCCCTCCGGACCCCTCGGGGCTCAAAATCAACAGAATTAACAATTTACTTTCAATCCGCCACACATCTGGGGGATAATGCGATAAAACAGAATATGCTCGCTCGGTCGCAAATCTCTACATAGATAGTACCTACAATATATCTATTTGTCAGGATGGTAGGTTTATAGATTTCAATCAACTGTCGATATCGTGATTGCGTTTTATTATAGTTTGTATCTTAGTGTGTAAACAGTTGCTGGTTGTACCCATGTATTTTTTTTATTCTGTTTTTTTTTATTGGAGCTTTTAACCCTGAGGTTATGTCAGCCCGTACCCATAATACTGTACAATTTTCCCTAAAAAACCTATAGAAAATTAAGAAAAAAAACTTGGCGTTTCCATACTAAATACTATCTACTGATCGAACGATTGTACGAAATGTAGAATTTTTTTTGGGAATTTACTATAGGATTCTTTGGAAAAGAAACAGCTGTACAGAGTGTAAAATTAAATGCGTTACATATCGAACAGGCTACTTCAGACCATCAAACTGAACAATTTTCACTATGGGGTCAACATCTAATTAGCGAAAAAAAATCAGCTGTTCCATAGAATAGTTACTTTATAATTATTGGAAAATAATTTCTGTGCGTCATAGTTTATTTACTTTTCACGTTGACTGTACTCCGTCTCTTATCAAATCACTAATATAATTGGACAACTTGAACTTTAACTTCGATACCACAAAGAATTCTGAATTAGAAATGTGACACGTAAAAGTGAACTTTGTTACACTACCACTAACACACAAGTTTGATAATCACTCGGAGAGCCGATCGAATGAAACTCTAAATAATTAATATTTCTTCTGAAAGCCAGTGTTCCTATAGTTTTTTGTTATTGAACGTTAAACGGCTACGACGTAGCGCTATGAGCTACGAAATTGCTACGGAAAGCGTAGCAGTTTCGTAGCATAATCGAAATTCAAACAGTTTTAATTATTCAAAGAAGGGTGGTGAATCTGGACTCAATAGTTTTTTTTACATTTAAACTACTAGTGTTTGATTAATTTAGTAGTGAAACTACAATGATTTAAAAAAAAACCACGTCTCTAAAAGTTGGGATTCAAAAGTAAAAATTATTCGAAACATGGAGAAATCAATAAAAAAAACCGCTTTATACCTCGCTTTATAACAGCTTTATTCATCGAATATTATTACTGAAGTATTTTTGGGTCGTTCGAGATGTCTTTCGTTTGGTTTAACTGATAGTTATACCGTTTTACCGTTCCATCAGACCGACAAGAGAGCGATTTTTTGTTTAAAACACACATTCGCGTAATATACAGGCTGTAACAAAATACACTAATAATATTTAAAGGTTTTTTTTTTTTTTTTTTTTTATGTTCACTATTTATTTACAATATTTACAGTGTAGGTACATTAACAATAATCTTAACAATAGCCTAGCCTAGTCAAACTGAGAAAAAACTTAAAAAAAATAATAATTATAAAATAGAAAAAATAAGACATAAAGGCAAAGGAGCACAGGGTCCCGGGAGGGTCTTCGTCGAGCACATCTTCTACTCGGCTCATGCTAAATAGAAGATGTGCTCGAGGCTGCCGTCTTGTGGGAGTGTGCCGACGACGCTGGCAGCATTACCTCTATGAATGTCGTAGATGCTGCAATTTTACATTAAATAGCCGTATTTTTATTTTTTTCTCAATTTTGGCTCCATTGTGAAAATTGTTCAGTTTGATGGTCTAAACCACCCCTTTAAATATTACTAGGGTCTTTTGTTGCACCCTGTATAAATGTGAAAGTTGTTGATGGTGTTTGGATATTTGTAACTTAATTACGTGTGAACGACTGAACAGATACCTATGTATGAAATTTTACACCAAGATAGAATTAATTTTGGATTAATACACCGGTTACTTTTCTCGTGCAACAGCTACTTTATGATATCATAACAGCCTTTATACATCCCATGGCTTACCCTTATGGGTATGGCTTTAGGGTATGGCCGTTAGTCCACCATGCTTGCACACTGCGGATTGGTAGACTTCATATACGTAGTACTCTGTGATATCCGCATCTAAACCGGGCATTTAAAAGCCGCTTGACAAATTGGAACTATCATCGGACTTGACCAATTGTACCCTAAATCATCTGAATTTCTTCTTTCAGGTTTCAAAAAGATGTTTTCCTTCACCGTTTGAGAGCAGTCAGTATTACGTGCATAAGTTAGAAAAACTCGTTGGTTCTTGGCATGTCATCCGTGCGGATTCGAACTTGGACCTCAAGATTGAGTTTCCATGCTCTCAGCAACGCGCCACCGACGCTAATATAGTTTATAATATGTCAATATATTAGTATTCAAGGGTTCTCTATAAACTATAGTCATAGGTTATGAAGTCGGTATTCCAAGTTGCTCTCAGTCCTAAACTTATGGAAATTTATAGGTAATTAAGTTTAAGCCCTAGTTTTGGGTGACCTTCTGTTTATAGCCGTTCTTATACATAGATAATAGCTTGTATAATTGTATATACCTTAGATTGTTTATTATTCATTGCCTGTTCACCCTTCAAGGTCAAGTTGCAATGTGGTGGTCAAACAGTAATTATACTGAGGTTGACTATGCCATATTTAAACTTTAACGTAGTGATATTATCACAGAACATTATAAGAGAGGTTAGAAATGCAAAGTAGCGCTTTTGCTTCGGAGACGGGTGTCGCCACTTGTCTTCCCGCTCACGCTGCTAAAATTACTCATGCGCTCTCGCTATGGTGTTATGCAACTCATTGCATAACCTGTGGCGACACGTTCCACGCTTACTTTGCACTACTAACCTCTTTTATAATGTTCTGTGGATATAACATCTCTCACTTTGGGCGTAGACCCCAAATAATGAGAAATGGGCAAGAGCATGATTATACAACGTGTTAATGAATTAACGCAAAACTAGAAAGTAGTTTGTTTAGAATCGAGAGCAGAATCGAATTATCATGGTTTCAACATAGGTAATTTTTTTCAAAATATTAAATAATTTTTTTGCAAAATTTAAAATTTATTGAACCCGATGACAACCCACCGCACGGGCACACTCACCCTACTTACTACCATAACAAGATTATAAAAATGTATCCATGAGTACGTTAGCGCTTTCTTTTAGTGCTGAAATGATAACAAATCATTTTTGCCTCAAAACTTAAAATGCGAATAACTTTAAATTTTAAGTATCAAAATAATGAAAATATTGTTGCAGTCTAATTATTTTATTATAAATCAGTTGGGGTGTATGAGGTTTTGCGTTAATTTATTAACACGTTGTATAATACGAGCCTTTACCCGCGACTTCGACCGCATAAATTATATACCAGATTTTAAGTCAGATAATAAGCTATCAATCAAAAAAGTTTCATCAAAATCGGTTCAGTACTTTTTCCGTGATACTCGAACAAACAAACACCCAAACAAACAAACAAACAAATAAACAAACAAACAGACAAACAAAAAATCCAAAAAACAGGTAAAAACCATGTCGTAATTTTTTTTTTGTAAATATCTTCAATGTACAGACACACTTCTGTTATAGTTTTATAATAGTTTAGATTAGATTAGATGTCTCACCCTGCATGTTTCGGCCTTATCATCACCATCATAATCAACTAAAAAACATCGCACTGCAGGGTCAGACCTCCTCTATCGGGTCGCACTCGTCAAAAAGAAATAGAAAAGGTCAGCTGTCCCATGCCATATGAAAAGATAATGATAGTTTACTCTATAGTCAACGGTCTATGGTCAAATTCTAAAGCGAAGGGACACGTGCAATGGTAACTGAGATGCTATCGCTACTGGCCTCGCTTTAGAATTTTCGAGTTATTCTTTTGCTGTTATTTGTTATTGTTTACATCAAAACGTCGTTCGAGCCAGGTGTCAAGTTAATTCGCCCAGGTTGTAAATAAGGTGAGATATTCCATCACAGCAAATAAAATAAAATAAAATGAAATATCAAGAGTTTTTAATTTGGTGCACTCTGAAACCTTATCTACCTACCTCAAAGTGCGCGACTTTCATAGTGTCCTGATACGTGTATTCGCTACTGTTTGATTTATGTATTGAAGCTGGAGTATTATCTTGTCAGTTTTCTGTACGTTGAAGGGTTGTGATGTTACACGTGATAATGATTAATGAACTGTGTTTTGATTGTTGATTATTGTGTGGACAGTCGCCCTAAGTATAAATAAAAAACAAAAACACACACAGAGTTGCGGTACTACTAGTGAAACATGGGTGTTCTGAAGTTACACAATATTTCTGACTACCCCCTCGGGGAATATAGTCGTTAGCATATGCTTATGCTAAGAACGGTATGTACACAAATATGATAACAATAAGTAAGACTATTAAATACGAGCTTTTACCCGCGACTCCGTCCGCATAAATTATATACCAGATTTTAAGTCAGATGATAAGCTATCAAACAAAAAAAGTTTCATCAAAATCGGTTCAGTAGTTTTTGCGTGATACTCGAACAAACAAACACCCAAATAAACAAACAAACATACAAACAAACAAACAAACAAACAGACAGACAAAAAGTCCAAAAATTGGTGATTTGGAATCAGGGACAGGTAAAAACCATGTAGTAATTTTTTTTTGTAAATATCTTCAATGTACAGACACATTTCTGTTACAGTTTTATAATAGTTTAGACTACGTCAACGTAACGTAACGTTAGGATACCTGGAACAGGCTAAAACGTAGCCAATTAAAACTTAGTGCGGTGCTGTGCGCCGCGCCCCGCGCCCCGCACCGCGCCGCGCGGGGCCGGTTACTTCGTTAGGACATTACTGCCCGCATGCACCGCACTGACCGGTTAATTGAAAACCATTTACTAAACTATGGATAAAGTATTAGAATTTGATTTAAAACAAAAGCTGTCAATTTTAAATGGAATTCGGAGCGAGGGTTCCAGAGCTTTATTTGCTCCGTGTTATTTATATACTCGCGACTTTGTCCGTATGCATTTGATATAAATCTATTCGATTTTGTCTTATTCTGTGAGAATTTGGACACCTAAAGTATAACATTTTTTTTTTTAATTAAATTAAAAAACGTATGATTTACTACGGCATTTTTAATCCCTTCAGATCAATGTCTCGAATAGCAGATCTTTGCGAATTTTAGCTTATTCTTTTTGAAAGCGGCTTTATGAGATAAGGTAAAAGGTAACATTGTTTTTAATACAATGTTCGTTATCATCATCATCATCATCATTTTCAGCCCGTATCCACCCACTGCAGGGCATAAGCCTCCTCCCTATTTTGCCATTCTTCTCGGTCCCGTGCTAGTCGCATCCAGGTCTTGCCAATACTTTTTCAGATGTCGTCGACCCACCTGGCTGCCGGACGACCCACTCCTCTTTTGCCTAATCTCGGCCACCACTCTGTCAAGGCTTTGCCATCCTGCCACCTGCCATAATTTCGCCTAGCTACGTGTCCTGCCCACCGCCACTATGTTCGTTATAGTACCTCATTATAGGCTGACATAACCTCAGGGTTAAAAACCCCCATTAAATAAGTAAAAAACAAAAAAACTATACTTTAAATCTTTTACCCTTAGGGTTAACTTTTAAACCATTTCATGTAGGGTACCCTAATAATATGTAGTAGATTGATGGCGCTAGAGCAAGAGCGCGATTTATTGCAGCAATTTATGAGTGTGTTTTTGAAATTAGACTCTCTATTCGTTTTCATCGCTTCGACAAATTGGTGGTAATTTACAAACTAAATTGACTGTTTGATTGAATAATCAGTTGTTGATTCATTGAATCAGTTGTTTACAAAACTGACCTGTGCTTATGCTTGCTGCCTATAGTCCTTAAAATAGAACAAATAATTCTTGCGTTTTAAGGCACGTTTCGGCATCTTCAAGTCATAATAAGAACACCCACAAAATATGGGATCAATATCTTTTCTTGATGCAAAGTTATGCATGATTGTATGTCTGGGTCTATACGACTTTGTTTATTTAGTTCTAGTATTAGGACGTTGGATCAATCTCGAAATTACGTTCATTTTTTCTGGGTCTCAGGAGGTTATAGGAGGTGCTTCAGACTGTATTTTCACAATGGAGCCAACATCGAAATCAAGAGAAAGAAAATTGTATTCCATAGAAAATAACTCAATCGTAGATATTTTATTTGGTACTCTTAATTTTCATTAGGTCGTGCAAAGTATTGAGACAAACGTCGGTTAGATTTAATTGAATAACTTTCGCCCGGCAACCACCGCACCGCACCGCACCGCGCCGCCACAACATCGCGGCAAAGACAATCCTTACCGCGGCGGTGTCCCTTCCCTTGTTCACTTACTGAATGCATAATTTTGAAGTCGATAGGTAAGCAGGTAATTAACGCACAAACAGACCGTACAGTGTGTTATATTATAACTTATAAGACCCGAAAAATTGGCATAATTTTTTTGTTTGGCCACAATCTGCCACAATAGACTGTAACTATGATTAGAAATGCAAGAGTTGAACTCCCGAGTGCCAATTTTATATCGTTTAAGAGAAATAAAATTCCTCATCTTCGTCCTGTGGACTGGATTGAGGTCAAGAGCAAACACATACGTAATAAAAAAAAATTAAAAAAAAATCATAGTTGACTAATGTGTGAAATATGTATCATTCAATTGTTGTACCCTTTACTTCACATCATCATCATCATCACAGCCTATATTCGTCCCATTGCACAGTATGTTTTTGGGCCTGAAAAACGGTCAGGGTCCTTTTATTCGTGTAATCGTTAGTATTCATCATTTTGAAACCAAGAGTAGAACTCCCGTGCGTCAATTTTACTTAGATATTGAGATATAAAATAATTAAATTTTTTTCTATGGTTTCCTAAAAAACCATAGAAATTGTTAAAACTCTAGAAATATTTAGTTTTTATTCTATCTGTTTATGCATTTATTTAGTACCTTAAAGTAGGTTTATTATCATGAAAACAGTGCCAATTTATAGTTTATCGGGTGGGAGTTACATCGAATATAACCAATTTTAGGTCTTTATTTTTTATTGAATTATTTGAATGAATTGGGATTCAATTTCTTTACTAAGTTGCAGTTCTAGCATCAAGGCACACCTCCTTAAAATACCATATATAAATCTCACAGGATCCATAAGTTACAGCATTCTAAAGTTTCGGTGTTAGGGCTGACACCTAACAAAATTCTAAAAATTATTACTTTTTTGTTGGAAAAATATGACATTATGTGCTACTAAACAAGCAATTATAGACAGGTATGTATGTATGTACGTATACCATGGTATTCTTAAAAACGCCTAAATGATTTCCTTCTAAATATAAAAATCTTGCACTAGAGGTTTCTGGCGTATAAAAAACAGGCGCAACTTTTAAAAAATCGTTCTTTATATTATTATTCATCTATTTTATTTAGCTTCAATCCGTATGTATGTTTATATATTATATTATGTTTATTCCAAATCTCGCAACAGCTTTTTCAACTACTTTTACCTAATCGATTCTTATGAAGCTTTGCACGCGAACTAAGCCCCGTCGACACTTACCTTTCAAATTCCACTACGCAACTTTAGCAGGAATGATGAATTTTGTTAGGTACTAAAAATAAAAATAATGAATACAGAATAAAAAAATTACTGTTTTTTTTTTACATTGTAGTGTACCTAACACTTAAAACCTAAGTTCCGATATTTACAATGTTCTATACTATATAAATACAAACATACATAAACTCACTACCGTAATACCTTTCGGGGTGGTCAGAAACTAAACTACAACGATATAAATCTTGCGTTTAATTAGTTTCGGAAGTAGGTACTACTTTCTTGGGTATCTGTCTCATACGTTTTTATTAAGAACGACTGAATCTGATCCCTAGAAAATTCTTTTCCACCTTAATAGCATGGTCGCAAGCATTCTTAAATAAATTGTAGTATAAAGTACTTGAATTTGATATAGTACTTGAAATTTGATATATTACTTGAAATTTGATGCTAAGGTTTCTGTTTGATGCCCCAAATACTAATTCTAAATCAGCAGGTTATTATATGTTATTGTTTAGGTAGGTAGTACGCGTGCAGCATCATGATTTGAAGAACGAAGGTTAACATTTACATAATGTCATAAAACCATGAGGATTGAACACATAATGCCAAGTTTCATTTGAATCGGTTAAGGACACTGCCGCGCCCCCAGATTACCTCAGCTCATACTGTACTTTTTAATTCGTTGATCTCAAATTTATGACGTCATATACAGGGTCCTTCTTAATATGCTGACACTTTTTTAAGGGGATGATCAGACCGTCAAACTGAATAACATTCTCTATGGGACAAACATCGAAATCGCGAAAAAAAATCAGCTGTCCCATACATTTGGCTCGAGTAGATTTGCAGTTTTGTATGGAAGAGCAGATTTTTTTTTCGCGATTTCGATGTTGGTGCCATAGGGAAAGTTGTTCAGTTTGATGGTCTGATCATCCCCTTAAAAAAGTGTCAGCATATTAAGAAGGACCCTGTAGTAAAAAGCTTGATTTTTCCCTGTCCGCAGCATAATATCTTTTAGATCATTACTTTAAGATAATAAATAAAAAATAAAAACAGACCTAAAACAACCGGAATTAAAAATTTTTTAAAGTGACAACCCTAAAACCAAAATTATCAGAAAGAACTTTAGAAGTTAATAACTCCCATATCCTGCGAGATTTAGATCTGATTTTTTTATTAGACATCAATATTGTGGCCCTTAATCTTAAAGAGTCAAAATTGAATCCCAATAACTGACTGTATAGAAATAAAAAATAAAAAACGAGAAACATTAAAATTAAAATTTCGTCATTTACATAAATGTTTGACAACTTTTGTAATGTGTATAAAATACCTCGTTTATTGCTTTATTATACTGAATTGAGAAAAAAGAAAAAAAAACGGATTATTTTGAAGTTATAGTGATATTTTGAAAACTCCAGAAAAAAATTAAAAAAATCATATCTCAATATTTAAGCAGAATTGACGCACGGGAGTTCTACTCTTCATTTCAAAATGATTAACACTAACGATTACACGAATAAAAGGACCCTGACCGTTTTTCAGGCCCAAAAACATACTGTGCATTGCAGGGCACAAGCCTACCCTCAGGGCGTTAGTCCAACACGCGTGCCCATAATGCCGAATGTTAGACTTCACTTATGCATCGAAATTTCTTCATCAGCGTATGCAGCTTTGCTCACGATGTTTTCCTTCCGAGCAGTCGTACATTTTCTCTACCTACAGAAAACTTTCTGTTGCGCCTAAAAGGATCACGGCCGTGATGGTGTGTAATGTATTGTGACGTCACAGGGCCGTTAACCAAGCCTGCAGTCCGGGACACCACGCTATTAGCGCCCTGATTAATTTATACGAGCGTGTTCACAGAGACGCGCGGGGGTGAGGCACACGTGCGGGTGGAGGGGGACGCATAGCTTGCACGTTATATTGCAATGCCTTGTTAGATTTACATTCGTACCCAATAATTTTATTGAATAAATAAATAAATATCTTGGACAATGTCACACAAATTATCTAGCCACATTTAAAGTACCAGAATCTAGCCTGGACTTGTATTATGATGACTAGATAACGATATACAATACATATATAGATACAAACATCCATGACTCGGGTACAAATATTCATATTCATCATACAAATATTTGTCCCTTACGGGATTCGAACCCGCGACCCTCGGCACAGCAGGCAGGTTCACTACCGACCGTGCTACCGGGCCGTCGAATGATGAAGAGCTTTTACTAACTGGTGAGGGAAATCATAATCGCTATCAGCCTATACAACAACAGTTTTTAATTACTAACAAAATTTTAAGGGTTTATTCAGACAATGAAACTAAACAACTTCCCCTAAGGAACATGGGTATATTTTGAGTATGGGTACATGGGTATATTTATGGGAACATATTTTGAGCCTCCCATAGAATATCGATCGGCTCAAACTTTTGTATGAGGTAGCTGACTTTTAGTTTCTTCGGTTTACCTCTCTACCGGCTTAGATTGGATCACTTCATTTCGTAGGTATCGTAACACACCGTAACAGGCGATTGAGGGAGGTTTCTTATGTGATTTTATTTATTTATTATTATTTCATCCTAACAACATAACGTGGTACAACTTGCGGGCTTAAAAAAATAGAATATAGTAGACTAATAATAATGTAGACTAATAATACGTAATGTTGTAGACTATTAATACTTACTCGTATATGGCATACAGATATCTTCATTATAAATACTCCGAGAGAAAAAAAAATAAAACTGGTCAAGTGCGAGTCGGGCTACTCGCGCACTGAGGGTTCCGTACCACACCACCACAGAACACAACATTATTAACTTAGAAAAAGAAACTTTTTTTTCGGGACCTTTCGCGAGACCGACTCACACTTGGCCGGTTTTTAGTATTTGTTGTTATTCTGTAGACTTTGCTCTATAATCGCACTAAGTTTGACGCTTGTATGTATTACCGTTTTTACTATAGAGCGTGAAGAAAAAACGTTGATAAAAACTAGTTTCTTGTTGAAAACCCCCCTTAATTTTTAACTTTCTGCCATTTTTATTATTTGTTAACAAATCCGCCGTAATAACGATAAATAAATTTCAACTATCTAGCTATTACGGTTCAAAAGTTACAGCCCTAAATAGGTAGGACAGACGGACGGACGGACGGACAGACGGACAGACGGACAGACGGACAGACGGACAGACGGACAGACGGACAGACGGACAGACGGACAGACGGACAGACGGACAGACGGACGGACGGACGGACGGACGGACAACGTAGGCTTAGTAATAGGGTCCCGTTTTCACCCTTTGGTTACGGAACCCTAAAAATAAGCTATAGCCTATAGGTTCCCACTGCAGGACAAAGAACTTTCACGAATAAGGGTGAGATAGTGGGCCATACTCCAACACGCGGGCCAAGTGTTGGTAGGTTTCAGGTCGACTTTCTGTCAGAGAATTTTCAAACCGCCTTAATAAGCCTAAAACCTGGCCTAAAAAATAGTTACACTGCCATCTAACGGAACTATTTGTGACCAATCGCCTTCTGAAGGACGAAAGCGCTCGAGATGAAATACCACCAATAGAAATTAAGTGAGAAATAACCTTTCACAAAACTCTAGCAAACCTCTAAAATAGTCGGTACCATGAAATTGAACGAAGTTTAAAGTGACTTTTATCAAATCTGTACGAACTAAGTAGTAAGAAGCACAATCTCCGGATAAACGGGTACTTTGGAGCCATATGTCATAGTTCCGGGATGTTAATAGTCGAGACCTGGTGAACTTATTTAATAACCGCCGCTAATCCGTCCGAGCTCGGGGTCGCTCGGGGGTGCTCGCGGGGGCTCGGTTAGGGTTACCAACTTATTTTAGCGAAAATAAAGTATATCGTATTAACTGACATCTATACTAATATTATAAACAGGAAAGATTAGATTTTTGTGTGTTTGTATGTAATGAATAGGCTCCGAAACTACTGGACTGATCTTAATAATTCTTTCACCATTAAAATGCTACATTATTCGTGATGAGAAGAGGCTACAAAAAAATGGCCAAGTGTGTGTCGGATTCTAAGAGATTCAAGATTCTAAGGCGGTAGGAAGCTCGCTGCGGTCAACTAGTTGTAAATAAAAGTACAGTCTTATAAAAAACATTACACGCTTAAAAAAAAAACGGTACTTATTACACAATCAATCATTTTTGAAGATTTCGTATGACGCACTGCATTTAAAAATCGAGATTAAGAATCTTAATAGCTAATAATTATTAATTTTAAACAGGTTCTTTTCATCCTTCCACTTTTCTTTCATCACTGATAAACTGATAATCAGTGAAGGCTGAACTAAAGGGGCAGAAACAAGCTTTTTTCTTCTTCCTTGAATTTACTATCACTTTTCTATCAGTCAACACTTTATCTGTTTATTTATCCTACACGAGAGTTAGTGATTTTAGGGCTGAAATAAAGTATTTTTGCGTAGGAACTTTATTGCTTTACAAAAGTATAAAGTACATTATCCTAAAATAACGTACGATACTCTATTATAAAGTATGTTGGCAACCCTAGGGGTCGGTCAATGTCGGCTCCTTGGTCCTGCTCCCGTTAGTTTTAATCCCTGGCTTTTAGTCTGCGGGAGGTACGAAGATGAGGGTTTTTGTTGGGAGGTGAAGTTTAGTTCGCCTGTACTTAAGACTATCGTTATGATGGTTAGTTCTCCGGATTGCCAAACCAGTCCTGAGTCCAAATCCCAATAATGGATGTCATATTATAGTTCTGACAGTATGGTCTGGTTACCACAATAAATACCTACGAGCTTCAGTTTGAAATTAGAACAATGCCCTTGTGAGCGTATTTTTTTGTAGTTATTTACTTGTTGCCGTATTTAGAACCGATTACCGTTGCTTTCAACGCCTGGATTGATCAGTTTTGGATGGATGGCTGTAGCAGTGGTGTTTTATTCTTCTATCTTTGATAAGCTATATGTCCAGATTGACAGTCGAAGCTACTAACGCTTCGAAAACAAGAAGCTTGAATTACCTACTCAAGCTTCTTGGTCGAAAAAAATTGCGGCCAGTCATGGCCGATAAACCCTATCGCTATGCACGCACACAGAGATAATTTGTATGACTCCTCACGCAACCTGAGAAAGTTGGCCTGTTTTTTTTATACGGTAAAAGCGTGAGGCTGAATCTAAACATATTCATTCAGGAAATGTTGATGAGTGTTAATTCTTGTAAGTATCTTTTTCTGATGAATAAATAACTTTTTATTTATTTATTTTTTAAAGATACCAGATGTTTATTTTACACTAACTAACTTGCTATCCTTCTCTGTCCTGTGCCACCTGCATCAAGGTCTTTCCGATACTTTTCCAGATGTCGTCAACCCACCTGGCTGCCGGACGACCTACTTCTCTTTCGCCTAATCTTGGCCACCACTCTGTTAAGGCTTTGCTCCACCTGCCATCACGTCGCCTAACTACGTGTCCTGACCACCGCCACTTTAAGCGAGCTATTCGGTCGCCGGCGACCTGAACAACGACATCGGTTCTCGAGGTTTGTGACGTGGTCGATTCTGTACGTATTATTATTATTATATTCTGTGGCAGGACACCACATGGTAAAGAGAAGTATTTAAACCTAGTTAGTACTTAACAAGGTAACTAAACTAAGAGACTAGAACTTATCACGGAATAACTAGCTAATGAACACTTTAAACTACTCGTAGCTGCAAACAACTGCAACTTAAACTCCCAGCTCGCGAGTATCAAGACGTGGCAGTTAATTATACTTTGCTTTGTTTAATGTATGTTGTTTCACTACTTTAATAATTCTTAATTGACTTATAAGAGAGTTCTTTTTGCTGTGAAATGTTTTAGTATAGATGTTTTAGTGTGGGTAGGACTATTTGACTTAATAGTTCTGTGTTTCGGAAATCGCACTGGGAAATTAATGAATAAGATTCAAAACTTCGATGATAAAAAAATGATCTAAGTTTTCACTCAAACTAAATCACGAGGATACCCTCGGGTTCGAATCCTCACGGATGACATGTCATGTACCAATGAGTGTTCCTAACTTATGTCTGAAATAAAGACAGCTCTCAAACGGTGAAGGAAAACATCGAGAGAAAACCTGTATACGCTAAAGAAGAAGTTCTGATGCGTTTGTGAAGGATACCAATGAGCATTGTGCACGCGTGGTGGACTAACGCCCATAGGGTGTATGGGCGTTAGTCCACCACGAGTCCTGAGGGTAGACCTGTGCCCTGCAGTGGGACAAATATAGGCTGATGATGATGCTTTTATTTACAATCATATCAAATTGGGATATAGACTGATTTTATTGAAAAAGCATTAGGTATCGCAAAACCTTATACACCACAACTGAAATTACATATGTTGAAACCATGATAATTCGATTCTGCTTTCGGTTCTAAACAAACTACTTTCTAGTTTTGCGTTAATTCATTAACACGGATAATATTTTGAGTCGGTGAAAATATGAAGATATCAATCAAACTATGTAGCTCACAAACATCTGATTCGTAGATCTCAGTTCTAAAGTCGTCTCCAATTTCACCGACAAGTGCGAGAAATATCAAATTTTGAGGAAGCTGTCACCTGTCCAACCCCTCCCGTCTCCCGCCCCTCCTATACCCGCCTCTCCCCCTGCTCTCTTAATGTATTTATAATCTGTAGAGAAGAGAGCGGGGGATGATTTTTGACGTATCGGAAGATAATAATTTTTTTTTTGTTCGACGAGTGACAATTATTGAAGAGGTATGCTTTGTTTTAAATTATTAAGTTCTTCTGATATTCATACCTAGAGTGGTAGCATATCTAAACTATTATAAAACTGTAACAGAAATTTGTCTGTACATTGATAGAGAAGAGATATTTACAAAAAAAAGATTACGATATGGTTTTTACATGTCCCTGATTCCAAATCACAAATTTTTTTGTCTGTCTGTTTGTTTGTTTGCTTGATTGTTTGTTTGTGTATTTGTTTGTTCGAGCATCACGCAAAAACTACTGAACCGATTTTGATGAATTTTTTTTTTGATAGATTATGATCTGACTTAAAATCTGGTATATAATTTATGCGGACGAAGTCGCGGGTAAATGCTCGTTCTTCATATAACTAGATCATAGAGCTTCGTTTCTGATATTGGGGTAATTGGTAATTGACGACCCGGTTGGTGTAATGGTTACCACGCCGGACTACCAAGCCAGGGTCCTGGGTTCGAATCCCGGTTCGGTCATGGATGTTATATGTGTGCCGTTGTTGTATTGTATAATGGTTCCCATAACAAAAAACCTAAGGCTTAATTTGAGATCATTACAATGTATGTGCCTGTGAGCGTTATTAATTTATTATTTAATTGACAGTCATACAGTTTCACTGCAAGTTATTTGGCCTGTTGTGAATAATTTTTTGTTGTAATATAAATATAATCTAACGTCTGCGGTCTTTTCATCAACTTATATTTTAAGCCAGCAATCGTAGCATATTTGGAGCACAATAAAATAAAAAACAAATTACTTATCGAGTGAATTCAAGTAATGCCAGATGCTTGCTTTTTATATACAAAAACATGTTACGGGGGTAAATGTGTGGTCCTAAGCCAAGAACCTCGGCAACGAATTGTTGAACTGCGATAAAATGTTTATCAATTATTTCGACTATAATTTTTTTAAGTAGGTATATTGTAATAATTTGATATCTGGTTAATATATTCACCGTTTTTGATGGCAAATCATGCGAGGCTAGATTGAAAAGCACTCAAAATTTGTATAATGTTGATCATACCTACCCAAGTGGGGTGCATTAATGAAAAGAGCCGCGGGGCAGTGAGGGTTTCTTATAATTAATTCCATTTCACACATATTTGTTAAACTTATTATAATGTTAACACACAGTATTCCCTTTTTGCTTAAGGCTACGCTACCGCTATCGAAATTTTAATTGATTTTTATTCTATTTACGTAGTTATTGTACGTTTTTTTATGAAATTCTTTTTAGCGACTACGACTTCCAAATAATGTATTCGAGTATTTCCGTGTGTACAATATTGCTATATCATATATGTTTAAATCTATCTATCTATAGGGTGCTTCTTGATATGCTGACAGTTTTTGAAGGGGATGATCGGACCGTCAAACTGAACATCTTTCTTTACGGCACCAACAACGAGATCGTAAAAAAAAAACTGCTGTTCCATACAAAACTGCAAACGTACCCGAGCCAAATGTATCGTTACATAAAAAACACGTCTGAGGCCGGCGGTCTGAAAAAATTCTGACACCAGGGCTGCCAATAGATCTTCTTCTTATCGTGTGGGCTGCCACACGATAAGAAGAAGTTCTATTCTGTTCATATGCCCTTACTCGCCTCATTCGACACCCACGCAACGGGGTAGCTAAAGGGTTGCTATCTAGTACCTATATTCTAAGCCTACAACTCAACAATGTTAATAGCAATAAAAACACTAGTTCCTACAAAGTCGTAGCACACAAGGAGCCGTTCATTAAGTGGCACCTTTGCAGTCGCTAACTAGACGGTCCCGGTCGGGAGTGCAGTTTGTTTTTTGCGTTGTTCGCTGAACAACGGAGCTTAATTGATGACGTCATCAGACTCCGTTGTGTTACGAATAATGACGCGGGTAATAAGCACGTTGCGCGTTGCTGATTGCTACTGCTTGTTTAAAAGTCGATTGTTTGACTGCAATTAAAGGTGTGTTTTTTTTTAACATGGTGTAACTTTCCATTTATATTATAAGTATGTCCAATTGTTATGTTAATTGTAAAAGACGAACGTTAATGACGAAAGAATGATTTCACTATAACTGTTTATTATCATCATCATCATCTCAGCCGAAAGACGTCCACTGCTGGGTATAGTAGGCCTCCCCAAGGATCTCCACAATGCCCGGTCCTAAGCTGCCCTTATCCAACCGATTTCCGCCGCCTTCACCAGGTCTACGTTTTAGGTGGCTTACACGAAGTGCTTTCCGGTACGCGGTCGCCACTCTAGAACTCTTCGGCCCCATCAGTCATCGGTTCTGCGAGCAATCTCCCGCCCATTGCCACCATAGATTAGCCATTCTTTGGGCAACGTCGGCTACTCTGGTTCTTCTGCGTATCTTTTCATTTCTGAATCAGAATCAGAATCATTTATTGCCATAAACCATAGGTATAAAGTACAGGAGGAGAGTGATTATATCATAGGACCAATACAGTTTGCCCTTTTCGGCGTGCAACATTTTAAAATATATCCCTATAGTAGTAATAAATAATTATTAAGGAGCGATATTTAAAATACTCAATAGTTAAAGTATATGTTGACGATCAAACTTCGGTTGGTTGCCATTCACGATGCGGTACTATCCAATACACGCCCTAACAGCACGTGTATTTAGTGAACGTCTTTAATCATTGTGTTTCCACTAAATTGAGTTGCAGGAAACTTCAAAAGAACATCAATTTACTACGTGAGTAATCAAATTCGTCGTATTAATTTAATAGTCCATTGTTCCGGCAAACGTATAGATAGGTACCTACTAGCTGTAATTAATGGGGTATTATCAATTGTTCATATTAGTATAGTACTATTTATCTATGGTCTCAAAAGGATCGATAGGAACAGAAACACAACTTTGCGGTACAAAACTCAAATAGCCGACGTGAATCCCAAAATATGATCAAAAATTATCACCCCGTGGATGTAACTGACACAATGTTTCTGAAATAAGAGATTAATGATCAAAATCAACATTTTTTTTTTTGTAGTCTATTTAGTTTAATTTCATTTATTTATTGACAATTTAACTTATTTCTTCTAAATACAAGCCCACACATTTTAAATGGGCCCACTTATAAAATTGTATAACCGTCGTCAGTCAGTCACTGTAACATAAACAAGAAAGTTCATAAACCCGCCCTACTTGTAGCACTCGAGTAATATAAATTAGAGTAAACAGGTACCTACTTACTTGTGCGTTATGATTATGATACGAGACTTATGAGCCACCTAATTATTTTCTCAAGCCTCCAGCCGTGTCGATACGATACGCTTGTCGTACTTGTATTCATTACACAAATATTATGTTAGGCTTAATGATGGTGTTGGTACTTCTGGCTATTAGAGCTTCTAAGAGATTCCGCGTTTAAAGCTCACAAAGAGAGGGAACATAAAATATAATTATTATACATGTGTTATGTATTGAGGGTAATAAGTGTTGTGAATTATTTACAGAGTGGTCGAAATTTTGCTACAACTGCTGACTGTATTGCAGGCAGTTGTAACAAGTCTCACTCTTAGCATATTGAACGCCACTGACGAACCATTGACATGAAAAGATGAAAGACATATTGAAGGTTTTAAGATGGAATCACGTGTAAATTGGTGATAGGTGGCTAGCATTTCGCCCACATACCCTTTTCCCTTTCCCTAGTTGCATAATAGTTAATTCAAAGCCGGAACCACACGGCGTGAATTATTTAACGTAATATTATGATCATAGAGTTTCTGGTCGCATCTTCTCTAACGCGACAACACCTAAGAATAACACGTTCCGAGACGGTGGCATGGCACAGACCTACCATAAAAAAAAGATTTGATATATGGGCGTGGGCATATTTGATCGAAGTCAATCAATCTATATTTATTGATATTGATATTTAGTACGTCGGCTTCAAGTTCATTATATTTTAAGTAATTATTTTGAAGTTGACTTTGATTACGAATTTTCTAAAAGTTAAGTATTGTCTTTGTAAGGTATTATTGTAAATATTTGAACTAAGTATATTTTGCTTGCATTTTTATTGACAATAAATAAACCCTTATACAAAGTAAAGTTGCTCAGAATTACAATTATAATGTTCGTGGGAGGCATTTTCCCATCTATGGGGTTCTATTAGTCTTTGTATTTAAATGCTTTTATTTGAGTCACAAACAATTTCCAACAATATGAGATTCAATTAATTTATCACAAAACACAGATTTGTCTCTACATTAATCACTGAATCAAATAGTTTATTATAACAATTTTAATGAGCTATTTATAAATAAGCAAATAAAAGTGAACAGGGTTGCCACGTCAGATATTTGTCGTGAGGTCGCCGGCGCTGGCCGTACTGTGGCCGTGCCGGCATCGTGTCGTTGGTTCACGCCTGCGGAACCCTGATAACGAGCTCGTCCCTGCTGTTTAATTTCTAAGGTAAACAATTGTTATTTAACGGTTTTATTGGAACCTAGAGAGCTTGAAAACAATTTAAGACTTACTACTGTAGGGTTGTCGGGTCAGGAATGAATCAAATTAGCACAGGACCGTGAGGAATGGCGCAATAAAAATGGAGGTCTATGGCCAGCAATGGGTTAATGTGGGCTGATGTAACTGATTGATTGATAGTTTAGTTTGATGATGCATGTACGTGGTGCCTTGCTTATACAATACAGGGTGTTAAGTTACACACTTAAGGTTGCTTCAGACCATCAAACTGAACATCTTTTAATATGGGAACAAAATTGGAACAGCAAAAAAAAAATGTGGTCGCGTCGCCATTTATTTGAAATTTTTTATGGAGCAGTGTTTTTTATCGCGATTTCAATGTTGTGAAAGTGGTTCTGTTTGATTTGTTGCCGAAGTTGCCGCAGATTCGAATATTCATACATACATACACTCACGACCGTAATCCCTTTCGGGGTGTTCATAAATACTGCTACAACTACTAACATTCTGTTTAAGAATGTAGTGTAATAAAATGAAAAATGAATGATGAATGTATGTTTATGAATGTTTTTATGAATTCGTATATTCGTATTTACAAAAACCCGTACCCGTTTGTGCGCAGCGCAAAGGAAGTAATCTAAGTAAGCATTATTTGTTATATACTAATACGAGCTTTTACCCGCGACTTCGTCCGCATAAATTATATACCAGATTTTAAGTCAGATGTTACGCTACCAAACAAAAAAAGTTTCATTAAAAATCGGTTCAGTAGTTTTTGCATGATACTCTAACAAACAAACACCCAAACAAACAAACAAACAAACAAACTAAATTCTTTTTTCAAAAATTTACAGTTTTATAATAGTAGAGATTTCAGACTTCTCCAGCACAGGTGTAAGTAAAGACAAAATACGTCACATTACGATCACGAATAAAACCATCCCCGCTCTCTGCCCACCCCCTCTACAATACGACATTGTAAACCCCGAATGAACCATAACTGTAAAACTGCATTGTAACAAAGTCACATCAACCAAATTACCTTGACCCCCAACATAATACACACACTTCAATTATCTCAGCGTTTGAATGAATTGTAGTGAATGTTGTGTGCCAAGTTACGCTGGCCAAATTACAACAAGAATATGTACCGTTTAAGTGCCGCTGCAGAATTACCATTGAATGCATTTATGAATATACATCCCTTTAGCACTGTGTACACAAGTTGCTTGTTTTATTCCCTTCTCGTAAATGTTTGGTTTAGGTGACATGTCGGAAAACAATTTTGTTTTTATTCTTTGTAAAAAGAGGTGATAAAAAAAGATTGCCGTACGGGACATCGAACTACCATACTGGTCGATTAACGCTTGGCCGAAAGAACTACTGACTTTATAATTATACTAGCGTTAACCCGTGATTTCGTCCGCACAAATTATATACCAGATTTTAAGTTAGATCATAAGCTATCAAACAAAAAAAAATTTATCAAAATTGGTTAAGTAGTTTTCGCGTGATGCTCGTTCAAACACACAAAGCAAAAAAATTACAGTTTTAAATTACAGTTTTATAATAGTACGAGCTTTTACCCGCGACTTCGTCCGCATAAATTATATACCAAATTTTAAGTCAGATGATAAGCTATCAAACAAAAAAAGTTTCATCAAAATCGGTTCAGTAGTTTTTGCGTGATACTCGAACAAACAAACACCCAAACAAACAAACAAACAAACAAACAAACGAACAAACAAACAAACAAACAAACAAACAAACAGACAGACAAAGAATCCAAAAATTGGTAATTTGGAATCAGCGGCATCTAAACATCATATCGTAATCTTTTTTTTGTAAATATCTTTAATGTACAGACACACTTCTGTTACAGTTTTATAATAGTTTAGATTAGATAGAGATTTACGTACCTACTTTAGGGAGTGCTTCAATAGTCAAACTGAACAACTATCACTGAGTACTACAATATCCCTTATTAAAAGTTGTTCAGTTTGATGTTCGAAGGAACCCCCTAAAGTATCATCAGCGTATATATATACGTGTCACTGCAGGGCACGGGCCTACCCTCAAAGAGTGTATGGGCGCGTGGGTGCCCCTAAAGTAATAACGCATTTAATTTTACAGCCTGTATATTCCGATAGCATGGCCAGTTTATTGAATAGAGAGTAAGGGTATTAAATTAAAGTTTCGTCTAGACGACTTCGGTCATAAACATTCTCCGTCACAATCTTGTCCGGTGACTTCTAAACATCAAAGTCAAGGTAAACTTATTTACTAGAATTTTTGGCTCCTCGTTATTATATGACGTCCTCCGAAGAATTAATTTAAAAAAAAATCCGTTTCACATTATAGGCTAGCTGATAATTATAACTGAATGGAATTTTAGTATCAAAAATGCGCAAATCTGTATTTGAAAAAAAAATTGCCAGCTATATTATTTTATTTATTTTATTTTATTTATTTAAGGACTGCCAACAAAGTATACACTATTACATTCTGAATACATTTTAACATAATTATTAAGTGTTACTTCCCTTACAGGCTGTCACACCATACATTGTAGCTTAAGTATACATATATGTTAAGTCATACCGCGACAGAAAAATGTGGGTACCTACACAAATCAGGTACCCACATTTTTCTGTCGCGGTATGACTTAACATACATGTATACTTAAGCTACAATGTATGTTATGATTTGTGTTAGGTACCATCTTTGAAAACTCATTTTCAGGAAAGATGTATAACAAAAAAAATCTTTTGGTGATGACAAAAACTGTATTTCTGTCAGCTATTTTTTTACTTGACTGCGAAAGAAAAAGGGTAATGTTTTAAGCGTACAATAGTAACATTTTTTACTAAAGTATTTTTTGGGATTCTGCATGATCTAACGTCTTGTAGATGGATAGTCTTTGGACTACGTTCACATTGCTAAAGAAGACCATTCTTTTAGTCTTTCCATCTCAAAATTGAGATTAGCAATATTTTATAAATAAATAATATCGCTCTCACACCCATTGTAATGATCCCAACTAGGTAAACGACTTAACTTTTTGTTAATACGGAAATCACACAACAACGTCACAAACATATAACATCCATGTCCGAATCGGGGTTCTAACCCAAGACCCTGGTTTGGCAATCCGGCGTAGTTACCATTAAACCAACCGGGTCATCAAAATCTATAATGCTTTCTTTCTACCTGTGAGGTGAATAAAGAAAGCTAAATGACGCTAGCTAGCTTAATGACTTAAGAGGGTCACTAAAAGGGTGAACGAAATAGCGGCAGGCGACAGGTCTATAACCATTGTATACTGACTCAGTGACCCCAGCAGGACAATGAAAAGAAGGCACTTAAAAATTAAGCACAAACAATAATAAAAACAGGAACGACCTCATTTGAATTGTGTTTAGAGTATTTTAAAACCAAATTCGAGTGTTGAAAAAGTGTAGGTGAGGCGGGGGCGAGTCCAAAAGAGCCAACTTTTTGCCCGCGCCCGAAGCTAAGGCGTTTTTAAACGACCATTGTGTGGTGTGAAGCATGAGCGATTCCCTTTAAAAAATTAAAAGCTTTTAATTATGTATTAGATATAGTGTTAGGAAACTACGAAATAGCTAAAAGTTGACGCACCGAATCTACTCGTATTTTAAGGGTCAATTCATACAAAAGAAGCAAAGGCTTGAAGTGGGGCGAGAAATTGAAAGCGAATGAGTGTTCGTCCATCATGCGTGCGCGTACCTAATGCGGATTGGTGTACTCATACTCACATACAAATTAGAATGTCTTTTCCATCATACCTAGGTTTATTTCGTTCCAGTTTAATATTTGTCATTAAACTGCCTTTCGCCGCTTCGTCCGCGTGGATTATAAACAATGACACCCCATTTCACCCCTTAGGGTTTGATTTACGAAAAACGTTTCTATACTGCACCACTGCATCCTTTGTAGGAAGCCGATTCCTTACTCTGTTTTATAATAATAATGATATTTTATTCATAAACAGATAATAAATAATCCATGTGTTAGTAACAGGGTTTGACTTAAGATAGTGTACACACAAAACATAAAATGCTATGTGCTACTACCCTCAGTCTTGCAGATGTTACTATACCTCAAACTGAACTCCACCGAGTAGTTGAAACGGGATTGCACGGCGTTATTTAAACACTTTGATACACTTTTGCAAGTTTTATTAGATAATTGACACATATTTAAATTCACAATACTGTTTACTGTTACGGCGAGTACACGAATCCGAGAGATTTTTCAATCATGCAACATGAACACAACTGCCGACATCGAAACAGTCATTCTTTATTTAATATTAAGTAAACAATTAAAATATTGTTATAACCATTCACTATAATTACTTAATAACGTGTGTTTTAATTATAATTATTATTATCTTCCTTATTGTTTTATATTTATTATTTAACTAACAACAAAATCAACGGACCCAGATTAGGTAAGTATATCCACAGATTATTATTCTTTAGTTTGCAACAACCATAGATAATATCTTGTACAGAAAGTACCACAATCTCTATAGTATACAATCTCTTTGGTAACAACTCGGCCATCCGTTCAATCAACGAAGTCCCTTCGTTGTTAGGAAGGTAGTTAGGTATGGGTCATTATACAAATGTATGAAAAACAACTCTGTTTCCGGCAATAACAACTCTGTTACCGACAAAATATTACAAAATTAAATTGATTTGCACGATTCTTAAAAGGCAACGTAATTTTGTGTCATGTTTATGGGGAGTGCAAAGTCTTCAAACATTTATGTTTATTTCATTTTTTTTTATAGATTTTTTTACAGTTGGACAAAGTTTCCTGCGCTTAAAAGTATAATGACCCGTATACAAAACAAACAAAAACATGCGAGACATATTTAAATATTAAATTATTGATATTTGAACCTAAAAATTTGCATGTGTTATTACTGGTCGGTCTGATAGCTTAAATCAGTATAGTTCATCAACGGATCAGTAATATCGCAAGCATCACATAATATTTTAAAAGTATAACATGTAGATACCTAAACGCCTTTGACCTGGCAATTGTTTTAAATCAAATTGGGACATGACACTACCCAATACCTATTATTATCTTTTTAGTCCATGACGTTGACCAAAAAGAAGAAATACTAATCCATGACCTTGATTAGCTTAAGTAAAATATGCCTTTGACCTGGCAATTGTTTTAAATCAAATTGGGACATGACACTACCCAATACCTATGTTATCTTTTTAGTCCATGACGTTGACCAAAAAGAAGAAATACTAATCCATGACCTTGATTAGCTTAAGTAAAATATGCCTTTGACCTGGCAATTGTTTTAAATCAAATTGGGACATGACACTACCCAATACCTATGTTATCTTTTTAGTCCATGACGTTGACCAAAAAGAAGAAATACTAATCCATGACCTTGATTAGCTTAAGTAAAACATGCCTTTGACCTGGCAATTGTTTTAGATCAATTGGTATAATATGCTAACTACTATAACCAATTGATTCAGTTTATCTTTTTTTTTTTAATCCATGACGTTGATTAAAAGGAGTAAGACTGATCCATACTGATCCATGACATTGATCAGCATGAATCCATACAAAACAAAACTTAACAATAATCAGTGTGAAACTATTTTAATTTAAGAGTCAATGACATCGACTTTCATAAAACGTTTGTTTTATATACATTACTTTGAACGTTCTGAACTACTACTGATTAATCATAAGGTATAATATAAATTATGTTAGGTAATAATTAAATTATGATCCATGACTATGACCATTTTTTTAAAATGTTTAAAATTTACAAAACATCACCAACCAAGTTGTAATTACATGGTGACGAGTTGCCTACAGCCTTTTGTCCCACTGATGTTTCCGAATGGAAGCGTAAGCGCTAGATTCAGACCACGAGCGTCGCCTTTTGGAAGGCCGTGGGCTCGGTCGGCGTGACTTGGACCTTGAGCGTCGCGTCCTGGATTGCTTGGGCCTAGACCGGAAGCTGCGCTGCAGATGCGCCGAGCTGCCCGAACGCGATCGCTTACGTCCGCGCGACCTGCTGCGGCTACATGACGCGTGATGACCTTCTTGGAGATGGCGTTCTAGTCCTCTTTCTTCGTTTTGAAATAGCGGACCTCCACCTGAACTCAGGCGTTGCGCTACTCCGATCTCTGCCCATATTGTTTGATCTCGAAAAATATATAAAAGGAATAGTTTAGTGTCCGTATAATAGTATATAATTATGCACCTACGTTATAAATTATATTAACCACAGTCACAGTCAGTCAGGAAAATCTAGACATAACGGTTGCAATTGTAATACTTCCAATGCTATGTCACTCCACTCTAAGCACAATTATCTACATAGGTACGAATATCGAGGTCTTACTACTATGAGAAAAAAAACGTTTTGATTTCCTTTGTTTCTTTGTAATTTAGTTTAATGGGGATACATAAAATACAGGACTAGCCTATAATGATTTTATCATAACGCATGCTTAAAACCTAAGCTTAAAACTGATTATGATTACGTACTTACGCTGACTGTTAGCCGATTAATGCGGGCATGCGGGCGAGATTACACTGAGTATCGAAATATCAGTGCAATGCCACTTCTGAGATGTTACTATACCTCAAACTGAACTCAACCGAGTAGTTGAAACGGGATTGCACGGCGTTATTTAAACACTTTGATACACTTTTGCAAGTTTTATTAGATAATTGACACATATTTAAATTCACAATACTGTTTACTGTTACGGCGAGTACACGAATCCGAGAGATTTTTCAATCATGCAACATGAACACAACTGCCGACATCGAAACAGTCATTCTTTATTTAATATTAAGTAAACAATTAAAATATTGTTATAACCATTCACTATAATTACTTAATAACGTGTGTTTTAATTATAATTATTATTATCTTCCTTATTGTTTTATATTTATTATTTAACTAACAACAAAATCAACGGACCCAGATTAGGTAAGTATATCCACAGATTATTATTCTTTAGTTTGCAACAACCATAGATAATATCTTGTACAGAAAGTACCACAATCTCTATAGTATACAATCTCTTTGGTAACACAACATACTCATATCGTGTGGTATGTATATGTTACTGCTTGGTTGGATCCATTTCGATATGTTGACACC
The DNA here is from genome assembly GCA_922987775.1 of Agonopterix subpropinquella. Classification (NCBI taxonomy): domain Eukaryota; kingdom Metazoa; phylum Arthropoda; class Insecta; order Lepidoptera; family Depressariidae; genus Agonopterix; species Agonopterix subpropinquella. The sequence goes on from OV277708.1 coordinate 22,135,233, forward strand.
AAGGTGTTTCAGCCCGTCCGACAGCAGAAGCACAGTATAAGAAAGGTATCTAGTACTACATACAATACGGACACTTCCTGCCTTCCACCAATTTTAACCTCACCACCGCTTGGAAGGAAGCGTGGCGGAAAATGTAAGCAATGGTGTATTCCTGCCTTGCTCGCATTTACTCACATAATGCGTATCGCACATGTTTATTGCAATGCGTAACTTTTTCCCATTTTTATGAAATGACAGCTAAGTCCTCCCCCAAGGATCGCCACAACGATCGGTCCTGCACTGCCCTCATCCAACGGGTTCCTGCCGCTTTCACCAGGTCGTCGGTCAACCTTGTGGGAGTCTACCCACACTGCGCCTTCCGGTACACGGTCGCCACTCAAAAACTTTTCGGCCATATCAGCCATCGGGCGCAACTCCCACTTTAGTTCAGCAATTCTTTGGGCTATGTCAGCTAGGTACTCTGGTTCTTCTGCGGATCTCTTTATTTCTGATTCGATCTCGTAGGGAAACTCCGAGCATAGCCCTCTCCGTTGCCCTTTGGGCCTATGTCCAGCAGTGGACGTCCATTGGCTGAAATGATGATGACAGCTAAGTATCCAACGTGTGGCAGAAGACCGACTTGCGATTATTATAACCGCTGTGAGCGCATATCTCGGACCAGACAGGTGGGCGGCGCGCCATGAGCCCAGGTGCTAAAGTTGGTCGCTTGTTTGACACTTTGTAGAATTTATTCCGGCGAGTGGCCGAGCGGACGTTTAAATTGCGTCCCGTGATATAACGCCGCCTCTTTGACCTCCGCCAACACTTTATATTGTGCACTCACTACACCTCCTTCATTCTGCTTGTTGCAATCTCGAGAACTTGTCCCGACTTACCGAGGATAAGTTTATTTTAATATTTAAAGTAAAGTAGGTAGCTGACTATAAACTGGGATATTATGGGCTACTGTACAGTCATTGTAGCGATTGTGGAGTTAGTGGTTATCATCGCAAAGTTAAATTTTTTAATAATATGATGTGAAGGAATATTCGTCGTCCACAACAAGAATATCATCCATGGGTTGTTGAGGATTCGCGGGACTTCAGTCAAATTGTTCTTACTTTGAATCACAGATCAAATATTACTAGTTTAAATCAAGAAGTTTGAATGGTATGGATAGACTATTGTGGTTGAATCTTGTATTTATGCAAACTCTCGTGCAAACTTTTAATGTGATTTAGGCCTCATCTTGTGATTGACTATAATAATTATCGAGATAATGCTGCTGAAATTATGATTTGTTATTTCGGCATGCGTCATGATGTTGGTTAGCTACATAGCTCTCAGCCACAGATTAATAATAAGTTACTACGTATCTTAGCTACAAGTATTCCAGTACTTTACGTTGTAACTAATAAATAATCTGTGACTTTACTACAAAACTAGTTATAGTTTATCATCATTATCATTAGTTCCTAATGCGCCATTTGGCACCAAACCCAAAAAAAAACTTGCTTTCAAGTCTATTCACTTATAGCGTAAGTTTTTTCTGTTTATTTTAGGTTAAGAATTTGTTATAACATTTTTACCCTTTTTGTGAATTAATTAAATATTGATTTCCATACTAAATGAATGAAATGTATTCAATTCACTTCCAATCATTTCTTTCAAAACACAAACTTCATAACAATGCCCTAAATACAATTTCGTAGTTTGTTAGTATTGCTTACTCTCTAGGTCAGTACATCAATTCATATTATACAACGTGTTAATAAATTAGCGCAAAACCTCATAATTACGGGGTGTACTGATTTATAACAAAAGAATTCGATTGAAACAATAATTTAATTATTTTGATAGTTAGAATTTAAAGTTATTCGCATTTTAAGTTCAGAGGCAAAAATGATTTGTTTTCATTTCAGCAATGAATGAAAGCGCTAACGTACTTATGGATACATTTTAATAATCTTGTTTTGGTAGTAAGTAGTAGGTAGTGTGCCCGTGGGGTGGGTTGACATCGGGTTTAGTAAATTTTAAATTTTACGAAATATTATTTAAAATTTTGAAAAATATTACATATGTTGAAACCATGATAATTCGATTCTGCTATCGATTCTAAACAAACTACTTTCTAGTTTTGCGTTAATTCATTAACACGTTGTATACTATTGCATCATACTATAAAAATAATTGTAATAATTTAAAATGTCAAAACCGTAAATAAGGTCAACCATTTTAATGTTGACATTGCTTACACTGAAAAAAAAAATTGTTTACTTCAACCAAGATCTTGTTTATGATAATCGTACATCATGAATCCATATGAGCCTGTCAACATCATGACTTCTCCGACTAAGAGAACTTTGTTAAACGAATTCGGCTTGCTGTTACAACTACCATCTTTTGTTTTTAGTAAACAATAATAACGTCATTTCAATTATTTTGGTGCTAATTAAGAGAAAATGCTTCCGCATTTTTTTTCAGTGTACGGTTTCTATAATAAGGAATCTATATTGACAGTTCAATACATAATTGAGTGCCTAAAAAAATATGATCCCATTTGTATGAATAACATGGATAGTCATATGTAGGGATACTTTTATTGAAGCCACCATTTGACCCTGGAAAGTCCAATAAATTCTAGGCCTTACTGGATATATAGCTTTGAAATTGAAATGGATTCTCACGTAAATTCTCTTTTAGGTCGTACTTCAGGCGACAAATTATCGTATGTACACACGGCGAAACATCCACCCACGCATAGTTGAACTCTATGTTCATGGACATAGAATTCAACTATGGGTAGGTTGTAGGTGTGTACATAAACTTACAACGAAAGGATTATCGGCGTCCATATTAATATAAACTCTAGGCAAACAATATTTTACTTAAATATCATTGTGATAGCCGTATACAATATAGATGTCGTAAAATCTATAAAAGGGCTGATCACGAAGCTATTTCCTACCGATATAAATAGGTTTCAGACTGCGACCCCATTATTGTGAAAATCCAAGATAGCTCCAACCCAAGGACTATAGAGGCCACTGATGTTGAAATTAATTTCACTCAAAATATTTTCGACATTTATCCGGAAAATAATTCACAAGTCACCGTTAGATCACACTGTGCTAGTCTCATAGTGAGAGGATCTTAAGAGGTGAGTTTAGTTCATTAATTAAACTAATCTTGAACGATTGTATTTGCACATTCCGAAAGAGCTACTCAAGATCAGTTTATTAATTAAATGTACACAGCTACTTCAGAGTGAGCTTAATGTGTTGTAATCACTTGAGTTAGATATATTAATACGAGCCTTAAGAGGATATGGCCTCTAGCGTGCTGCACAAAAACAAATTTTCATTATATTTTGGAGTTAAGCCATATAAAAACAATTTTTTTTTTAAACACGATGTAAAAACTAATTTCTATGCCTGTGGTTTGTCATTCTATCTAGATCGTGTTTAAAAAATTATTTTGACTTTAATAGGTTGGTACCTATTGAAAATAAGATCTAACTTCGTTTGTATGCAGCGCATTCGGACGCGTTACAAGAACTATCCTCTTAATGAAACGATTCTCGTAATGAAGCACTCGGCCACTTAATTAATAAACTATTATTTTCTCTCCATCTTTCTTTCGACCGAAAATTAAAAACTAATTAGTCTCGTTTGAAATATAATGTTAAAATGACTACTTTAAGTGAAGTCGACGAACGATAATAGAGAATAATAAAAATATATATTTTCTCATTTGTTTTTGTAATAACATTAAAGTAGAAGTTAATAGACCTCTGTTAGACTGGAGGTCATTTTCGAATTTACTTTCAGCAAATTATACCTATCTGATTTATTAATGAAGAAAATAGATATGAAATTAATGAGTTTTACGTACGTACAACAAAACACAGGTACATAAAATAAACTCACGGCCATATAAACCCTTTCTGAGTAGCCAGAAACGTTGCTATAACCAACAATAATTTTTAAAGTAAGTGCAATTCAGATAATTTAGGTTATAGTACATTACTGCAGCGGCCAGCAACAGAGGCATTGATGGACGAACGTGTAAATGTGGGCCGAGGCGAACCCGAGGCATACATACGTACGCCCATCAATGCCTAGTTGTGGCCAAGGCTTGTATAGTACTTTTCTCAAATAATGCGCGGAAATTAAAACAGTAAATTTTCTCAAATAATTCGCGAAAATTAAAACTCTTTTTATCAAAATCAATGACGAACAACGAACAACAATTTGTTTTTTTTTTCAATATACAGCTTTCTATTTGCAAGCCAGTTCGAAATTTAAACAAAACCTTTGATGAGTTACCTCCTTGGTCGCCATGTTTCGGAGAAAAAGATCGTTCCATTTTTAAATTACACGACAGATATGAGTTTAGTATGTAATTTACTTGGCCGCTAAATACGGCAGATATGGATTTTCATACAACATTGCCGGCCGCTGCGCGCATGTATTTGGCCAGTACAGCAATTTCGATTTATCTCGAAGAAGGTTGTCAAAATAATGCTCACATTTCCAAGCATGTTTGAGAAAAAACCATTTACTTAACCATGTCGATATCTTCCGAAACTTCCAACTTCTGTCGTTGAGGAGCGCAATAATATCGATATCTCTATTCTGATATCTCTATGACATTTCTATTTGTGAACCAAAAAATAAACGCTCTAATAATTATTAACAAAAACGATAATACAATAATAACTAAGCTACGAATTGCTACGGCTGTGCTACGAGACCGCTACGAAACTGCTACGCTTTCAGATTTTAAATGTTCTACTTGGGTCGTATTAAACCCCTCCCTAAATTAGCTTTTAAATCAAATCTAACCAATGGCAATTTATATCAACGTAGGTGATGTTAACTCATGCATCAAATAAGTCTGGGCGTGCGACGTAAATTATAGACATAACGTAATTTATCATTATCAGAATAGATATAGCGATACGGTTGTGTGATTTTTGGGGTTCTCTGCCCAAAGGGTGTTAACGGGACCCTATCAAAGCCTACGCTATCCGTCCATCTGAACTCTAAAGGGTTGTATTTTTTTATTGTAATGGTAGCGAGAAGTTTTTTGGATTTGCTAACAAATAATATAAAATAGTTAAATATTAAGGAAAAAGTCGAAAAACATTAAAAAAGTTTACCCGACCCCTATATATATATTTGAGTCGAGTAGTTTTGTATGAAACAGCTATTTTTTTTCGTGATTTCGAATTTGGCTCTGTTGTGAATGTTGTTCAGCTTGATGGTCTAAACTACCCCTTTATACATTACTAGAGTGTTTTGTTACCCTCTAAACAGGTTGTAACAAAACACCCTAGTAAGAATTAAAAGGGTGCTTCAGACCCTTTCACAACAAACTTTCAGTATGGAGCCAACTTCAAAATCGCGAAAAAAAGCAGCTGCCTCATCGAAAACTACAGCGCCTACTTGACTCTAATGTATATGGAACAGTTTTTTGTGATGTCGATTTTAGCTCCAAAGTGAAAGTTGTTCAGTCTAAACCACCCCTTGAAACATTACTGAGATGTTTTGCTACACCCTCTACATACGGGTCAAATAACTCCTTTTTTTTTGAGGCCCGATTTGACCAAACGCGAGTAAATTTTACCCTACAGTAAACTGATTTTGCGTTTTACCAACCCTAAGCTTACACCGAAACTGATGAAATGTCAATGTCACATAATTAAAAAAAAATTAATAAAAAGAAACCTAACTAAACTGTATAGCCTCACATTGCAATAAGTACGGATACAACGACCTCTTCCTTTGGGTGAATTATACATTCGTTCTTATAGTATGGGCTTAGGAAGAATGAAGTTATTTCAGGGTTGTTAAATTGTTTCTTGTTTAGTTACTCTTCTATAAATGAAAGTTTAATCGAATCCTGCCTAAGTCGGTTAAAAAGTAACAAAAGCAAATGCACAGATAAATAACGAGTGTTAAAAGTTAAACTCGTCGCCCTCGCCCGTGCCCGCGCGCGCGCCGCGACGCCATCACAAACAAATCATAATAAAGGTGGAGTAATCACAAGTGCGGCATTCGGAATTAAGCGCGTTTGCATAAAGAGCAACATTTTTATGTGCCATGCCAACCTCGGCCTCGCTCCGTAATAGTTGTTTGATACTAGTTTGCGAGTCGGGGCAGGTGCGCCCAAGCGCCGGCGAGCGGGACCGCAACACTGATATAATGTTCACAGATCAAGTCACAAGCGAATGCTATGTTTACGCGTATTTCTTTTTCTTTTGTATCATTTTCGATTACATTCCGGTCCTCAATTATCATCATAATTTGAAATAACCTTATAATATTTTACTGTTGAAGAAGGAAATGTTTGTCATGGATACAAAAAACCATATATTTGTTAGCTAATTGTCATATTCCTTCATTAAGTGTCTGTTTTGTTCTTTGGTCCTTAAAAATTTTTTTGCATGCTTGCTTGAATTTTGTTTCATTGTCATTTCGGTGAATTCAGAAACTATTATATTTTTGCTAGTATTTTCGTCGTCGTATAAAGATCATTTTTTTATGTGTGCATATAATTATGTATTATTGATTAGTAGCTGTCAGTTTATCTGCAAAGAATTTTTATGGCTATGTCCAAGGTCCCTGCCAATCATAAAAATCAATTCAGCATACAAACTATAATGCCCTACATAATTGAGATGGAAGTATGTTTAGAATACTTAATATTGGCTTAACGAAAAGACATTTATTACTTTTGAAGCAATTAAATAGTCAACTCGTTATGAAATCAACATAATTACAGCAAATCTAAAACTTGAAAAATGCATTCCAATTTTTAATACAAGATCAATCAAAATGTTTATCTCGTTGGATCAGAGCCAGAGCTCGCCGGCCTTCGTCAGATAGCGATGAAAGAGATTGGCATTGACCTTGACCTAACGTGATTCATTTATTTTAATTTCATTTTAACGTTGATAATGTTTTGTTTGTCGCTTCAGTATACCCCATTGTCAGCGAAAGCGCGACATCGCTCTGGTGTCGTGGGTTTTGGGACTATCGACGACGCCTACAAAAACTAAAAGATTTTTTGAAATAACTCAATAACTTTTTTCAAAATCGAAAAAATTCGAAAAATGTTTCGGTCATTTACATATTTTGAAAATGAAATGAGATATCAAAAAAAAAAAACTATTGTTTCGTATTCACTGATGGGTTATTCCTTTGTGACGCGGAGCAAAAAAATATTCAGTTCATTTGGAAGATTCATTTTAAATTACCCGAAGGTCGTGGAAGACAAGCTCTGTGAATTTTATTTTTATCGCCTTTATTGCCATGTATCTCGAAGTGTGATAATAATCGAATGCATTTTTTTTTTTACTTTTTGGAATCACCTCGGTGTCCGTCCGTCAGTCTGTCACATCATGCGTTTTTCTAATGGAAAGGAGGCTTATACATGTTTCCGTATAAAATGAAATCAAATTAGTTTGTTAATTAATAGTTCCGAAGACTAATAGAAGAGATAATCAGAGGTGTTTTAAAAATAACGTTTATAGCACTCCGTGACCTAAACCCGCACTTAGGTCACGGTTTTGCGTTACCTAAGTAGCCCATTATTACACGGATTACACCGTTCGAAAATGAATCTACTTTATTGCACAGATGCATAATAAACAATTAATAAGGTACTTTTATAGCATTCCGTGACCTAAACCCGCACTTAGGTCACGGTTTTTCGTTACTAAGTACTTAAGTAGTCCATTAATACACGAATTACATTACACCATTCGAAAATACTTTATTGCACAGATGCATAAATAATAAACAAAAGAAGGTACCTACTTTTAAATGTGCTTTCATTCAATGTGACCAACATTGAAATCGCGAAATCCCCAACTGACTCCAACTTACTTTAATTATATTTGATCATACCTATACTTACCCCTACGTACGCCCTACTTACACCCGCACCCCCTAATCACACCTTATTAGTATGTTGGTAGTAGGGTGCGAGTAAGGGATGCGCCCCCTAGTCCGTAGGGGGTGATTGGGGATGCATAGGGGTGCACCCCCTAATGCGTAAGGGGTGTGTAGTGGTGATTAGGGGGTGCACCCCCTAGCTCGCGGGGGTGATTAGGGGGTGGACCCCCTAGCTCGTGGAGGTGAATAGGGGTGTACCCCCTAGTTCGTGTGGGTGATTAGGGGTGTACCCCTTAGCTCGTTGGGGTGATTAGGGTACATACCCCCTAGCCCGTACTGGTGATTAGGGGGTGTACCCCCTAGCTCGTGGAGGTGAATAGGGGTGTACCCCCTAGTTCGTGGGGGTGATTAGGGGTGTACCCCCTAGCTCATTGGGGTGATTAGGGGGTGTACCCCCTAGCTCGTGCTGATGATTAGGGGGTGTACCCCCTAGCTCGTGGGGGTGATTAGGGGGTATACCCCCTAGTTCGTGGGGGTAATTAGGAGTATGTGCGTAGGGGGTGAGTAGGGGCTGATGATGATGTGACGGTAGATGTGATTACGTGCCACCTAGTGCGTACGTGCGTAGGGGGTGAGTAGGGGCTGATGATGATGTGACGGTAGATGTGATTAGAGGTGAGTATCTATTGATTGTGGTTGCGATATATGATCGAAGATTTTAAAGTCATGGTTGTGTCCTACGGGGGGCTCCGCCCCCCGTGCCCCCGGGGGGGCTCCGCCCCTCCACCCCGCCGGGGGCTTCGCCCCCGGTCCCCCTTTCTGCCCTTTTCGTTAGTATACGTATTCGTAGAATTAAAAACTTCAACATAAAAGAGAATGTCAATACATTACACACACACACACACACACACACACACACACACACACACATAAGTTGGCGGGTTTAGGTCACACGAGCTATAAAATAGTATACGATACTCGTGACCTAAGTAAGTCCATTATTACACGGCGTTTATCGTCCTCGCTGCGCTCGGACGATAATTTCACGCCGTGCAATAATGGACTACTTAGGTCACACGTATCGTAATGTACTATTATTAAACCTACAACAGAACTATTAAATCGCTTAAAACTTTTGTCTTAAATTGTCACGTCAACCAGTAGTGAGTCCCAAGAGTCGCGGCGACTGAACTTAGTTAAGATTGTTTAGATTAATCGCGACGTCGACTGACCGCAGCCAGTCGCAGCGGCAGCGGGTCGCAGCGGGACGTCGTGGCCCTAGCGTTAGCATTATTACGACTGCACTTTATTTATTCTTTATTTTATTTTAGTTAAAAAGTGTACTCTGTTATTAAACTTTAAAGTCGTTTTTAAGCCGGAACAAGGTACTTCAGATCATCAAACTGAACGACTTTAACCATGGGACTAATATTGAAATCTCGAAAAAAAACTGCTGTTTCATACATTTTTGACGTGAAGCTATTGAAATTTTCTATAGTACATCAGATTTTTTTACGATTTCAGTATTGGCTCCATAGCGAATGTTGTTCAGTTTGTTGGTTTGAAGCAACCTGTTTCGACTTCAAAACGGCTCCGATTCCAATGTGTATAATACTTACAAACATAATAGGTATCACTGGCCAATTAATCGCGACGTTGATCGACGGCAACCAGTCGCAGTGGGTCACAGTGGGTCGCTACGATGCAGTGGTCGCGCAATATATTACTAGAGACTAAATATTTAAATTGGTTGCGTTGCAACATCGACTGACCACATCCGATTGCAGCGGATCGCAACGATACGTCACAAAACGCAACGAATCGCCACGAGTCGCAGCGACGCTGTATCGAAGCATTTGGGTGTAGCGCGGGATTGAACTTATTATTTCAATATCAGAAACATTATTATATTCTCGTATGGTTAAAAATTGACTGTTATTGTTTACGTCATTTGATAACAGCTAAATTTAAATAAAAAGTCAAACTAAATCGTAGTCTAAGAAAATTCGGCTAAAGTAATAAAATGCAGTAAATTCAAAATTATATGAGTCAAAGCCTTTTATAGTGCAATATCATTTCACGTGCCATAAAGCGCGGCTAAATTTTATTAGCTATAAAATACCCTCACTCCGAGCTGATCGACAGGACACCTTCGTTCCATCTTTAATAAGACGAATATAATTATATCAAGTCTCACTTTAATAGTTTACGACATAAGGCAAGGCTTTAGAATCTTGATAAGTTCCGTAATCTTTGTATAGTGATTTTACTATTTGTACTTTGTCTTCTAGAACATCGATGTAGATAATTTTCATTGAAAGTAATTTTTAAAAGTGAGTTTTCAATAGAATAAATAAAAATTGTGGTTTATTTGACGTTTTATGGTTTATTACAACTGCACGCTTCATATGATAGTGGGTGGTAGCTGCTGTAATAGGGACAATAGTCTTGAATTTATGTATTTTTGTATGTAAAAGTTTTATGATGAGGCAGTGCCCAATAATATTTCGTAACATTTCATATATAAATAACCTATGGACACAATGGTGTAGGCAAAATACTTATTTTTCGACCGCCTTCCGCCAAAAAACGGAACTCTAAAAATCAATCTTAGATCTAAGAATCTGTACACCTACTTAATATTATAATAATATACGGTCTTTGTTTATTTATTTATTTTTTACGAAACATGTTTCAGATACAGACATTAATGTATTTATTGACAACATTGTTTTTTTTTTTTTCATTTTTTAACTCTGACACCAGGGCTCTGCCCACACGATAAGAAGAAGAATGTATTTATTCACAAAGCAGCGCACAATCATACCTCTAACAAAAATCAGGACGCAACATTATCAGGCGGTGAGCAAAGCAGATTAAAGTAAAATAGTGACAGTTGTGTACGTGCCCGGCGAAGTCAGATGTCGCCAACTATGAGCGGAGCGGCACGTGCGGCCCCACGGTTGACACCCCTGCAAGTTGCCGCCACACCACACCGGCACCGGCGCGGCACACCGCGGACGAACTTACTACATTTGAATTGGACTTGTTATATCTGTACACCAATGTGATAGTGAAGCAGTACCGATACTAACAGAACATTAATAATAAAAAGATTTCCTTTTCCATCAGGTGAGCTGAAACCAAGCGCAAGCCCAGTTCGATTAGAAATGTAAATAAAACGCAAAAATTTCTTTTTTATTAAACATGCATTTTAAGAGTGGCCGGAATAACTGCAGACGTGGGTTTTGGAAGAGGCCATCCCAGGAAAACATACCAGAGATAGGAAGTACTAATGTATGTTGAAGGAACCGTCAGTCAGTGTCTGTTTATGGTTATCGCACAATTGTCTGGTAAATTTTTCATACAAATTCCGAGTGCAACGCGTTCGGCGCGAACAGGAGTACGATTTTTGAAATTCATACGTTCAAATCAGCAGTAAAAAATGTCATAATCTCCATAGCAATTTTGAAATTTTCTACTGCTGATTTGTACATGTGACTTTCAAAAATCGCACTCTTGGTGTGCGATCACCATAAGTTTTCCATTATCTGTGTCCGTAGAAATGTACATTATGCAAGGCAAACATTTATGATTACACTGTTTTCAATTATTTAAATTCATCAGGAGTAATTAGTTGTATGATATAAGGGAGCACGGGTAGAAGAGCGAAACAAACGAGCGGGGGCACTACGCTCCATACCTTTTCTCGAAGCGATTTGGTGTATTTTTTTTATAATATTTTACTACTTTCACTACTGGTTGCTCGGTGTTAACATGTTTTCTAACTTACCTTGTCTTTCTATCGGAGGCTAAAAGTTGGCTCTTGTGTCAAGTTATTTGTGCCGTGTCATACTATTATCTATTCTGTGGCTGTGTAGAGATCAAGACGTAGGTACGTAGCCCGATTTGGTACAAACAACCGTACAAGCACGTACAAGTTTACGCATCATACGCTTTGTACATACATAATTGCAATTATCGTTTTTAAAACTAATATTTGGCATGCAGCAAAAATTGTCAAATAAATATGATGGGCAGGTAGCAATTAGGGCACCATAATCTCACCTTATGTATGTGTCAGACAAAATGACATTCTGTGATGTTGACTTGAATCTACTTCTGGTTTGATGTAATCGATACGATGAAAAAAGGGACACTCAAGGAACACGCAACCTATATAGCAGCAGCACAGTAGCTGCATGAAGGAAATTTCCTTTATGCGGCTACTGTACAGCTGCTATATAGCTTACGTGTTCCTTGGCCAAGGAAATTTCCTTTATGCAGCTACTGTGCTGCTGCTTTATAGCTTGCGTGTTCCTTGGCCCTCCGCTGACTGAAACGGAGAGTGAACTCAGACCATCAAACTGAACAATTTTCACTATGAACTATGGAGCCTACCACAGGAAACGCGAAAAAAAATCTGCTGTCAGGTTCAGTTTTTTTTCGGGTTTCCTGAGGATGGCTCCATAGTCAAAGTTGTTCAGTTTGATGGTCTGAGTTCACCGTTTCAGTCTGTGGAGGGCTGTTCCTTACACCCTGTATAGTACCTACTCGTACTCTAGCTTCGGAATACTCACGCATTATATTATGATGTCCTGTTGCAATTGGGGTATTCTCAGCCAGGTGATCTCTAGGATCCTGAAAAACTCTTGCCTCCTCAATATTCAACTTCATACACATAATTCATACAACGTCCGTCAGTTTGGGTTACATTTGTTGACCCGGTTTGTGACAAACTACAAACCCAGTCCTGGGCCCTAATTGCGGTAAATAAATCGCAACTGAACCATGATTCGACAGCGTGCGAATTTGGTATTGCACTAATCGCGGTACAGCTCATGACAGCCGTTAGAGCCGTTTTTGACAGATGGCTCAAACGTTAGAGGCTGTCAGTCACATAGTAAATGAGTCAAGTTTAGCGCGATACAGAATTAACACAGTTGAATAGTAATTGGATTGCAATGTGATTAGATCTGAAATTGTATTAAGATTGAACTTGGATGTTTTAAATTAGCGCAATCGCTCTCCTGGCTTAGAAACCTGGTTGGTTCGTGGATGTCATCATAAATTATGTTCGTGCCGTTGTATGGTTTTATAATAAAAAGCATATCTTAGATTTGAGATCTATCTGATCTTACAATGCAATGTATGTACACACAAATGGTGACACATCAGGCTACGCAAAACCAAAATAAGCTAGCCACCGTGTGTACCTGTGAGCGTTATTAATTTATTTATTTTGACCTAGGTATGTATATGCAGAATAAATTGGGAGTGTTCTTGACACTTCCAATTTATTCTGCATTAGTACTAAGCACATATTATTATTTGTGGTTGGGCTATTGCAAGCAAGGGTCGTTATTGTAACACTGCGACCATCGCTGGTCTTTTGTGTTCGCACCAAGCTCACCCATATTTTATACGCATACCTCCGAACTTATGGTATTTTCTTTTCACTCTCGGGAATGCAGGTTTCCACACGATATTTTCCTTCACCGCCGAGCTAGTAAATGATAAATACAACCGTACACAAATTCCGAAGAACTTAGTGGTACAGGCCAGGAATCGAACCGCGTCCTTATGATTGAGGCGCTAGCTCTCTTCCGTATGGGCTATCATCGCTCTCTACTAAGTACATAAGTTCTGTATACTTTTGTATCCAGCGCGTGTGCATGTATTGCAGATAGCGTCGCGTCGCTTCGTGAACGATTAGAAGTCGAAGATTAACAACAAACAATAGTAACAGGTGCACCGCCTCATTTGACTAAACCGACCGAGTCGCGGGTATATAGTGCTGCCTTTCACTTTCTGAAACGGATATTTTAGTTTCCTAATTTTGAGCTTTCGGATACGGATTTGGATATTTAATGTTAAAAATTTTATTCGGGTTCAAAATAGTGACGAAAAAATTATAGGCTAGATCTATGCTGTGACACAAAATAAATGAATCAAATTGAATTCAATGCAAATAAATCACTGCTATCTCTTTTAGCCTCTTATAGCCGCTTTTTATAGTTGAAATAAATATCTCGATGTATTCTATTGATATAATAGCGGATAGATTTAATTCAAGACGGATAAATACACCAAGATAGAAAGATATCGACGTGCATGTCTTAGAAGTGATCGATTGTGCCTTTAATTTTGTTTTACTTCTGTTTTTGTCAACTATACCAGTAATAACACTAAAATATTAATTAATCTGAGAAGCAAAAAAGAAAAAAAACTGAACTTCTTTATCTGTAAAGAATATTTATGTTATCTGAAACTCGCGAATTCGTTTCGGATAATTACTTTCGAATATACAATATTGATATCGCAGCTCTACTCGCGATACTCGTAATGCGAGACACGCGCGGCGCGGTGCGGTGCGGCGCGGCACCGCGCGGCACACGTCGCGTCGGCAGACACCTAAGCCCACCCGAACTTACCAACTTCGCCTCGCCTACCCAGCGCCGCCTAACTTCACCTAACTTCCCGGTTTATTTTTCCACATAGCTGCGAACTTCGAAGCTTGCTTGAAAGGAACAGGTGAAAAATTTTGCATCTTTTCATGATGTCAGTTTAGCGTTTCAAGTTGAAATTATTTTGTGTTTTTAAGAATTGGCTCAATATAATTTTATACTTATGTTACCCACATGCTCTTTGCGAGTTTATCGATCCAGTTTTTAAATGTTTTCAGTCTTTTTAGGCAGACAGGTATTAGTTTACTTGTTAAAATGTTTTGTTTACTGGTCTTAATTATCCTAAGAATAAATGTATGTTTAATGCAACTTTACCAGCAAATAATTTCATTATTTTATGTTTTTTTTAAATAATAATATTCATTGATGTAATGTTTTTTTATAGATTTTAAATATTTTGTAAATCATGTTCGTTCACGCAACCAACGTACCTATTGCACTATGTTTGTAACTACATGTATTCTGTTCTGTCGCCTCTCGTAAAAAAAGAAACTTAGTGCCATTGATTAAATTAAAATAGCAATTTTAAGGTTAGGTTAGGTTCAAGGTTTCATGATAATTATTAGTACCTTCAAGGTTTCATGATAATTATTAGTAACTTTTTATCTGTTGCCGAGACGTAAATTTTTTTTATTATTGGAACTACTAACTAATTTGCGTACCTATCGCAGAGATCATCTTTAACATAACCTTCTCGTATTTATAAGGTTGTGTCAATAATAACAGCTTATTACTTTCTAAACATAATAATAATTAAACTAAGTCGTATTAACGTAGAATATTGAACAAATCACAGCGTTAACAGCTACCTACCTCCTGTTAGAATATGTTTATTTGTGTTTGAGCAACTTCAGAGAGCGTGGAACTTGCCGACACTGATTACCACACCCCTTTGCACGTGTTTCAACTCAAATTGAACTCTAAATGGTTAGAATAAGAGTGTTTAGATAAGTTTAGGTAAGTAAGTGTTAAGGTAAGTCTTAAAGCCCCGAGGCGCAATAAATAAATAGTTGTAGGTCGAAAGTTGCCGTCAGAGGAACTTTGCTACGTCTTTCCTTTGCTTCCGATTTCTCGTACACCTTCTGAATTATTTACCTTTTTTTTGTTTCTATAGTTACGAACTCTGAGCACGCTTTCTGATAATATTACAAAATTTTCTTCTGTCTTTTGTTTTACTATTTAGTTCTTTTGGCAAATGTTTTTAAGCTGTAGGTACTCTTTTTAAATGATATTAACTATTGTTTGAGAACTCTTCGAGATACCGCCATGGTAATAAGATCAAACTTTTATTTATTTATCAGGTGTCCTGCAGTCGCACATCGGTGGTTCTTTCCCCATCAGTTCCATTCAAAACAAAAACAATCATAGTTTGATAAAAATTGTGTGACAATAAAAGCTAACAGCTACATTCAAATACCTGTGCTTAAATAAATATTTCGTCATTTGGAAATAGTCAATCATTTCCGCTATTACAAACCACATCAACTTCTTTCCCCTATATGTTATATTTTTACTATACCTGCACGAACCTAATCGAAGAAACTAATTTAACATACAATCAAGAATAACATATTGCATCAAATAGGGATTCCTTTCCCCGAGGGCACTGACAATAAATAAATAAGCAGAAACATGTTTACCACCACACCACCATGCCACGTTCCCAATCTAATTTTGCACGGCAATCTGTTCGGGAATATTACCGACGGTATTTATTCCCGGGCTCATTATAGCCGCGGGATCCAATCGCGGATCCCAGTCCCGGAGCCTGGATCACATTGGTTGTGGATTCTCCCTTGAGTCAAGTTGAGATTTGAGTCGCCAGTGTATCTTGGACTCCTTCGCCGCTGGCTGTTCACTGTGGTAACACCTGAGGGGGATATTTCTTAAGGCCGAGGGGTGTCTTGTAGTAGTGGTGGTGAGGTTATGATGTGATATCGGTTATATTGGGGGCGTCGAAGGTGGTCCCACATGATCGAGGTGTCACAAATAGTTTTTCTGCTTCGCTTCGTGTGTCTTTTCGTATTTCGCTATCTATTTTGAAATATGTGAAAATATCTGTACTCTTGCGTTGTTTATTTTGCAATTTAACTGTCGTTTCGAATAAAATATTAAATCGAGTGTGAATGTTTCATTAAGTTTTGAATTATTCAACCATAAAGTTGTTGTTACACAGTAATGAACTATCTGATAAATTCGGCGCACTCTAAGTAATCAGCAAGTTTATAAATTAGAAGCATTAAGTCCTAATGTTGGTAAATTTCTTCACCACGATGACATGCCATCGACTGGATAGGAGAAAACGTGATCGACTTAATGTAAGAATACTTCAAAGGAATTTGTATACACATAACATTAGCTTAAGAATTTATATTGTAATAGTTATAAAGTATGTCTAAAAGTGTACCTAGTTGCGATGAAGGTAACGCTTGGAGCCATGCCCCCGATTCTGGTCTGGAAGACGCTCGGATTCTGGCCAGGTTTGGGCCTGTAGCATTATCTAGAAGTTGACCTAGAATAGCCTTTGAGCTAATCTCGTCCCAACCTCGTTGGGTGCTTGGAGCTTCTGGAATGTCCCGACTCGGATACCTATTGCTCCATGCCTCTAGAGCGTCACTCACAAAAGGCAAGTGGAGCCCATAAAGTCGTGTTATCTTGTAGACTTTCCGGCCGCATCTTCTCTACATCGACAACACCGTTGCGATGCAGCGGTAGTTTCAAAAAGATTTGACATTTAATAAGTGAAGCTCCTTTATATTTTGACGTTGATGGCCATTTATTGTAATTTTATGAATAGACAACGCCAACTAACGATACTATGTGGGACCAACTTTGGAGGCATTAGCATTAAATACTTATCAGTAAAACCATGACCCATTCAAAGACTAACCTGATCTCTTGCTTCAATAATTGTTTCTAAATATCGAAGCCCCATTACGCAACGACCGCCTCTAGGTAGCTCTAAAAGGTACTAGTAGTAAGTTTTATTGGTAATAAGTTGATCTTTGAAGTCAGATAGTATTTGCGCAAGGAGTAAGTTAACCAGTTGTTTATCATCCAGCGACGGTTCAACTTGCAGCTAGTTCGAGACAGCTCTGTCCAGTCTGTACTTAATTATTCACAAACTGACGTCAACTTGGTGGGTCCTTGGGGGCTTACGTTTTCTATGATAATAAATCAAATGCACAAACAAATCTTAAACATGTTTCCTCATGATCAGATTGTATCGTCCCCAGTGCTGGGACAGGTCTTCCATCATTGTTAGTGCACACCCTGGACTCTTCATACAAACGGATGGCTTATTTTATCCTTAGTGAGTGCGAATGATAGAAGATTACACAACTGTTTACTGTCTGCCTCCTCTCGTAGGTACCTACCACCTGCATACTGGTAGACTTTACATACGCATGAGAATTTATTCTTTAATTTATTATATGCGGGTTTCTTCTCGATATTTTCCTTCACCGTTAGAGAGCAATCGATATAACAAAACACCCTAGTAATACTTAAGGAGGTGCTTCAGACCATCAAACTGAACAACTTTCACTATCGAGCCAACACCGAGAAAAAATAAAAAATCTGCGGTCCCATACATTTGAGTTGAGCCGGTATTGCAGTTTTGTATGAAACAGGTGATTTTTATTTCGCGATTTCGAAGTTGGCTTCATAGTGAAAGTTGTTCAGTTTGATAGTCTGAAGCACCCCCTTAAGTTTGTGTGCTTAAGTGTTTTGTTACACCCTGTAGTTAAATGCGAATGAATAATGTTTAAAACTCATTGGTACAATATACTTAAATAAAGTAAATCACCTCCAAAAAAGGCTAAAGTGTAGTATTGAAAATTTATACAATTTATTATTCCTTTTAATATCCAGAGAAAATTCTTGATGTGAGAATGAGCATGTGTATTTAATCAACCCTCCCTGGTTGATTCACTGTTGTCTCGAAAATATTCACGATTAGACTGAATATCAATTTTCAAAACTTCAGGTCTAAACTCCTTGTGTTGATAGATTTTTGTCACAGGTGTTTTGGATTAGGTTCGATTCAGACGGACTTACTATCGAGCCATAATAATCATGTATTACGATATAGGGTGCGCTGAATTATGTACTCGGGACACGGAAGTGCAATCTGGTTTACAGGAAAGCTGTTTGCTTTTCTTATTGGCTGGAATGGCGGCTTAATATTCTGGGCGGATGTTTTTATTCTCCTCAAGTTATAGGAGACAGCGTTTGGGCGAATGTATTGTTTTCAAAGAGCAAAAGTATAACAGAAAGTTTGAAAAGAACTCACAACGTCTAAAATATTGGAGGAAAAATATTATATTGCCTGACAAAAAGAATTGTATTTGAATTCTCATTTTTCATCCAATATTTTAGACAGAGCATTTTTAAGAATCTCCTCTTCCAGAGATTTATTTCTATCCATTTCCATAAAATCACGTGTGTTGGAATCAACCAAGGAAAGTGTCTGTTTCGGTAAATAATTGACAGTTTTATTGTGGGCATATTGTAGCTTGACAGTAAGAATTCTGATACCCCTTCACTCCACACGCACCACACGAATGACCAGATGTGACAGCCCAGCTTAACCACTGTAGCATGTAATATTATGTTCACGGCTATATTCTCCGTTAAACCTCAGAACATCCACGTTTCACTAGTACCTAGACGAGGAGTGAGCCCTCGCCACTTGTAACGGACAATGGGTACAATACATGCCTCCAAATTGAAGCACACAGGATTCCTCTCGATGTTTTGCTTCACCGAAAAGCCAATAGGGTCAGTTACAAATCGTACATAAACTCATTTGTACGAGTCGGCCTGGACGGGGATCGAACCATCGCCTCCTGCACGGCAGGCAAGGTTACTCGCCATTGGACCACCACGGCTCCCTTTAACCACTGTATAAACGTGAAATTGATATCATTAGCATCCTTTTAAACTAAGAGTCTACCCATCAAACTGAATAACTTTCATTATGGAAGCAAACCGATCGGAGCAACAAAAAAATCTGCTGTTCCATACTAAACTGCAATGCCTACGTGACACAAATGTATGCAACAGCAGATTTTTTGCTGCGATTGGTTTGCTCCCATAGTAAATGTTGTTCAGTTTGATGGATAAACTCTTCGTTTAAAACGATGCTAATGATATCTGTAAGGGATATTTATGCAAGCAGTGCAGTTTCCTATAGTCACGTCTACTACGTGTCTTATGTAGCATATGTCATGTAATTATAGCACGTAGCTAGCACTATATAAACTGCACTGCCCCTAATAAAGATGTTCCATTTCTACAACAACACTGCTGGCGTATTATTCACCATCTCTCCAAGGCTCCCGATCCTGTCGGCCTGTAACGCCCTACCAACATGCGTTAAACTGGTGACCCCGACGTGATACGTGTTGTGCTCGCTTTAGTGAATATATTGCCTCTTGAAATTCCAATCGGTGAGACCCGCTTGTGGGAGGCCGAAAGGAATTGTGCAAATCACCAAAGCGAGAAATCTTCCAAACGATGCAGCTGTTTCCTTGTCGGGGCCATCACGTCGTCGGCTGGGAGGGATCACGTAGGGTGTGATGGATCACGTCGGGTGTGATGGATCACGTCGGGAATGATCACGTCGGGGTTGATCACGTCGGGTGTGATGAATCACGTCGGGTGTGATGGATCACGTCGGGAATGATCACGTCGGGTGTGATGGATCACGTCGGGAATGATCACGTCGGGTGTGATGGATCACGTCGGGGTCACCAGTTTAACGCATGTTGGTAGGGCGTTACAGGCCGACAGGATCGGGAGCCTTGGAGAGATGGTGAATAATACGCCAGCAGTGTTGTTGTAGAAATGGAACATCTTTATTAGGGGCAGTGCAGTTTATATAGTGCTAGCTACGTGCTATAATTACATGACATATGCTACATGAGACACGTAGGAGACGTGACTATAGGAAACTGCACTGCTTGCATAAATATCCCTTACAATATCAATTTCACCTTGTACATACAAAACCTATGGTACCTATTCTACAATGTCATCTCGTGGTGTGTCTAAAAACGTCACCAACTCTTACAAGACACTAACCCTCGCTACCTCCAGTACCTTGAAACAAAACATTTAGAATGAGCGCCCGCCGCGGCCGGATTTATTCTCGTTTAGGCCCTCCTCTGTTTTATTAATGCGGCGCGGTGCTGGTGGCACGATGCACGATGCTTTATTTGTGCTTCTCATTTACATTACATTCTCCTTCTATTACTACTCATGAAACGTTGATTTGGTTTTGTTTGTAGCTGCACAAAATATTATGATCAAATAAAGGGCCAGGCGACCACAGGCCGATCTGATGCGACGGAAATAGTGGCTGGAAATGTTAATGTTGAAGATTGGGCTCTATGGGTCCTTGGAAAAAGCCTTTGCCAAGCTATTATTTTAACGTGAGACGACGATGAAGGTTTCTAAAGGATTGCGTGGGATCGCATAGAATCGCGAAGATCTCTTCTAACTAAAGATCTCTAAAGATCTCTTCGCGATTCTATGCGATCCCGTATTTAGACTACTTTACTGGAGTGCAATTCACTATTATAAGCGTCAGCGGGCGAATTAACTTGGCACCTGGCTCGCACGTGGCTCGGAATTTGACACTCCTCCTCCTTGCACGGCGACGGCGGAGTCCAGCGAGGGGGGTGGCTCACTGGACTCCGCCGTCGCCGTGCGAGGCTGTAGCATAGCATTTCAGTTACCGTTGCACGTGTCCCTGCGCTTTAGCATTTTCGAGTTATTCTTTCCGAGTTTTCCGAGTATTTTATTCCGAGCCACGTGCGAGCCAGGTGCCAAGTTAATTCGCCCGGTTGTAGTGAATTTCATTGCTGATAGGTAAGTTCATAAATTGCTAATGTCAATTAAATAAATGATTGTTTATGTTATGTTTATTTACATTGTTTAGAATTGGTGATGGTTAACGTCACGCTGCAACTGTGGATCTCTCGCTAAACAGCTCTTTATGGAATTATGGAGAGAAATTGTGTATTCTTGATCAGAGTGATTGTGTAAAAGTTAAATAAATAAAAAATAATTCCATTCTAACTACTTAGTTTAGTATGCATGGTTACTTAGCTCCATCAGAAAAACAACCACAATCCCGTGTTAAAAAATTACCAAGTTTCCTCCACATGTTTTCTCAGAAGTTGGATTTAGTTCAAGGTAGCAAGAGTTTTCTATACATATTTCAGTTGTGTGTACCAGGATCACAGTATAAGAAAGAGTATCTATAAGCTCTAATACAATCGGATAAGAATAAATATTGCATGGTTTCAGCGGCAAGAGTAACGCGGGGATTTCGAGAGAAAAATCAAATTTCATCTGTGTCTGCTTTACTCAAAGATTTTTTGGGTCTGTACGACATACCAAAAAAAAATCTTTGGCTTTACTCTTGTGATACCCTAGTGGCTTACAGTTGTACAGGGTGTTTAGTAGTAACATTAGATGCGATCCTTTTGAGGTTATGATCAGCAATATAAAAACTCCGACGATCTGAAGGATGCAAGAAGGATATTACATTTGTGAGCTCGTCGATGCTTTTGACAGCGATGTGACGCTTAGAGAATTGCACTCCGGTAATGAGTATGGAAACTGGAGCTACGAAAGCTTGTGGGGCAACTGTTTATCGAAAATAACGTTGTATCAATAATATTAATTTTAAAGCACAGTACGTATCAATGATTGACAGTGATTTATCACCAAATCTTCAGATCTATAGGGTCCTTCTTAATAAATGCTGACACTTTTTTAAGGGGATGACCTGACCGTCAAACTGAACAACTTTCTCTTTGGCACCAACATTTGCGAAAAAATATCACCTGTCCCATACAAAATTGCAAACCTAGTCGAGCCAACTGTATGGGACAGCTGATTTTTATTTCGCGATTTCGATGTTAGTGCCATTGAGAAAGTTGTTCAGTTTGACGGTCTGATCATCCCCTTAAAAAAGTGTCATTTATTGGCTATGTGCGAAGTGGGTGTTGGGAACTGTCAAGTCGATCGCAGCGCACGCTGTGGCAGAAATTTGTACTTTTGCCGGACAAGCTGTGAAAATATGCTTGAATCTATGCAAATCCGCATCTCCAAAACTGTCAAGACTACAAACTAAAAATTTGACATGGAAGTTTCTATTTTTAAGTCAAGTCAAGTAAAGTCAAAGTCAAAAATAATTTATACAATATAGGAGCTTGAAGCACACTTATTAAACGTCAAATCTTTTTTTGAAGCTACCACCGCGTCGGAACGTGTTGTCGCTGAAGAGAAGATGCGGCCAGAAACTCTACAACATAACACGACTTAATAACTAAACAATAATTAAATTCTTATGCTAAGGTTATGTATACAATAATACATAGTCTATTTAATAAAATAATTGATACTATACAGTACTATAAGTTAGTGTCACTCAGACCCAAACATTTCGATCATTGAAATAATCATCCAGTTTATAATATGCTTTTTTACAGAGGACTTTTTTTGATCTGAGTTTTAAACATGTTTTCAGAAAGATTCAAAATGGTCTCGGGGATTTTATTATAACAACGTATACAGTGACCCATGAAAGACGTGTTGACCCTACTAAGCCGAAAGTGTGGAGATATCAGTTTATTGCGAGTGTTGTTATGGACATCACAATTTCTTGGAAACAACGACAGATTTTTTCGTACATATAAAATGTTTTCATAAATAAACTGCCCATAAACAGTTAAAATATTAATTTCCTTAAAAAGGTCGCGAAGCGAATCACGACACCGCAGGCCATATATAGCTCGAATTGCCCGTTTCTGTCGGATAAAGACCGTTTCAATGTCTGCAGCACGACCCCACAATAAAATACCATAGGACATGATACTATGGAAGTAACTGAAATATACGAGTCTGGCAGTTTCAATATCAGTCAGTTGCTTAATTTTTCTGACTGCAAATGCTGCAGAGCTTAGCCTACCAGCCAGAGTTTCAATGTGGGAACCCCATTGCAGTCTAGAGTCAATCGTTATTCCCCAAAATACTGTATTATCAACGAAATCAAGACTATCTCGGTTTAAAGTTACTTGATTATCTACAATTGGTACATTCGGCAAAACAAATTTTATACATTTCGTTTTTTTTGCATTAAGTGCCAGATTATTTGCGTTAAACCAGTTCAAAACTAGTTGAAGGGTATAATTTACATCGTCAAGTTCTTGGTATTGGCATCTAGATGCTCACTTAGAAAAGGCTTGTCGCATTTTAACCCCCCAAAGGTGTTAAAACTGAGGTAAAAGTTTGTATGGGAATTCCCATACAAATTAGATTTTGTCCGTGGCTTCGTCCGCATCTGCTCCCGTCATCGTACCGGAATAAAATATAAGCTAGCTTTTAAGACTAATAATAAGCTTTTAAATATAAAAAGTTTTATCAAAATCGGTCCAGTAGTTTTGGCAGAATCCTCGAACAAACACAGACTTTTACAGTACTATAATAAAGTAAATAATTCACGGCTGTCCGAAAAAGTTCTGTCAGTACGCCGCGCTAGTGTGGCGCTAGTGTCGTGCACATAGCAAATATTAAGATGTATATTGTATAGGTTATTGTTGTTCAACGATCTTAAAGCTTGGAACTATATAAAAGCTCTAAAGATATTCTGAAATACTTATAGCTCCTAATAAAGGCATGACAACGTGGGTGAAAAATGTACATTAGATTTTTAATAATATAAGTAGCGAAGCGTAGACGTATCCAATTACTAAATGCCAATATTATTGAGATACCCAGAAAACTGTGTAGTGTAATAGTATTATAGAAATTGCGTTGTGGGACTTCCAAAGGTGTAGAGAAACAGAGTCCAGACGTGTATAATGCATGAATAGACTCTTAAACAATAGCTTATATCTAATATTAGGCTATATGTGTGTGTGTGTGTGTGTGTGTGGGAGGGGGCTATGCAAACACTACAAAATATCACTTCGCTAAAAGTGCCTCAATATAAATTACAATAATAAGTTTCTAGCATTCGTTATCCTAAAACAATTCCCCAAAGGGATCAATCAAGGGTTCATCAATAATGTACCCCAACTAATTCATAACCACAATTTCAAGAAAAAATCAAAATGTGTTATACCGGAGATATGACACGCTGTTATACCTACAAGAAGCGGTATAGACCGATGAATAGGCAGGTGTCGATACAGCGCAGTGACGTCACAGAGCAGTGATTGATGCTCCACGCGACCCGATACCGACGATACACTCGTTAGCGACGAGCTTCATTACAGCACTGACTCGTTACTAGCCGCCACGGAGCACTGCACGCGACAACCACTTGCCTCTTAGTGTCGTACAGTATGTGACGTCACGCGGAGTGATCGACCTGATACCGACGTTAGCGACGAGCTTCATTTCAAGCACTGACTCGTTACTAGCCGCCACTGATACGCGACAGCGAGAAATTAATGACAACTTCCATAAAATTACTAAAAGGAGATTCGTTAGTCAGCTCCCCTAGACGGCTTTGCCAGTATCGACAAACGTCACTGGCAGAAAGTCATTCAGAATCTATTTATCGTAAAAATAATTTGATACACAACTATTTATTTATTGGTTTGGTCATGTGGAGAGGATGAGTGACAGCAGATGTACGAAAGAGATATATGTTGCTAATGTGAGTGGAAGTGTCGGCAGAGGGCGCCCTCGTAAGACGTATGCTGATCAAATCAGTTGCGTCCTACAAAAAGGGGAGGTGCGGAGTACTCGAAACCGACGGGCATGCATGAAGAGATGTATGGATGTGAATGAGGCAAAAGAGGTGTGTAAAGATCGTAGTAAGTGGCGCGCTCTGGTCTCTGCCTACCCCACTGGGAAAGAGGCGTGACGTTATAGATAGATAGATAGATAGACACAACTATTTGTCTAAGGTACTGTGTCTGCTTAGCCCAGTGCGATATAGACAGTATCAAGTCGGAAGAGGAAAACACAAAAAGTATTGGATTCTGATTCAGAGTTTATTTTTGGATTATCCTATCCTACTAATATTATAAACGCGAAAGTTTGTAAGTATGGATGGATGGATGTTTGTTCCGCTTTCACGCAAAAACTGCTGAACGGATTTTGATGAAATTTGGCATACAGATAGACCATGGCTTGGATTAACACATAGGGTACTTTTTATCCGGGTAACGCAGATGAAGTCGCGGGCAACAGCTAGTTTGATATATTTGTATTGTTGCGTGTTTTAGTGCAAACGTAATTATGCCACTGCATGTCACAAAACTTTAATCTGTTGCCGGCCGGCGCTCCCAGTGTTTATTGCTCCGTGCTCCCCACGGCCTCGTGGCAGCAACTCGATCACACAGCGATGATACCTTTTTGTTTTCAACTCGGAACAAAATCCTGTTAAATTGGGAGATGATTCCGTTACATTCCGGCGCATGTCGCGTTCATTATTTTTGTCCACTGTGTTAGTTACAAGGCTATCTAAATTTTCTTGATTTTTTTTGTTCTACCGTTATAGGGGCCTATTAAATGATGGTGAGGGTGATATGGAGTATAGACTCCCTTTCACGCTTATTCGTGAGAAAAAGGTCTTATGGCCTATTGTACTACTTCTTCTATTTTTCTTAATTAATGGTCGGTTGCTTTCGTCTAGCGCGGCAATTCTACCAATGTCAAGTAGTTTATCATCTCAAGTTACTGTTTTATAGTTAAAACACAAAAAGAGCTGTTATATCTGGGTAGGGAGTAATTAATTAATACTCCGGAATTCATATGAGAACATTTTATATTTTCCAACGTAAAACAAAAGCTCAAACACATCACAATGACACATGTTCATAGAGACTTGATAGAGAGTGCAAAGAGTATATTATAGGTAAGTCTCTGACACCCTCCCCTGCTTAATATAATCGAACAACATTAAATTAGTAAGTCTCTGACAAGAGCTTTACAAAATGGCGGAGCGACGTGCAAGCCTAACGCGCCGATACGCACGCGACCGTCCTCCGAAAGACTTGCAGCGCGACTCCCTATTTTTCATACAAAATATGTCAAACGATCTGTCAGATAAGCTAACAAGGACTTACTAAGATGTAGTGAAACAGGTCCTTAAATTGGATTCCAAATCAGAATTAGGATTTGGTATAGCATTGGATATCTCGGTAATTCCGGGTGGAATTCCGGAAGGGGCAAATCCATACGAAATCGTTATTCTGATTCGGAATTCGGGATCGGAATTCTGTATTTGTGTGGCGTAAGAGACGACGATCAGTCTCTTGAGTCTGATCATCATGGGTAATGATTGAATTGCGCAAGCATTATCTTATTTTTAAAATCGTATCTCATTGCACTTAGGTACTCTAGAAACTCACTAACTAGGAAAACTAACAGTAAAATAACGTAAACGTTATAAAAATTCACAATATTATCCACTGTAGGTAAAATCTAACAAACAACTTTTAGTACGAGCCTCCACTAGATGTTTTATAAGCAAGCGCGTCGCCGCGCCGCTCTATATCCATCATCATCTATCAGCCCGTGTTTGAGTTAGGTACTCGAAACTGAACAAACTTCTACATCCATTCGATTTTTGTTACATCTCTTCAAGGATCTGTTCACTGAGAGCTGTCCTTGATCTAGACTTACGGATTGTTTCCTTAAAGGCGGTATAAACTTGATACTTACGCACCACTAGTTTTTAATTATTAAAATAACTTTAAGGGTGTATTCAGACCATGAATCTAAACGACTTTCCCAAAGAAACATGAGTCGATAAATGAGATTTTTTTTTTGAAAGTGCGGCTCGGCCGATCGATTTTCTATGGGAGGTCCAAAATATTTTGACCCATGTTTCTTTGGGAAAGTTGTTTAGATTCATGGTTTGAATACACCCTTAAAGTTATGTAAATAATTAAAAACTAGTGGTGTATTATATACAACGTGTTAATGAATTAGCGCAAAATCTCATACACCCCAACTGATTTATAACAAAATAATAAGATTTAAACAATCATTTAATTACTTTGACAGTAAAAATTTAAAGTTTCACATTTTAAGTTTTGAAGCAAAAATGATTTGTTATCAATTCAGCAATGAATGAAAGCACAAACGTACTCGTGGATACATTTTAATAATCTTGTTTTGGTAGTGAGTAGGGTGAGTGTGCCCGTGGGGTGGGTAAACATCGGTTTCAGTAAATTTTAAGTTTTAAAAATTAATTATTTAATATTTGATATTTTGAAAAAAATTACCCATGTTGAAACCATGATTATTCGATTCTGCTCTCGATTCTAAACAAACTACTTTCTTGTTTTGCGTTAATTTATGAACACGTTGTATACGTGCCTGTAAGCAACATTATTTTGTTTATTTTTAACCGACCACGCTAGAAAGAGGGTAATGTTTTTAACCTCGATAATCGTTTCAAACACCAAAACCCCACTCATTACGCCACGAGCTTGTTAATTATTATGGACAAATTATAAATGTTGTTTCTCATCTGTGTCCAAAGTGAGTCCGGATAATTAATGTAAACATCACATGCTCCCAGAACAAAGGACGCTAATATTTTCTCTAATGACATACTACACGGAAACCTTATACACAAGGTCCCTCGATCGTTTCCCCCTTATGACAGTTAACTGTGTGGAATAGAGAGGGGGGAACGATTACAAATTCACACACATCTTCCAATTAAGGGGCTATGTAAAAAAATAGGATTCTTCAAAGCTCCATATATCATGAAGTACTAACAGTAGGAGTATGATTTGCGGATATGTGTAAATTGAACATATAATTGAAGTTTTGATTAGAGCCAAAACACGATTAAGATAAATTTTCTCGATAGAAAAACAAGCCAAAGTAGCCTCCGTTTTTGTCTATAAACGCTTGTAACTGCTAAACGGTAAATAATAGAAACATGAGACTTGATTTTAAAAAAAGAGATTGCTATTATCTAAGTTTTGATTAGAGCAGAATTGAACTTACATAAATAGTACAATCACAATTAAATAAAGTTTGTTTTTTCGCTTGATTCGTTCCAGGCGCGCGTGCCGCCCCATCTCTTTCTCTCGCATCTGGCAGTAATATAAGCTATCACACGCCCGTTTCGCTTAAATTATTTTTCGACATAGGCCCTTAATTATCTCTGTCATCAAATTTAACATTGTACAAGTCGTTTTAACATAATCATAGTCTTTATATCATTCGTATTTAGGTTCGTTTTATGTTGCGTTGGTATTTGCCAAAAGTATTTTTTTTTTATTGTGAATTTGTTATGTACGAGTCACACGAGTACGTTGTTTTCAAATGTTTCTATTTGCGAGTTACAATTAGTAATAATATGAGATGTTGAAGGTATTTTCTTGGGGAGTGGCGGTTTAATTTTACGTACATTGGAGGTGTCTTGTTTTCATCTTAAATTAATTACAGGAAGCCTTTCGTCAGCGTCGGGTTGATCAAAGTATACGTACAATAATAATACAGGGTCCTTCTTAATATGCTGACACTTTTTAATGGGATGATCAGACCATCAAACTGAACAACTTTCATTACAGGACCAAAATCGAAATCGCGAAAAAAAACCAGCTGTCCCATACATTTGGCTCGAGTGGGTTTGCAGTTTTGTATGGGACAGCTGATTTTTTTTGCGATTTCGACTTTGGTCCCATAGAGAAAGTTGTTCAGTTTGACGGTTTGATCATCCTCTTAAAAATATGTCAGCATATTAAGTACATATGTACCTAACTAACTCCGTTTGCTCACGTGAGCGACTCGAAGTGGGTCTTGGCCTACGAAACGAGAGAGCGCTACTTTCCTGATCATGTGCATCTTCTCGCCAGCAGCTGCTTGAAGCTTACCTATGTCAACCTCTATAACGTCGCTCCAGCAATTTTTGCCTCCGTGGTCTAATGGTTAAGGCGGCTACTCCCAGTTTTACGGTAAAATTGGGTAGCTTTGTAACCATTTTATTCATTAACTATGGCACTTTTTAAGCTGAAAAAAGAACTGAACAGTCTAGACAATATGAGAAGTGATGTGGTTTTTCTAGAAATCGATTTTAATGAATAAAACCGAAGAAAAGTGAATCTAAAGTCACCCCTTTTTTGTCCAGTTGTAACCATTTTACTCTTACATTTTTGATCGGAAGTAAATGAAAATTTACAATATTCTTCAAAATACAATATAGAATGATGTGGTTTTCTTACTTTTTCGAAATTGATAAAAATTTATATCAAATTTCAAAAATTACTGCTAAATTCCTGTCGTATTCATACCGGCACCCCCGCTCTCGTCCATATAGTCAGAGCGGGGCTAGGCCTCTTGCTAAACAGACCTGTACTTCGTCGAGACAAAATTATATTTCGTTTAATTATTTTATTTGAAATATAGAAAAAGAATACACAGAGCGGTCCGAGGGACTTTCGTTTGCAAAATATGAGGGTTTCACTTCTGTTATCTTTTGCTTCGTAAATATAAGAATCTTTGTAGGTACCCATTTTTAATCAATTTTTTACAACACTTTTTATTAAAAAACATAATAGAATAATCTGTGGGTATACGCATATGCTCACGACAATATTCCCCGAGCGGGTAGTCACAGATATTCTGAAACTTCAGAACATCCACGTTTCACTAGTAGTACCGAATTCTGTCCAGTGTGACGGGGAGTGAGCCCGTCGCCACTTGTAATGGACAGTAGGATACATGCCTCGAAATTGAAGCATGCAGGTTTCCTCACGATGTTTTCCTTCACCGAAAAGCCAGTGGTGTTACAAATCGTACATAAATTCCGAAAAACTCATTGGTACGAGTTGGCCTGGACGGGGATCGAACCATCGCCTCCTGCACGACAGGCAAGGTTACTCGCCACTGGACCACCAATCTATAGGACCTATGATATATTATACCCGGATATATTATAGTACCTATAGTATAGGTACTATAATATATCCGGGTCACAACATTTATAGTCTAGTAAAAATACGGTTTTAAGATTGCATTAAAGACACAGTAGTAGGTACTTTTATTTCATTATAGACTTTTGTCGAGATTTCGTGGTAAATAAAGGGACACTGAGAAATACCTTACAATTGATATAAATGTCGAAAGGACATTCACATTTCTGAAGATGTTACTTCCTGCAGACCCGAAACGACCGTTAATTTAAGGTAGATTTTGTACAAATAAACAGTAAATAATTTAGTTTTGAGGTATTTTTACTAGACTATAAATGTTGTGACATAGGTCCTACCCGGATATATTATAGTACCTATAGTATAGGTACTATAATATATCCGGGTATAATATATCATAGGTCCTATAGATTGGTGGTCCAGTGGCGAGTAACCTTGCCTGTCGTGCAGGAGGCGATGGTTCGAACCCCGTCCAGGTCGACTCGTACCAATGAGTTTTTCGGAATCTATGTACGATTTCTAATACTACTGGCTTTTCGGTGAAGGAAACCATCGTGAGGAAACCTGTATGCTTCCATTTCGAGGCATGTATTGTACCTACTGTCCATTAAAAGTGGCGACGGGCTCACTTTCCGCCACACTGGACAGAGTTTCGGTACTACTAGTGAAACGTGGATGTCCTGTAGTTTCAGAATATCTCTGACTACCCCCTCGGGGAATAAAGTCGTGAGCATATGCATGCATGATATTTTATCTCGAGACAGAAGCATTATAAGTATCGATTTTTTTTTTATGCGAGTTTTTTTCCACCTATCCTACGACGCCTCACTCGTCGTAAAAAAAACTTTTTTCCATCCCCTCTTTCGTTGTATGGGAGGGGCCAACAAAAATTTTCTGTTTTTGGGTTACTTACTGTTATCTATCTTCATTCCAAATTTCGATTAAATAGGTGCAAGTGAGTCATTGAGGCGGGGCATACAGACAGACAGATAGAATGCACGAAAGTATAAGGGTATGATTATATGTTTATCAAAGATTGTATTAACCAGTACCTAGAGTTTAAAAAGGTGCCCAAGCCACAAAATTAAAAATCGACTATAAATCTCGAGTTATGAGGTGGTGCCCAAACCTCCCGACTGCCCAATGGTCCCCTACCTCCCAAACTAAATGTTCCTTAAATTAACGGTCTCTTTTCGGGTCTGCACGAAGAATCATTTTCAGAAATGTGCATGTCCTTTGGACATTTATATAAATTTAAAGGTATTTCTCGGAGTCCCTTTATTTACCACGAAATTTTGACAAAAGTCTATAATAAAATAAAAGTATCTACTACAGTGTCTTTAATGCAATCTTAAAACTGTATTTTTACTAGACTATAAATGTTGTGACCCGGGTTTTTTTATGCTTTTATGAATAAGTTAATTTCAAAATTAATGTTTAGTGTGGTGCAATACTTAAAATGATTAAAGTATAATGCATGCATGCATATGCTCACGACTATATTCCCTGAGGGAGTAGTCAGAGGTATAAAACTAAAGGTAAGTGTTAAAGTAGGATGTAATAATAAACACAACTTTCAAGTTTAAAACTCTGAAAGAATAAAATTATTGATGTACACACGGCGACACATCAAGCTACCCAAAACCAAAATAAGCTGGCCGCGCGTAGGCATAGTAATGTATAACGTCGCGCAGCCAGCTTATTTTGGTTTTGGGTAGGTAGCTTGATGTGTCGCCGTGCGTACATATAAGTATATGGTAAATTTCTAGCCGAGCACTGCTAATGTTGGCCACTCGACGCCCACGGAGTAATAGATAAGTAACTACTCTTTCTGTGACCACGGCTCGTGGCGTGTCTAAGGTGCCGGCACATGTCCACGTCTATGGTGTATCTACGTATCGTGAGCGCGATGCGGGTGGTGCGGGGAGAGGTAATAAGCTCCGCCCATTCACGCAAGGTCATTGGCGCCTGTATTAGCCTTAAGAGCATTGACTCTCGACACGGAGGTCGTGGGTTCGATTCCCACGGGGGACACCTAGTGATATGTCACTTTGTGCGTTTTTCCCCAGTTGGTTAGGACATTACAGGCTGAATCACCTGATTGTCTGAAAAGAAAAATGGTTCCGTGCTTCGGATGGCACGGCCTTTCGTCCCGGCTACTATCTCTGGTGGTAGTAGTCGTTACATAAAAACCACGTCAGATGCCGGAAGGCGGTCTGAAAAAACTCTGACACCAGGGCTCTGATCACACGTCATACGATAAGAAGAAGCAATTTGTGGGGCGACGCATGAGACGTGGACCAGTAGATCAACCCAGATGTGATCTTCTGACATGTCGAGCTATGCCTCCTGAAGTGCTTTTAATTTTTTATTTAGTCTGTTTTGTAACTCATTGCTGGGCAAAGACATCCCCTCCTCTTCTCTAATCCTCGCTATGCAATGCAATCTCGGGCCAACCCTTCAGAAAGGTATTCAAGTCATCGCTACATCTTTTCCTGGACTGGACCTACCCCCTAAATCTTTAAATTAAATAAAAAACCAGCTGAGTGAGTTTCGGACATCGCATAGTATATAGAGTTCTGTAGACGCCACACAGTTTATTCAATAAATTATAGGTACCTACAGTTAGCAGCAAGAAGTAGAATAAAAGCGTAGATATATTACTTATTGCTGCTAACTGTACCTACTTTACTTGACACCAAAACGTCTTTAATGTCATTGCAAAACGTAGTATATTAATAAAGAGTATACAAGGTGTAATAAACCACCCTAGAAATATTTCAAGGGGTAGTTTAGTTAAGACCATCAAACTGAAAAACATTTACTGTAGAGACAACGTCATACCTACATTTTGAGTCGCGTATATACTGCAGTTTGGTATGAAACAGCAGATTTTACTTTTATTTTTTGTCGGTGTTCTCCATAGCAAAATTTGTTCTAGCTCCATAGCAAAATTTGTTCAGTTTGATGGTCTAAACCACTCTTTTAAATATTATTACTTAGGGTGTTTTATTATACTCTGTAGAAAGGACATACGGAAGGTATCATTATGACGTCAACGATGACGAGGTATAGTCAAATAAAATGCAGCAATGTACCTACATCAAGCGCACACGCACGTACTGGCATATGGCAGTGGGAACACGGTATGAGGCCGTCTACAACGCGACCGCTACGCAAACTTGCGTATCCAATACGTCGACGTTACATACGTCAACTTGCCTTCCTAACAGAACACATAACGTTTCATACAATATCGCATGGATGGAGCGACTGGAGTATTACATTGTTATAAAGCTTTGTGCACAAAGGACCAGTCAGCGAAAGCACTATGTGTGTGTCACACCAGAAGGACCACGAACCTTTTTCTTTATTTAGATCAAACGTTTCATTTAATCAGTCCAAATTTTCTTACTTTTCGGTCACGAGACTCTTCTGTAAAACCTAAATCGGATTCCAGAATCATGAACAGTTGTTTTTACTGTTTTTTGTAGACGTCATCATCATCAGCTTATATTATGTCCCTACGAATAAACGTCAATGGCTAATCGACCCAAATGTCTGGGACAGCTGATTTTTTTCGCGATTTCGATGTTGTCTCAAATGAATATGTCTGAAGCACCCTGTTTAATATGTAATGCATTTAATTTGGCCTTTGCTCTGCAAAGGTCAAAGGCCTACCGTCAAGGATCATCATCCATCACACGTGACCAATGCGATGCGGATTGGTAGACTTCATATACGCATCAGAATTCGACGAAGAAATTACAATATATGAGTTTACAAAAATCATTAACATCTGGCATCGTTTACCGAGGGCTATTTAACACCTAATAATTACGTGGCTACCGTGTTTATGCGCTTTTATTTGTCGCATTAGTCATCGAAATCCAATGTGGTCCGTCGGGGTTAAGGCACAGCAATGCCTGACCAGTTCGAAGCACGTTTCTAAGCCTTTTACTTCTATACTCTGTACTCATACATAGCAGTAGTGCCGGTGCCGGTGGTCCATGCTGCAATGTACTGCCGAGCTATGTATGTACTGTGTCAGATCGCTTGTGAGGCGCCAGTTGTGACGGGGTGGACTCGCTTGAGCTTGTGACTTGCATGGCTAGACAGAGTAATCAATAAGATAAGATAAGATAAATATTCTTCAATCGAATTATTCTTCTTTCTTACGAGTATTCTTTATCAATTGATAGATAGCTCAATTTTCATTTGCACAAGAAAAGGAAACACGAATTTTTCAGTTTGATGGTCTGAAGCAACCCCTTCATTTAAGTTCACACCCTATTGTATAGGTGTACCAATGGCCCAATGAAATTAACAGGAAAAATAGTAGTTGATACTTGTAGCATTTATGGGAAATAGCACAGTGTCTGAACACCATGAATATGATCATGGTCGTCAGTTTACGTAGATATGTAAGATGTTAGTCATAAACTCATAACAAAATTATTTCTAGTTCATTTCTATTATACAGGGTGAAATTTATATCATTAGCATCCTTTGTTGTGTATGAATTTATTGGTAAAACAAATAAAAGTGGGTAAGTACATTAAAAATAAATAAATAAATAAAATATTGAGAACCTAAAACTAACTTAACCTAAAATATGGTGCAGGTTTGGACCGCGCGGAAGGGTAGCTAAGATCCTGGCAGCATTTCCTCGCTGAACGGCTAGACTGATCCGTTGAGCGAGGAAAGCGCCAGCCCTTGGATCCCCGCTCGAGTCTACCAGGCGTTTTGCCAGATCTTTAAAAAGCGCCTGGGCGCCGGGACATTTGAGTCGAGTAAGCATTGCAGTTTAGTATGGAACAGCAGATTTTTTTGTGCTCCAATCTTTTTGCTCCCATAGTAAAAGTTGATTAGTTTGATGGGTACACTCTTGGTTTTAAAGGATGCTAATGATATCAATTTCACCCTGTAGAGTATTAATTATTCTTTGAAAAATTGCAGCACTGCAGCCTCGCCCGAATATCGAGCGTTCGCTTTTTAACACTTTTAATGGGGCGAAAGGGCCACTATCGCCGGCCGTTAATCCTCGCTGAATGCGGATCCCCCCCCCCCCCCCCACCGGCGCCCACCTGCCCGCCTCACCCCCTCGCTCGTCCGCCGCCACACGTGCCAACTCAGGTGATTTAACGTCTTCTATACTACGCTTTGATACGCACACGGCCAATTACACGGTAGTATTGTGAGTGATATTGTAGTCTTATTGCTTGCCACTTTAATCTCGTCATGTATAATGAAAAAGCTCTCCCCAAATGACAAATCTGTTGAATCCACAACTTTACCAAAGAGTTGATAGAAAGATATTGACTGATGATTGAGATAGAATTAAAGTTCTTCTGAGTTGTTTTTATCTCCAGGAGGGCAATTGCGGTAAATAATTCGCAACTGAACCATGATTGGACCACATGCGAACCACAACTTTTAACACATTCAGTATTCATTTGACAGCCATTAGAGCCGTTTTGACAGATCGCTCAGACGTTAAAGGCTGTCAGTCACATAGAGTTTAGCGCGATGCAGAATTCAGCACATTTGAATAGTAATTGGATTGCAATGTGATTAAAACTGAAATTGGATTAGGTTTGAACTTGGATGTTTCAAATTAGCGCGATCGCTCTTCTGTTTACTGGCTAATAAATATATACTCACACCTGACCTGTCTCTAATTGGGTCAGACAGAAAAAATATCACAACCATCAACGACCTTATACATATTATATACCTTTTGCGCGAAGAGCATTAGTTACTTTGTATAATGAATTATTGATGATAAAACCTAGTTTCCTGAAATAAAAAAAATAAAAATAAAACTATTATTTCAATAGAAAGCCTGGCACGATGATGCACAACATGAAACTCACCCTGGATCCCAGCTGCCGAGCGTGCGGAGAGGATGAAGAGACCATGGAGCATATCCTGTGTGACTGTGATGTCTTGGCGGCAAAGCGCATGTGCCTCCTCGGTGATGGATATCCAAAACCGGGAGACCTTAGGCTTCTTCCCCTCAATGGTATTGCCTCCTTCATTGACCATGTATTTGAAGGGTGAAGAAAGCAAAAAGTATTGGGGCTAACACAAAAGATCCCACTGGGTCGAAGTGTTGCTGGCTTGCCAGCCCCAACAACAAGATAAGATAAGATAAGATAGAAAGCCTACTACTCGTCTTTATCATCAGGTAGCCTATTAAACGTCCCACTGCAGGACACAGACCTACACTCATCAGAGAGGGTGTATGGGCAACAGTCCACCACGCGAGTGAACTCACATACGCATCAGAATTTCTTCTTCAGCGTGTGCAGGTTTCCTCACGATGTTTTCCTTCACAGTTTGAGAGCAATCGATATTTCGTTCAGAAGTTAGAAAAACTAATTAGTACATACATGGCAAGCAGACTCTGTGGATTTGAACGCAAACTCTCCTGATTGCTTTTCCATACCTTTCCACAATGCGCCACGCTCTAGACTGACCAACATTATATTGACCTTAAAAAGTAACAATTTTTCGTCATCGGCGTCATGAGCTGGCTACCTTAGTGATAGGTAGGTATGCTATATGATTCCATACAGTAGCCAGACGCACGTTTGTTGCACCTGATGTCGATGCAACTGCAAACTTCAGACAAGAGTTAAATACTTAGTGTTCGCGGCTAAGAATTACTCCCGCTACTTGCACAACAAACTATCTTCTATGTATTGTACGTTTGTGTGTACAAAGAGTACCTACCTAAATGACACGTGCATAAATACTTTTAGTTTCTATTATTTAATCAACGGAAAAGCGTCGGTGATGCGTTGCGGAGATGTAGGTATAATCGACACTCAATCAAGAGGGACGGGTTCGAGATGACATGCCA
This sequence comes from Agonopterix subpropinquella, assembly GCA_922987775.1. Classification (NCBI taxonomy): domain Eukaryota; kingdom Metazoa; phylum Arthropoda; class Insecta; order Lepidoptera; family Depressariidae; genus Agonopterix; species Agonopterix subpropinquella. The sequence goes on from OV277708.1 coordinate 22,172,377, forward strand.
TATACCAATGAGTTTTTCTAATTATCATCATTATCTTTATTACGTAACAATGTCACAAATTACCATAATCAATTTACAAAATAATACCAAACAATCTAATTTAAATTCGGCAACATGCCTCGTCCAAAGGAGTACAGTCAAAAAAATCCATGTCAAGCTTCGTCACAAGAAATTCCAGGAAAAAAAAAACAGAAATGCACACTCTAAATGGGCCTCTCGTCATTAAACGTACCCGGCACAAAGGATCCCATCACACCAGCTGCGTTCCCGCGCTGGATGGCCAATGAAATCCTCTGCACCAGATATGACCCTGAGCGGACATCGCTGCCACTTTCCACCATCCTCCTGCCCAGATCTCTCACAAACACCTTTCCTTCCACCCCCCACGTCCCCGACGTTTCCACTGCCAGCGGCACAAACAAGTACTGGGACTCTAAAACCGCGTTTAAACCGGTTTTTCTAATTTAATATTATGTATACGTAATACCACATACCAACTGTTCTCGAATGGTGAAAGAAAACATCGTGAGCAAACCTGCCTGTTCTGAAAAAGATATTCTGATGCTTATGTGAAGTCTACCAATTCTCATTGCCCAATGAGTGGTGGAATAACGCCCTACACGAGGGTACTTCGTGGTAGGCTTGTGCCCTGCTGTGGGACATTATACAGGGTGTAAGGGACAGCCTTCCGCAGACTGAAACGGTGAACTCAGACCATCAAACCGAACAACTTTCACTATGGAATCTACCTCAGGAAACGCGAAATTTCAGCTGTTTCATACAGAACTAATGTACAGTCGGCTGCAATAAGTTGTATATACTTTTGTTCTAAGTCGTAGTACTAAAGTGTATACAGGGTGTAACAAAACACCCTAGTAATACTTACGGGGGTGCTGCAGACCATCAAACTGAACAACTTTCACTATCGAGCCAACATCGAGAAAAAATAAAAAAAATATGCCGTCCCTACTGCAGTTTTGTATGATAGTGCGAATTTTTTTTTCTCGATTTCGATGTTGGCTCCATAGTGAAAGTTGTTCAGTTTGATGGTCTGCAGCACCCCCGTAAGTATTTCCAGGGTGTTTTGTTACACCCTGTATAAATTATTGCGGCCGACTGTATCTACCCGGCTAAAAAGTGTGGGACAGCAGATTTTTTTTCGCGTTTCCTGAGGTATGCTCCATAGTGAAAGTTGTTCAGTTTGATGGTCTGAGTTCATTGTTTCAGTCTGCGGAGGTCTGTCCCTTACCGTGTATACAGGGTGTAAAGTAAACTTAAATGCTTTACATATTGAACAGGCTGCTACTGCTTCAGTAGACCATCAAACTAAACAACTCTTATTATGGAACCAAATTTTAAACTACTGTTTCATACATTTTGGTTGGTTTGGTATTGACATTTTCTATGAAACAGCAGTTTTTTTGTCTCTACAGGTACTACTCAAAGTGTCAATCACAGTAATGAATTCGTTCACTATTCGAACGGTTCAAATTATAATTTTGCTGAAAATGCGTTTGTTGCAGCTGGAGGGTACATACCTACATACAGTCGAACTGACCACAGAGTTATCATGAAACAAATTATATGTACGTTCGTCTGACAGTGAGTCAGCCACTCTAATTATGTGCCTTGTTACACAATGATCGTTCACTAATAAACACGTAATTTGAGTGGGCCTCTCATGTTTATTATTTATGGGTAACAATTCATTTTTTTGTTAACTGAGATTAAAAGACATCATCCATTTTGGTCCGAAATCTGAAAGTGCCGGCCCAAAAAATTTTTAACGAAATTATATTAGAACTAAGCATTATTTATTATTATGCCATCAAAGCTGTAAGGCCGTTGTTCATGGCTTTATTTGGTTTAGAAAAACAAAAACAAAAAACAGAAAATCGGAAATTCCGGAATCTGCGGTCCAACTTTCTTATTTTCACTGAAGCGATATACACTAGATACATGACTAAAACATGATGAGTTCTAAACAGAGAAAAAGGAGGCAAACCCTTATAAATATAATACACAAATACTTGATTAGCCCAATACTATCGTCAATAATAGAGAGAACAATTAGAATGACACGTAACAATTAATATCAAATGTTAATTAGTCACTATCACTCCGCCAGACCATTGTGTTCGTAATGTTTCAACGGCGCGGCTCTGATCCGAGCGTCACAAACACAGCGTGTAGGCCGGGAGGTCTTCGTCGGTAACTTTACCTCATCGAGTACTAGCTTCAAACCATTATGTGTGACGGAATTTCGAAATTACAATTTGACAGCTGCGGGAGTTTTGTCGGACGTCCCGTGACAGCCAACTTTTTTTTTTATTTACTAGCTATTGCCCGCGACTTAGTCTGCGTTGAATTTAAGAACTATCCTGTGGTAATCCAAAACATAATTCTATCTGTGTGCCAAATTTCATCCAAATTCGTTCAGCCGTTTATGCGTGATTGTGCTACAAGCAGTCACAAACTTTCACATTTATAACATGAGTGAGATTAAGTGGTGAAATTTTTTTTTTACTAGGATTAAACTTTGTATGGACAAGAAAAAAGTAAAAAAAATTAGGGTAAAAATTCTAAATCAATATACATGTCCCTTTATATTGTAATCCTCACTTGGCGTGAATGTAGGTAAGATGTGGTACATTGAAAATATTAGCAAAAAAATAAATTTTTGGGGTTGAGGACAACTAATAGAATTTAGAGCTTTTGTCTGTTTATTTGTACATGCATTACTGAAAAAGTTCTGAGCTGATTTAAATGGGGTTTTCATAATAGCATAGGGGCTTTGTTTGATTGAATTAGCATGTAGCAATCGTTGTAGTAAGATGTTGCGGAAAGGAAACTAGATTGACGAATGCTTTACCGAGCTCAGCTCTTTTACAAGATAATAAAGTCTTATTTTATTGTAATATACGAGCTTTATGCCAGTATTTCTTGACTTAGACTTAATAGCAATGGACTCTCGGTCTAGAATAAACAACTCTGATTTCACATCTAACATTCAGCCCCGCTTGCTGTCAATAACATATCCCTGGCAATGTTCACATGCACATCGCATCGCTCTTGTCTGCTGTAGAATAAAGATTGATTTCATTTAACTCCACAGCAAAGGTAGGTTTGTAAGGAATTTAGAAGGAAATTAAATGCAAAAGATATTACTTGGTAGCGAGTCGTGCCTCGTCATAATATGCATAGGCCCGCCTTGTGAGGGGTGAATGACCTCGGTAGCGCCTGGGTACTTTGTGTTTATGTCTTAAGACCAAAGAAGTACCTATGTGAATGAAATCTTCAAGGAAAAAAATATCTATGGCTACTATTTTATTTTTGAAATTCGGTTCCGCAACCTTTTCGTGTAACTGAAGTTCGAAATTTAAATTTGACAGCTGCGGAAGTTTCCCTTCTATTGTTTGTCTTTAAGACAGGTTACTTTTTTGTTGTAAGTAGATTTTAGATAAATCTACGAGAATTAGATTTGCAACAAAAAAACTTTCAAGTTTAGTCTACTAAAACAAAATAATTGTCACATATATGTTGATCCTGGTTTACATGAGTTACAGCGGTGGGAAAGAGTGGTGAGCCTATGCCTGAAAAATTTTTATGGATTTTTTGCCTTTTCTCATGTTTCAAGCTATCCCCATTCCAAATTTCATCAAAATCTGTTAAGCGGAAAACGTAACAGAAAGACAGACATAGACATTTCTCATTCGTAATATTAGTATGGATGTCAATCTATACTTATAAAATATTTATAAAAGAGTTCCATGACTGACTGACTGACGGACTGACAGACAATGCCCAGCCTAAACCACTGAAGATAGAAACATTTTGTGTTCTACAGAGGATGTAGGGGTGCACTAAGAAACGATTTTTGGACAAAGTCGCGGACAAATGTTAGTAAACCCTGATAAAATTAATTTATTATAAAGCTTCAAAAATGTACGAATGTTTATTAATCTAATCTATTTTAAGTGACATTAAACTCAATAGTGTCATTAATAACGTCGTAATTTTCATTTAATTCATTGAAAATATCAATTAAGGTGCTGATTTCTTTTTATTAGGTACTATAACTGATAGCAGAGCGCTACGTTGTTTTCATTGGCCGGCCAATAATGAGAGTTTGTCGACCTTTATACAATTTAACGTCGTTTCAAACTCTACGAGCATATTCGAAAAGTTTTTTCATTATTTTGAGATAACGTTTTTAATTTATTTTTACGTCCCACAATATTATTTTCGTCAACTCGTTTTATAGGGGTCTGAAACTCTGAAGAAACCCTTTACAAGATCAACAAGACATTCCCTATTCTATGGGTGGTACCGCACTTGACCGATTTCAAAAGTAATTTTTTTTCTTAATGTGTTTTTTGTATTGTTTCAGGGCATATAATATTATAGGCTATTTGACAACTAGTCAAATCAGCTACTCTTTATCGGACTTCAAAACGTGCGCTTTGTATGAACAATTCATTATTTTTTAAAGTTTATCTCTGGGTCTCAGCCAGGGTATGTCAAACCACAGTCACTGCAAGGTTCTATACCACTCGATGACCAAGATTTAAATACCGTTGTATTCAGTACCTAACCCAAGTCCCGATGTATACAGGGTGGTCCTAACGGTGACGTCCAAATTTATTTTTTAGATTCTTCACCCCTAGGTGTATCCGGAAATACCCCATGTATGTTCCGCGATTTTTTGTTGTTTAGAAGTTATGAATTTTTAAAGGTATATTTGAGAATTTTCTACCGGAACGGCTTAAAACTGTCATAACTTTTTTTAAAATAAAAATTTTTTAAATTTTATTTTTGTGACATGATTATCTGGAAACAGTCTTCCATACGTAAAATAATCAGCAACACAACATCCATATAAGTTACCGAAAAATGGGTCTTAAGTGAAAATTTTAGGTTTGAGTTGAATGGAGCAAAATTTTCAAAATTCTCTTAAAAATATGAAATGGATGTTTCATAGGTTCAAACTAATTTTAAAAACTAAAGTGCTTCTTGAACTTACCAAATAATAAACAAAAAGTGATTCTTAATAAGCCATTTTACGCTGGAATTGACTTTTAAACGGGCTTTTGAATGGGCTGGATTGGGCAGTTTTAAGCCACTCCAGTAGAAAATTCTCAACTATACCTTTAAAAATTCATAACGTCTAAACTACAAAAAATCGCGGAACATAGGTACACCCAGGGGTGAGGAAACTAAAAAAAATGTTTTGACGTCTCCGTTTGTACCACTCTGTATGAGTGGTAGTATTAATCACGGGGCAGTGCTGGGCGGTGTGAGGTGCATGAGAGGAGGGGCGAGGCGTTTATTAGCCGTTCAAAAGGCTAAGGTTAGGATAATTATCCCTTATGAGAAGGCAGATTGCCCTTTCGGCCCGTAATAGAATTAACCATTTCCTTTTATGTGGGGATGTAACACGTGACGTGCTAATGCGGACGCGCCGCCGCTAACACACCCTACATTTTATTGCGTTTCCTAGGTTTTTCACAATGTCACGTTTATTACGCGTTTAGTTATATATGCGTTATATTATGAGCTAATTGTTTTGTTTTTCTATTATAATTTTTTTTTTAATCTTGATTCATTTCTACGATAATTTATATCTTTTTGGGATTTGTATATATACCTTTAGTGACTGACTTGATAGAGGCAGGCGATGATGAACTTTAATATTTCAAATCAAATACTTACTTGTTTTACACCAAAACATAAACAGTAAAATATATGTTGTATTATTCAATTATTACCGGGAACTCAAATAATTATACAAAAACGCGGTAAGAACCCGATAAAATGTTTAATTCTAGATTAAACTGTATTAATTCTTGCAGGGTTCACTAAATAAGAATAAAACCGAGTTGTATAGTTTTATTTTCCAATTCATCATTCCCTTGCCCATTTCCCAATATTTGGGGACGGCGCATTCAAATTAAATATTGAAAAAAGTTATGTTATACAAATACAAATTTATATCTTTATTAACAAATAAGAAATTCAGTACACAAGATACAATGGACCCCGCGGCAAGCCAGAATCTCGGGAATCCTCTACGATTATATAGTACTTATACCATTGAACAGGAAAAAAAAATTCTAATTTTAGGACAGATTGAGTGAAGTTAATATGAGATTTAACATGAGATTTAGAATAACTGTCTGTTATATTAATTGACTAGCATAGACAATGAAAAAGTATGGCCTACCTTTGCACCAGAAATTACGCAGTTTTTTGTTATGATAAAATCCTAAATTGTATGATAAAGCTATTGCAGCATCTACAAGATTTATATACACAATGCTGTAGTAGACAAAGCTGGACAGACAGACAGGCGTACAAACGGACTGATTTAATGACTACGAAGGTACAAAGTCAAAAAAGTCGCCCAATTTTGTCAGTCGACGAGTATGTACATAGTTAACACAGTTTGATCTTCTTTGTATAGTTAAATAACTATTATACCTGTTGTGAGTATGTTCATGTTAGTACTCGACTCGTTTCTTGTTCCAGTTTGAAATTGTTCGTACTTCAAACGACGTCCCACTATTCAATCTATTTTGACTCTTAAGTTAAACGTGTAAGAGTCATCTCGAGGGGTCTGTTGATTGTAATGGATTGTTGGCAATCTTTCATGCGTTACGTTGTTCGCTTCCAACTTATCAAGTCTGTGCTCCGATAAGGCCTAGAACATACGGTTAGGATTTATGCGGCCTGTATTTGGTATGTTTATGGAAACTTTTATAGGTCATTTTAGGCATATTATGTAACATAGAAAGAACCGAAGCACGTTGAGCTTCTTCTCGTTTTCTCGAAGGTGGCATGCTAGATCCACTGTAGGCAATACCATGGATTTGTTAAAATCATTCGTCATAATATTATCCACCACTGTTTTTTTAATTACCAATAAAATTTTAAGGGTGTATTTCACATCATCATCATCGTATGTCATTTTTCTCTTCCTACTTTGATCCGGGAATGTTAACATTTTGAGGTCAAGGTGTTTTAGCCAGTCTTCCGCTGCCGGAGACGAGTGAACCTATGGAGTTGTTCAATTCCACCGAGGAAACGACGCAGAGTGCACTCATTTACCACATGGGTGAGGGCTTGGTCAGTTTTTTTTTTTTATGTATTCAGATAATGAAACTAAACAACTTTCCCTAGGGAACATCGAGAACATTTTTTCGGACTTTCCATACATATAAGTGCCGATCGATTTTCTATTAGAGGTTAAAAAAACCGTTTTCGATCCATGTTCGTAGGTTGTTTAGTTGCATTATCTGAATAGCTATAATCTTTAAGTTTTGATGATAATGAAAAAATAATGCTGTAGGTCTATAGGTATGATAACCTGGAACTGGAACTGAAACGGGATAAGGCTAGGCAAAGAAAAAGGTGTCTATGATAACCTCATCAGTATCACATGCAGCCGAAATATGCAACTAACTCTAAATTGATTGTTGAGGAATTCAAGGAGAAAAAGACCCTCCGGCATAATTTCTCTTCTTACGCCCAATTTTCCGTTCCTTTCAGGCCAGCCGCACGATTCCAAACCGAACTAAATTGCAGCCCGTAAGTATATGGAACCTATTCGTGTGTCATCAACCTAAGACGCATGTAGGAGCACCGGCAACTAACGAGACGGAAAACTTTAGCAAACTACTTATTATCATAATGTTCTTAGCGAGAGATCGCTGAGGGGTCCTGTCTTCAAATACCTACGTATAGTGTTATAGTAGGCTTCTATGTTTGTAGGATTTTTTAAAACTGTTTATTTGAAATTTAGAAAGGGGTCGCCCTAGACGTACGTATGCGGACCAAAGGGTCAGATCAAATGTACCCGAAACCGACGAGCGTGTATGAAACAACTTATGAGTGTGGAAGAGGCGAAAGAGGTGTGTCAGGATCGTAGCCGATGGCGATCTTTTGTCTCTGCCTACCCCAATGGGATACAGGCCTGAGTATATGTATGTATGTATGTATGAAATTTAGAAAAGTCAAATAATTATCTCCCTGTGGATGAATTTAAGATAACAAAGTAGAATAAACATAAGCATAATAGGAAAGAATAACTATTATAGTTCTATGTGCTATTAATACTGTAAGAACTGCCCGATGCTCCTATAGTCATCATCATGGACGTACACTGCTGGACATAGGCCTCCCCCAAGGATCGCCACAACGACCGGTCCTGCGCTGCCCGCATCCAACGGTCAGAGGTGTGCCTACATCATGGGCCGGTATAAGTGCGGACGGGTACCGCTTTTGCATATCGCTCGGTGTAGGGTGCGTGCCGGGTTTATAATATAAAACCCCTGGTCCCGGCGCGGCGGTGGCGTGGCGGCGATGCGGCGAGCGTGCCGCATTAAGAGATTACTCGCTAACGTCCAATAATACCCGTTATGCAAAATACCTGCCAAACACTCTGATTCCCCTGAATGGCATTGTCAACATTTTATTTTTTGCTAACGCAAAATTGAATTGCATCGTTCTTCTACGCGATACCCTGTCATGTGGTGTCTAGTTTGTAATAGCACCATATTAAGCTACTTATTCTTTCACCTCAACATTTCCCTTGTTGTTTCCTGTTATATCAGAATATTTGATCCCACCTCTGATTATATTGGTTTCCCTGTTCATCAGATTCAGGATTGTAAGGACGAGACAGTTTTTATAATGCGGTCGCTGCCAGAAAATTCATTCATTCAATCACTATCTTGGACAACATTACAAAGATTCTTCATCAACCTACGTACCTTCCACTGCAAAGCAAAAACCTCCTCTCTCGAATGAGAGGGAACCGTCCACCACGCGGGTCTTGGTGGAGTATGGCCTACTTCCCTCTCAACTTTTCCGTGAGAGGAGGCCTTTTCCCTGCACTGTGATCCACCAGGCTTTAACTTTATGCAAGTGTACTAATAATAGCCTTCTGGGTCGTCTAATCCATATGATCTTTGATAAGGATAAGGAAAGATGAGGCCAATTATTAGTATGAGTCGAGAATATCATCGTCATCAGCCTGTCACCGTCCACTGCTGGACACAAGCCACGCCACAAAACTCTATTTTTGGACTTCGTCATCCATCCTCTACCTAAGTCAGATCGTCGGTCCAGCGGGCAGAGCAGCCGCAGAGCGTCTTACACATGTAACATACATTTGTGCTTTATCTGTTACCTTGTACAAAAAACATTCCCATCTCAAGGTAACCAGCTATCTCTGAAACGAACCCTTTGCGTAACTGCGGAGATCCTTCGATTACCGAAATGTTCGATTCGGAATAATGGGCAATAGGCGGTAACACTGTGTGTAGGTGCGACAAAAAGCAAGGTGCTGCGGATGGGTCGGCGCGCGTAAATCAGCCTCTGGTCCGGACTGGGGATCGGGCGGTAGGTAATTTATTTTTTGTCCTCGTGTCCCGAACGAGGAGTGACGAAACGGAACAGCGCCTCGGGGAGCCGTTCTGAACGTTATCGACGTGTCGTAGTGTTGTGTAGTGCCTGCTAATGTCACGCACACGGAGTTTTGTATAGGGTATGCTGTTGAGATAAAGTCTGTATTAGGTTTAACTTAAAACGGGTTAAAGAATTTAAGGTTTTTTTGTTTTTTTATAATTATGCAAAAAGTAAACCTTGCTAGCATGCTAATTTAAAAAAACTGACGAACAGTTCAGACAGAGGGTTGTAGATATGGGCACTCGATCATAAGTTTCTTTTACTTTTTTCTCTTCTATCAAATTCTGAGTTCTGCGTCTGATGTTCTGAGTTCTCAGAATATCTCGATCATAATCATAATCTTTATTGCATCCTATCCCCTCGGGGAATATAGTCGTCAGCATTATGAAGTTCGCGTTCAGCAAGCAAGTGCGTTGCGCGTGTTCATACCTATTCATTTACTTAAGAATACAAAAGTTTTATACATTACAAACTCTACATCATAATTATTATCGCCTATCATTTCTTCTTCGGTCGATACACACAGCAGTACTTAGCGGGTCGTACACCGGCACCGTACAGTAGTAATGTCAATACAAACGGTAGTCAGACACCGCTATATAAAGTGTTGGTTGATTTAGTGTTCAATCGGGCGAGGACACCCGATCGCGGGTGAGAAGTGAGAAACAACCGGGGCGGCGGCGGCGTGTGACCCCCAGGGACCTATACACTGTCTAGAAGACAGTACCTATGTAGGTGTACCGTCTACGTGTTACGTTGAAACAATCGAATGTTTTGTATCAAGACCACAAGTGCAATAAAAAAAATCGGTCAAATGTGAGTCGGGCTACTCGCGCACCGAGGGTTCCGTACCACCTCAACATATTAACGTACAAATTTTTTTTTTCTCTTGGACCTTTAGCACGAGACCATCTCACACTTGGCCGGTTTTTATTATTTTACATTATTTTGTAGAGTTTTTTCTATAATCACACCAAGTTTGACGCATTTATGTATTACCGTTTTTACCATAGAGCGAGAAGAAAAAACGTTGATAAAAACTAGTTCCTTATATGAGGACCCCCCCTTAATTTATTATCTTTTTAACATTTATTATTATTCAACGTAATAACGGACATTCTGTTAAAATTTCAACTATCTAGCTCTTACAGTTCAAAAGTTACAGTTACCCTAAATAGGTAGGAAGGACAGACGGAGGGACGGACGGACGAAAGGACAACGTAGGCTTAGGAATAGGGTCCCGTTTACACCCTTTGGGTACGGAACCCTAAAAACGTATAATCATTTAGTTGGTTTATACCTACTTATTGTAACTTGATTGTAACAGAGGAAGAAACTGTCTCCCAATACACGATTTTCCTACTTTGGGAGTCAGGGACTCAATAATTTGTATACCACTAAATTTTAATCGATTAAAGTTTTTATTTTTTTGCAGCATTGCTGATGTGATGAACCATCATCATGTATTTTTTGTACTCATCATCTTTTTTTTTACTTTGCCTGTTTTATCCCACCGGTGGGTTAATCAGCTAAGCTTCATCCAAAATGCAACACTGTCTAGAGCTAGCTGCCTGTATCCACCTCTCACTGATGGTATTTAGATCGTCCCTCCATCTCTTCCGAGGTCGACCCTGATGGCCACGTCCATTCTCCGGGGAGCGGGATCCACCTATCATATCAGTATTTATTTACATAAAGCAAAGACATAAATACATTCTATTCTATTCTATTTTTGTTTAATGGCGTTTCCTTGGTGGATTTTGCCAATTTCTAGTTTAAAAAGAGCAATTATTGCTTGACGTTGTACGGTAATTAGATATGGCGATCTCAAAGCCCTGTTTTTATACAAAAACACACACTCGAAACCGCCATAAAATTGCGGAGCCGCGTGGCTACCTAAATCGCGAGCCAACGACAGACGTCCACTCGAGAGCCCTCTAGCCACGCGACTCTCCATAAATACATTACAGAGCTGGAAACAAAACTAACAACTAAAAACAAATCTACGCCTAAAATGCTAAGAGAAATGTTTATAATGCTTCTTCAAAAGACGATAGAAACGTGAGCTTACGTAAGTATACAAAACACGTCGCAGTATCATCCCATTATCAAATAGTGCTAAATTTAGCAGAATGGATTCTATTCACGAATTCCTTTCAGCCAATATTACGGTTTCGACGTGAAGTGTCCAATATTTTTTCCAAATACGTCGTTCTCTCGGAAATATGAATTCGTAAGTTCATAGATCAGATGCGGCGCCATTGTCTCCTCGCGGTATCCGGCCACAGAGCACCTACCGGTTACCGGTTACACAGAGAGTCGACTTCTGGAAGCTTTGGATTCGGCAAGATATAATTCGTAGTTAGGCGTAATTTCCACCCAATGATTTAGGGTTTGTAACTTAGAATCCAATCCAGAAATATATAAGCCTTGAAAACTTTTGACATCTCTCTTATTAATTATAGGATAAGCACTTTTCTCTTCTTAAAAAATATGTATTTTTTTGTCCTGACAACAGTGGGCACGCGTAGTAGTGTAACGCCCAAACACCCTTACTGAGGATAGGTCTGTGCCCTGCAGTGGGACGTATATAGGCTGATGATGATGATAGTGACAACAGTTCACCAAGTGCACCAATTTATTGTTCGTCGGGCTATTGCAAGCAATGTTCGTTATGTAACACTGCAACCATTGCTGATCGCGCCAAGCTCACCCATATTTTACACATACATAATATAAGTCTGCTTAAAGGTACAACCACATAAATGATTTTTTTTTTTTCAAAAATTAGATAATTTTATAGCTGAGTTCAGAAAATCATGTTGTATGTACGGGTAAAAAATCTCAAGTTCTGCATTTATGTGGTTGTACCCGGTAGTAGAATAATAATGTCTATGGTTGTACCATTAAGCAGACGAATTATGAACTTTTTTTTTTCACTCTCGGGTATGCAGGTTTCCTCATGATGCTTTCCTTCACCGCCAAGCTAGTGATAATGATAAATACCGTACATTCATTCCGTAGAAAATAAGTATCTACCGCCGCGCCTCATGATTGAGTCGCTCTCTTCCTAATTCTCAGATGTAATAGGTAATAATAAAAATTTATAAAGCAAGGATTTGCTAGCAAAATATGTTATTCACTTTCACTACTAGCTTTTAATTACTGACATACCTATCTTTAAGTGTGTATTCAGACGATGAAACTGAATAACTTTCCCTATGGAAAACGGGTCGAAAAACGAAAAAAGTTGTTAGACCTCCTAATCCTCCAATAGAAAATCAATCTATTGATCCGCGTATTTTTTGTATAGAAGGTACAAAGATTTTTATCGCTTTTCGACCCATATACCTTAGGGAAAGTTGTTAAGTTTAACTGTCTGATCATACACCCTTAAAGTTATGTTAGTAATTAAAAACTAGTGGTGTACGCGTCCAATATGTTTATCATATTTACAGGAGTTTCCATCAATGTAGTAAGCCTTCTGATTTTCCTGTGTTATGGTGTTGTAGGGGCTCTCTTCAAGCACTATCGTAATAGGATCAGCGGGACTTGACCGAGGACTGTACACGCTACATTTGCCGTGACATTGTCAGTATGGAGCACTGAGATACAGGGCCACCAGGCTTTGTAAGCTTTATGCAGGACATTATTATGCTCGCTTAACTAAAGTTAAACGTTCATTACACAAAATAAATAGGTTCCTTCGTAATAATGCTGACACTTTTTAAAGGGGATAATCAGACTGTCGAACTAAACAACTTTTTCTATGGCACTAGCATTGAAATGTCTAAAAAAAACAGCTGTACACAAAACTGCAAACCTGCTCAAGCCAAAATATGTATGGAACAGCTTATTTGTTTTTCGCGATTTCGATGTCGGTCCCATAGAGAAAGTTGTCCAGTATGATGGTCTGGTCATCCGCTTAAAAAACTGTCAGCATATTACAAAGGACCCTGTATAATAATCATACTTTTATAAAATGTTGTGACCCTGTACGGGGCAGGAGGCTATTAGAAAGAAGATTAAACTAAATTAAAAATAATATAAGTATAAATATCAATCACGTTATTCAAAAACGTAATAACAAACAAGTAAAAAACTAACATAATATGACCCGCATACCCAGGCAATTCCATGGCAATTCACATAAGATAATCGAAAGACGAACGCATGATGGAGTATGGCCCGCTTCCTTTCAGGCTTATTCGTTAGAAGAGGCCTTTATCCTGGGTGTAAAATTAAATGTGTCAAATATCATAGGGGGTGCTTTAGATTAGAACTGATCAATTATCACTAAGAACCAAAATGGTGGACCGGTGGTTGTGGCGATCCTTGGGAAGACCTATTTCTGACAGTGACCGTTTATTATTTCTCGGCTGATAATGATGATGATGATGATATTCAGACTCAGATCCTTAGAGCTAGTTAATGAAAATTTCAGTGTAAAAGGTATTGCAACTATGTGGACGCCCTACAACATGACCAAATTCAAATAACCCTCTCTTCACGAAACAAAAACCTCTATCCCTACAGCAGTAAGGTCGATTATACCCCAGCGAGTGGTACGTAGGAGTCGTTTTCGTCATCCTCCCGACATTATCGGTTATATCGTATGTCGACAGACGCGTCATTGGAATCCTCTCCCACGTTAAATGACACCTACATTTTTTTCATAATATCCCCTTTTTTCCGCTTGAATTTCTTTTCGGGTTTGATTATGGATTGTGCTTTTATTATATTTTTTTGAGCTTCAAATATTGTCAAGGTAAACTTGAAGTGATTCAACAATTTCTTATTGCTTTAATGGTTAAGTAACCCAACAGCTCGGTATGCTTACGAGCTGTTGGGTTCCGTGACTGCAGATAGATGGTCCAGGGAGAGGCCTCATATTTCAGCATAAGCATATGCTCACGACTATATTCCCCGAGGGGGTAGTCAGAGAGGGGGGCCTCATATTTGATCGACTTGAAATCACTCTGATAGCATGTTGACCACTAATTTGAACTCTAGCTATGATAGTACTGCGAGTAACTGGCCTGGACCTCGGGAAAGTTCATTACTGTCAAAGCAAATCCGAATACCTATTTCTACATAATTAATCATTTTACACTAGTACATAATTGTGCTGGTACAGTGGCGAATAATGTAACCATGTCTGCTGTGCAGAAGGCGGTGGACTCGTACCAATGAGTTTTTCGGAATTTATGTAGGAAGGATTTGCACCAGCAACATCGTAAGGAAATTTTCTAGTCGGATCCACTGTCCGTTATAAGTGGCGACAGGCTCACTACCCGTCACACTGGACAGAGTTTCGGCACTACTATTATCTTCTCTTCTATTCATAACCATCGATATTTTCTAGGTCAGCCTATAAAAGTAAAATCCTTTGCTCAGTGATACGGGGAGCTCCCGCGGGACTGTCAGTGGTTCGTCGGACGCCCCCCGCCGCGTGTAGAGTGCTGTCTGTCGGGCGCGATATTTTTATTGGTTTTACATATAATCGCGTTCGTTCGCACAGTTAGCGTTTACGCCACGCATCGCTGCACGGGGTAGGGATGTAGGGGGTCTGATAACTTTTTGATGTCATTGAGTGGATTTTTTTTGCGGATTCAAGGAGTTTGACGTATTGATTGCGCGATTTATACCTACTAAACCTTCCTGGCTAGCGCTGATCTCCTGTGCACATTGTCCCTTACTCGTTTTTTTTTTGCTTTCGGTATTTCATTGGTAACCTTGAATGCTACAGCCCCCAGTCCAGCATCAAAATCTCATTTTCGCAAAAATTGTGTTTACGCGCTTTGACATTATGGGTATCTTTATGACTGATTGAACTTATGTTAGGCACAGAATAGTTAATTATAGTTCACGAATTTTTACCCGCGACCGCATAAATTATACATATACCAGATTTTAAGTCAGATGATAAGCTATCAAACAAAACAAGTTTCATCAAAATCGCTTCAGTAGTTTTTGCGTGATACTCGAACAAACAAACACCCAAACACAGACAAAAAATCCAAAAATTGGTGATTTGGAATCAGGGACAGGTAAAAACCATGTCATATTTTTTTTTGTAAATAATCTTCAATGTACAGACACACTTCTGTTACAGTTTTATAATAGTTTAGATATGGTGTGATCCACTGAGCTATGAATTCGTGAGTATCATCGTATCATTGACGTCAATAGGTGTGTACGTACAACACGCAACAATTAGCGCCGCCAGCGCGGCCGCGGACATAAATCGTACTACGCTATCAGGTAATGAGATCGGCGCTAATTTAGTTTCGCGCCGGTTCGCTTTCAAACTTTATTGTAATGTACGCGTCGTTACGCGTATTTGTGTTCATTTGTTTTATGTTTATTTGTTTAATTTCTATCTACGTGATTATTGCAGGTGCAGGTAGGTATGCCTGCAGGCCACTGACATAAACTCTAGCGATATGTCAGTGCTGCAGGCCGATCAATAACAGTACTTGTGTGTAGAAATCAAATTCTAAAATCTCAATATAGATACGTACGCACATAAATTCGAAACGTATGTATAATATCCACACTACTTCATAGGTACTCATATTTTTATTGTAAATGTACAATATAGAAATGCCATAATAGAACAATCGACACGAAAAGAAAGAAAGACCGAAATACATTTTTTTTTAAGCCTGCTTTGTGTTTCACTGCCGGGAAAAGGCCTCCTTTCTCCTCATCCATTTCTCCCTAAGCAACGCAAACTCGGGCTAACACTTCAGAAAGGCATACAAATCATTACTTTAATGTCTAATCTATTCATGGGTCTTCCCCGACGCTAGAATTCATCTTGTGGAACTCATTCTGTAGCCATCTTGGTCCGACACTACAGATGGATGCGGCAGATATGTCCTGTTCCTGCCCAGTCCCACGTCCAGCTGTTTTAAGACCTACTTCCACCTTACCAGTTTTGGAACGCACCAGTTCTTTTCTCGTTAGTTCACAACGCATGGGCGTAACTAGGGGGGGGGGGGGGGGGGGCAGAGGTCGATGTCGCCACCCTCTGCCTAATTTTGGTTACGGACTGGAAGATAATGAACTTTTGGATTCGACCTTGCCGCGTCTTTGAGTCTTGCCGCTGATGAGCTAGCTAGCCGGTTGCCTCTCTAGGGAAAATCCCTACCTACTCCAATGTCTAGCTAATATACCGCTGTAACTTTCTGTATTTGCTAAAAAGTTCTAGAAATGACAAAAAGTAAAAAATTAATAGGGGTCCTCATACAAGAATCTGGTTTTTATCAACCTTATTTCTTCTCGCTCTATCGTAAAAACGGTAAAACATACAAGCGTCAAACTTGGTTTAATTATAGAGCAAACTCAACAAATAATAAAAACTGGCCAAGTGTGAGTCGGTCTCGTGCTAAAGGTCCCGGAGAAAACAAAACATTTTGTACGTTAATACGTGGGGGTGTGTTACGGAACCCTCGGTGCGCGAGTAGCCCGACTCGCAATTGACCGGTTTTTATTTCGTTAAATATAACCAAACTTTAGTGACTTGCAAGCTATTTCGTAGCACATAATCAAAATTTTGGTTCTGCAACGTTCTTTTTAGTGCCAAAATCACTCAATCATATTCCCGACTTAATTGCCCTACTAGCTGTAGTGCAACATTAAATCTAAACAAGCGTCACCAGTACTTTGATCACAGTAAAACGTTTACAAGCATGTTAGTGAATCCTGTGCAATTAGCTCGGATCCGGCTGCGCTTCCGCGTGTCCAACTGTTCAGTCGGTATTGTGATGCCGTCCGTCATCGTATCACATTTACCCGTCATTTACACAAAGCTCCCCATATCAGTATACAAACGAGTCCCAACTCTAACTGTTACTAAAATACGAGTAGCTACATAGGTATTGTATGACCAATTACAATTAGGTAGGTGCGTACAGTATTGTCTCCTGTCAATTAAAGTTGAAGCTTCGAATCCGTTGGTAAAATAGTTCTGCGGAATTTAGTAAAAAAATAAACTCTAAACTCAAAATACAACAAAGTTAGAAGTTGACGCATAACAATAAAACGCGATCATTACCGAAAGCTGGGTCATTCGTTACCGCGTACCCATTATTTAATTTTAAATACACACTTAATTTTAAATACACACTTAGGTAAGTGTGTATTTAAAATTAAATAATGGGTACGCGGTAAAACTCAAAATACAACAAAATTAGAAATTGGCACATAACAATAAAACGCGATCATTACCGAAAGCTGGTTTTTAATGAATAGTTAATGTACAGTATGGTCATTCTTTACCGCTTATTTAATTTTAAATACACACTTACCTAGCAATGTTACCCTAGTAGGTATGATACTGAAACACGGCGGCAGCACCTCCTGCTAAATATGGCTAATATTTACCTGTAACTTAAACGACGGACAAGCTAGTAATCATAGCCCTGTTACAAAACTAATTATAATAATTACCTGCTAACACAAACATAATGACGCACCCAGCCTATAAATTGTTGTAATTATTAAACATTGTACCACAGATTGTACTATTGAAATAAGCAACCTGTAACCTGTAGGCTATTGTAATTATTGACTTACCAAATGTGCTGGGTTAGTGTTAAAATTATCCTTATGAATATGTTATGAATGTTGAAATGGAATCGAACGTATACAACGTGTTAATGAATTAACGCAAAACCTCATACACCCCAACTGATTTATTGCAAAATAATTAGATTGAAACAATAATTTCATCATTTTTATTGTTAAAATTTAAAGTTATTTGCATTTTAAGTTTTCAGGCAAAAATGATTTGTTATCATTTCAGCAATAAATGAAGGCGCTAAAGTACATGATCAAAGTCATGGATACATTTTAATAATCTTGTTTTGGTAGTGTAGTGTACAGCAATAAAGAGTAGTTAATGCGGAAAGCGCCGGTAGCGCCATCTATCGGCTGGTGCGGTCTGTGGTCAATATCTATCGTTCATTCGCTCGGTATTCGTGCACCGACCGCCGTGCTGTGCGGACGTGCGCTAGTCACATTACTAGTGAAGACTATATCTGTGTTTCATTATATACATCAACCTCAACCAACCCTTAGTAGAAATGTGTATTCTACATTGGCGACGACGGGATTCGAAATTCACGTGAGTAAAGTGTTTATCAGTTTGTTGAGGGTTGAAAATTAAAAAATACAAACGGTGCCAACGAAATAAAATCCACCAGTTAAGGACACCCAGTTAAGGAAACTAAGCGAGTTATTTAAACACAATCGAAGACGGTTTCTACTGGCGTTGCTTTGTTTGTTGCCTAGAAAGTTACACAGTGTTAAAATATATTTCAAAAGAAAAGTAAAAATAGTTTTGTCCCGATTTTAAATCGTTTATTTGGAATTATCTTAATTATCTGGTTTCTGCTAGCATTGCTTTGTTTTTGCCTTTGCCTAGTGATAAAAATATATTTCAAAAGAAAAGAAAAAATAGTTTTTTGTCCCGATTTTAAATCGTTTATTTGGAATTATCTACATACTGTATTTCTTTTCTCACATGTCGACCATCGAATGCTGGAGGAAAGAGGGGAGACCAGACAGGAGGAAGGTGTGGGACAACACGGGACGGCGCGGCGCCTAGGATGAACAAATGTACGCCAGCGCCAGCTGTGGACATCAATCTTTAAGGTCACGTAACCATTCCTTATTACTTTAAACGATTGAAAGAATTTATTCAAGTCCGTAGCTCCAGGCTCACTGCCCGTCACACGTGACTGGACGGAGTTCCGGTGCTGGTGGGGCAAGGGTGTTCTGGGGTTTCTGAGTCTCTGACTGCTCCTCGGGGAGTGTACTCGTGAGCATATACTAATGCATGCTTGTAGTCCGTCATTATGCCCTAATGGGTATCCAAAATACGCGCATTAACCTCTCGTATGCCGGAAAAGCCAGACACAATAGAAATAAATGGTTTTCATCATGCTGATGCGCGTTCCTGCATACCAAAGATTAAGAATAGTGTCTTGATTCGAGACAAACAGGATTAGGTAACCAAGATATGCCAAGTGAGTTTATTCCAATAGTTTTTTATACTTATATTGACACATTGTCACTTTTAAGTAATTGTCTTACTTCGTAGTTGTGATGGTCTCTAATAAAAGTTACTTATTACCATTATGCGTACCGAACATTCTACGTATAGAACATTCGGCGTAACCGATGTTCGGCGTAACGAACATTCGACGCCACGAACATTCGGCAAACGAACTTTCGGCGTAACGAACATTCGGTGTAACGAACATTCGACTTAACGAACATTCGGCGTAACGAACATTTGGCGTAACGAACATTCTGATGTCACAAAAATTTAAGTTGTAATCCAAAGTTTTACGTTTTGAACGTTTTACTTATTGGACATTCTCAGTGTAGGTATGCGAGAACAATAATAATATACAACACTTTCGGAGCTTATTTGGTGGTACCAGTTCATGAAAATATTTCTATTCAAACATCAATAGTACCAACATAATTTCCGATCATCATCATCATCCGATTTGTTACCGGAACTTGTTTGACGTATTCTATACTTTATAGAACTTCAATTCAGTAACCTTACGTTGATCTTATCTTTGCAACATTGTTGTTAATGTCATAATTATGGATATAATTACTCCAGGTGAAACTAATTAGTTTCTTTGGCTATTTGAGCAAGGAATTTTATATTTTAAGGATCAATGTAAATTCAGACAATTATTTACAAAAAGTATTAGAAAATGATTAGGTGATTTCTTATTAAATTTAGTATTTCTGGAAATACCTACTCACATTTTAACAAGAAACATTTCATCTCAGTTGAGAGAAGATTAATAACTATATCATATTCAAGCATCATAACATTCATGACCAAACCGATAATACTGGTTAACAATTTTGTTCGCAGATTGTATGTTCCTAGATGTCACAGAAAAACCAGCCTTCAACAGGACGACTGCTAAGGCGCCGATTGAACCATACCTCCTTGCTTAGTGCTTAATAAAGAGAAAATTTCTCCAATTAATAGCTAAGAGGTTTGAAATGGTCAGGGTGATTACTCTCATATTGTCAGCTTGTAGCTGGTTAATGGTTAGTGCTTTACCATGTACAACAAACAGTTACAAACAGTACAGTTGGTCATTCAATTGACATTGGCAGCTTTTAGCTGGTCATTCAATTGACATTAGAAACTTGTAGCAGGTCATTCAATTGACATTAGCATCTTTCAGCTGGTCATTCAATTGACATAGGCAGCTTTTAGCTGATCATTCAATTGACATTAGAAACTTTTAGCTGGTTATTCAATTGACATTAGAAACTTGTAGCTGGTCATTCAATTGACATTAGCATCTTTCAGCTGGTCATTTAATTGACATTAGCATCCTTCAGCTGGTCATTTAATTGACATTAGCAACTTGTAGCTGGTCATTCAATTGACATTAGCAAGTTTCAGCTGTTCATTTAATTGACATTAGCAACTTGTAGCTGGTCATTCAATTGACATTTGCAACTTTTAGCTGGGCATCAAATGCTATCAAATTTACTATCAGCAGCTTGTAGTTGGTCATTCAGATGACAAGTCAAATAAATAAAATAATTATTAGCAACTTGCAGCTGGTCATTCAATTGAAAAAAAAACTGTTATTTCATTATCAGCACTTTGTAGTTGGTCATTCAAATGACAAGTCAAATAAGTAATTATTAGCAGCTTGTAGTTGGTCATTCCATTGACATTAATATAAGGAATTAATGACTTATTGCTCTTTCTTCTTTGCATAGATAAAATCTGTATCTTACCTAATCACTGCAGGCACTGCACTGTTAATTTATTCATTTGTATGTGTTAAAGTATACTACACTGTACTTGAACCAAATCGGTTAGTTATAAATTCATAATATTTTAAATAAAGAATATAATTTCAGTGCAAGCAAGTCAAAAAACAAAATGATTTGCAGTTCTGTAATAATATTACGCCACGCAATTAAGTTGAAACAACAGTTGCACTTAATTCATGTACATTGTAATTAAAAATAGCATTTTTTTTTTTAAAGCCTACCAAATGATATAACTGTATGTTTCGTAAAAGGAAAACATTATTAGTGTTTAAATAATAAGTAAGTAACTAATGTTTCAGATACATACCTAAGTATACCTTACATTAGACAATATTTTCATGAGTTTCATGACGTTACATGTAACTAACAACTAATTGCTAACTTGGTTATAGTTTATTTTATTGTTATTGTTATAGAAATGTATGTATGTATAAGGGAAATTAATTATAATAACTTATTCACTGTTGAACGGCAGGAAATATTATGCCAATTTATAAAATTTATTTGGAATACTGCTTTAGTGACTGAATACTTATGTATAGCAGACAAAATAACTCATAGGGTAGACCACCATCAGACCCTTTGCTAAAAAAATATTCGTGAGTACCAAGATAGCGGAATCAAATCTCAAGTTTCTAGTCTAGCATACTGTTGTAGTAGGCTAGACTTCTTTTTATTTTTGGTTTATGGACGGAATGACTTACCAAATGGTGAGAGAATGACAAGCTTTTCAACCACAAAAATTTATTCCAATATTAGGAACAATCGAAGCATAGCATACCTAATGGGGTAGAACTTTTTACAGACAAAAGGGGAAATAGATGAATAAGACAGGGCGTTGGCTGAAATTGTGCTCGTGACATAGAGCCCTAAATGAGAGCGACAGTAATGTGTGGACTCTGATTTTTTACTTGCCCGTAATATTAAATTGTGACTGCATATTAAATTGCGAATCTTTTGAGTAATTGCAACACCGTCAAAGATCAGCATTAAAGTGGGTCAAAGAACATTTAATTAAATTATTACGATTATTATTTTATTTAGGTATCAGCATTTTATCTGTATAGGTTGAGTAAAATAGTATCTATTTATTAAACGGGTCCATTAAATTGAAACTGCTGATTTCTCAAAACTAGTCTAGTCGACTAACTAAAGGTAACTACTGTACATAGCTGGTAACGAAAGCGACCTAGTGTACCTTACTTAATATTGTTGTCAGTCAGCGTTATATCAGCATTCATGAAACTGTAAAATTATATGGGTTATAGGACATACAACTATGAAGTTGTTAGCGAAAGCTAAAATATCATGCAACAATAAAATGATATGGGTTACAGAGCCATGCAACTATCAACTTGTTAGCAAAAGCTAAAGGGTCATGCAAATAAAATAGCTGTGAGTGCTTAATTGCAATGGCTGGCACCCGCCAGAATATTTTGAGTGCATAAGTGTATGTGCTTATCACAGATTCACTCTTTTGTCCTTACCTCCTTAATTTGATAAAACGGAAATGGATACGATCTTGAAGCAGTGACTTTGACTAGTAGTTAGCCAAAATAAATAAATAAGAGATAATAAAGATCTATGGAACGTTATTTTTGTAGGTTTACTTACACCTATCAATAGAAAAATATTTTTACAGGGAAGGGATAGTATAGAACAGAAGTAACAATAACTGAAATGTGTTAATATAATGAGATTGTAATTTCCATAAACATTGTTTATCGTTGAATTTGGTGTTTGACAATTACAGATCAATATTTGATAAATATCTATTTTCTGTAAACAAATTAGTCTCAATAACTTATTCGTAATTTGTTTAATGTAATAGCATTGATAACAGTCAACACTGTATTGTAAATAAGATTTAAGAGATTAGCTAAACTGTGGAGTTTCTTGCGCCGCTTCTTCTCCACGGGCTATACCTTCCGAAGCGGTGGTAGATTCGAGTAAACGTAAAAAATAAATTAAAACAAGAAAGGGATGTAGTGTACAGCAATAAAGAGTAGTTAATGCGGAAAGCGCCGGTAGCGCCATCTATCGGCTGGTGCGGTCTGTGGTCAATATCTATCGTTCATTCGCTCGGTATTCGTGCACCGACCGCCGTGCTGTGCGGACGTGCGCTAGTCACATTACTAGTGAAGACTATATCTGTGTTTCATTATATACATCAACCTCAACCAACCCTTAGTAGAAATGTGTATTCTACAGGTAGTAAGTAGGGCGAGTATGCCCGTGGGGTGGGTTGATATCGGGTTCAGTAAATTTAAAATTTTACAAAAAAATTATTTACTATTTTGAATAAATTACCTATGTTGAAACCATGAAAATTCGATTCTGCTCTCGATTCTAACCAAACTGCTTTCTAGTTTTGCGTTAATTCATTATCACGTTGTATATACCCCTATTTTAGAATTACAAAAAAAAATGTTGATAATTTAACTAAACAACTTTCCCTAAGGATAATGGGTCAAAAAATGAGATAATTTTGTTGACCTTCCATACAAAAGTGCAAATCAGACGATCGATTTTCTATGGGTAGTCCTATCTGAGCCGAATACACCCCTAAATTTTTTTTAGTAATAAATAAATAGTGGTTTATAATGTTAATGTAGTAAAACCAATTAAACAGTAAGTAATAGAAACAAAGTGACAATAATCAGAAGAATCAAAAACAAAGTTATTCCCTACAGGCCCGAGGGGAATGCTTGGAGTAGAGACGCTGATTGTAGGTAACGTTGCCGTTGCGTTGGTAACGCAGCAGAACGCCGATAAATCAGTCAGGGCTCAAAGCAGGCGAGAGAAGGTGCGATCAACCCTGTAATTACGCGCCCAGACCCTTCCCTTACATAAATCCGCCAGATACCGCACCGCACCGCCGATAACTTCACTACAGAAGGGAACAAACACAATATGTATTGCATTTTAATGTTTATAATATACTAGAGTCCTACGCGACTTCGTCCGCACAAACTATAATCAGATCTTATAAACTGTCAAAAAAAAAGTTTTAATCTAAATCGGTTTCCGCGTGATGCTCGAACAAACAAACAAATAAACAGACGGACATAAAAATCTAGAATTTTGATATCTTAGAAACCATATCGGAACCTCTTTTTTTATATCCCCAATGTACAGACACATTTCTGTTACAGTTTTTTATTATTGTCATTCTTTGTCCCAATTGTTACTAACCCCAATGGATCAGTGTTGTCTGGAAATAAGTCGTTGCTGGAAATAAATAATAATTGAATGTGAATTTTGAAAAATTGAAATTATCACAACTCTAACGAAGGATTACTTATTTATCCGTAAAAAGGCAGCCACATGACCGACAACGATGTCACCTTAATTGACAACTATCCCGCTGGTCAAATAAAAAGTAAACCACGGTACTAATCTCGTAAAAGCCTATTTATTTATTCACTATCGACATGAAATGTTTAATGGATAAGCTTGCATATTCCGTTTTTTTATCTGTAAATTAAGTTTTGTTTGTATCCAGCACTGTATTTCTGCCAATGGTTCTGGCTTATACAGCCATGAACGTCGGTGTCTTAACCAAACAGACGCTGTTTGAAACATCTATTTAGATGAAACAAGGCCCATGATGATTTCTGCAAGCAAACAAGTAAGTTTTCGGAGTATCCTTAATCTCAAGAAGGCTTTGGCTTCAAAGTTATGACTAGACCGAGAGTAACATTCTTACCTGAAGAAGGCTATTCAGTTTTTACCTTGAAGACGCTGTGATCAATATTATTGGATTTGAAAAGTGTCCACATGAGTCTCAATCACATCTCATAATCTCAGATCCATCAGTGTATTTATTAAAACGAATAATAAGCATATTTACGATAATGATAAGTGTCCTCACTGCTCGTAAGTCCACTGCGCTGCGGCTTAAGCCAAACGTCACAAATAACTCATTTCGTTTGTCGTCGGCGCGGGACGCGACGGGTTAAGAGTTAGGAAGAATTTATATTTGTTTAGAGTGACGTTTCTCATTCACATTCAAAGGACCTTTTCGAAGGATAATTTAAAATATTATAGACAATGCTGGCTTTATGACAAATGTTTTTTAGTAAACTACGTTCGAATTATGATACCTATTTCTAGCTTATTACGCTTTAAGTTTAAGGACTCTTGTGAACGGATATGATGACAAGATTTATAAAGTGACAATGATGATGATGATAACGAAACGTATTGAATGCCTGTAAACCTGGAGCCGACTGTAAGTTTATAGTATACGAGCTTTTACCTGCGACTTCGTCCGCATAAATTATATACCAGATTTTAAGTCAGATGATAAGCTATCAAACAAAAAAAGTTTCATCAAAATCGGTTCAGTAGTTTTTGCGTGATACTCGAACAAACAAACACCCAAACAAACAAACAAACGAACAAACAAACAAACAAACAAACAAACAGACAGACAAAAAATCCAAAAATTGGTGATTTGGAATCAGGGACATTTAAATACCATATCGTAATTTTTTTTTGTAAATATCTTCAATGTACAGACAAATTTCTGTTACAGTTTTATAATAGTTTAGATTAGATTTTAGACAAGTCGAGATAGTTACTGGAAGTTAGGAAAAGACGTGGCTTGTGGTGATAGTTGGCTAGCCCGTCGCCGACAGAAACACTGCATTCCAAAGGGTACAGTACGACCAGGAAAATAATTCAGCTCGTCAATCTTCGTTTGCGCAGAGCAAGCCCGTGTCCCCGTATGCAAAGTCGGATAGCAGCGATAAGGGCGCCAAAACAAAAAAGCCAATAGCGTAAACGGATTGAAGGTGGTGCAACCTGATTGGTGAATATGCATGTATGCGCTTCTGCTACAACATACCTAGGAGGGACCACATCACCCCGTACTTAATCGACAGGAGAGTACTTAATATGAACCACACGAGAAGTCTAAAATATGCATGCTTCTTGCACTCACTGTGTAACACACAATCTCCTCTCTATCTCTTCCAAAAGCTGACTCGCAGAATTCGGCGACGAAACCTGAGGGATAGAGGGTATCTTTTCGTGCTTCCTGTTTACTCTCTTGTCGGTACAATGGGTTGCTTCAAATAATATGCCGCTTCTAAAATCTGGAATGATCTGCCTCCACCTGTTCGAGACGCGCTGAGATTTACGCTCTCAACCTTCGATCAAGTATAGTAGGTAGATTTTGAAACGCCGCTCGAAAAATGGCACCATCAAAGCAATGCACAATCTGGCAGCGTGGCTTGTATCGCTCTCAGTCGCTAATCGACCGTGCCTGCAAAAACAACTCACGAAAAGTGCAAAAAACAAGATGGAGTGTCATACTTTCAGTAAGTATCGCTTTGTAATCACATTATCTTCAATATTTTTTATATATCATGGCATTTAATCGCATTTTTTCTAATATTTTTGTTCATTTACAACCTCGCGGCAAGCACGCAACTATCCCTTTCACTCTCGCCTACGCGAGTATAGTGAAAAAGAACCGAGGATAATGCCTTAGAACAAGGTCGAAGGAGTCGTCATAACTTTTTTTTTTCGTTCTTTTTAATGTGTTACATTTTAATGACTTATTTGATTAAATGTTTCGATCATTATTGTTTTCCGTAAAATGAAACTTAACTCTAATAAATTAATGTTGAAGTTGAAAATATGTATTTATATCTGTATAAGTAAGAATTGACGCGGCGCGCCGCAGATTGGGTTTGGTTTAAGTGAGCGCGCATGATGGTTTTCTCGTTTTGTCGCTTTGTCGTGCGTGGAATGCTAGCCCTACTATTTATCTACCCTGTATTTGATCGCAGCCTACAACCGTTCCTTTAATATTTGAGAGTCAAAGCAATATTACTTCAAGTTTACTATTCACCCTAATCAATTGCATAATAAGTACAAAACAAAGGTAGGTACTTAATCAGGTAATCAGGGAAGCACCATAATTCTTCACCCCAAGAAATACAAGGTTTTATAGGGAACGAGCTTTTACCCGCGACTTCGTCCGCATAAATTATATACCAGATTTTAAGTCAGATGATAAGCTATCAAACAAAAAATGTTTCATCAAAATCGGTTCAGTAGTTTTTGCGTGATACTCGAACAAACAAACACCCAAACAAACAAACAAACAAACAAACAAACAAACAAACAGACAGACAAAATTTTTGATTTGGAATCAGCGAAGCCTAAAAACCATATCGTAATCTTTTTTTTGTAAATATCTTCAATGTACAGACACACTTCTGTTACAGTTTTATAATAGTTTAGATAGGGCTAAAGATGCATTCAGTGTCATCCAATATTTTTTCTTTACATAAAATCTTATCACAAAGAATCGCTCTTCTGATGAGATTTGTTTAATGAAATTGTAATTTTATCACGTATTATTAGTTTATTATAAACTAAAAAAAAAAAATCTCAGCGACTCCACACCTCCTATAATCCATGTTCCAAGCCACAGTGACAAGCACATGGCGCCAGTGTGACCAGATACAATTTTACGAAAATACCGAGCCACCGAGGAAAACATCATGAGGAAACCTGCATGCTTCAATTTCGATGCATGTATTGTACCTGCTGTCCGTTACAAGTGGCGACGGGCTCACTCCCTGTCGCACTGTACAGGGTTTCGGTACTACTAGTGAAACGTGGATGTTCTGATGTTTCAGAATATCTCTGACTACCATCGGGGAATATAGTCGTCGGCATGCATGCCGAGGCACCTTAAAAAATACTGAAATATACCAACTTGCACAGGGAAAATATACCAATAACAATACTGATTTGCAAATCAAGTTTTATTCATTTAACATCACAATAAATGTTAGAATGGATATTTTAACATTATAAATGACAAAAAAGTAGGTACTATAAATTTGGGGATCTTTGCTCCAGAATGAAAATGTGGACTAAATCCGGGATTCCCTGAAAATGTTCACGAGGACGATCGCTACGGTGCTGCTATAACTTTTTATGCAAAATATACCCAAAAATACTGACTTCCGCCACTACATCTACAAAAATACTGATGCTCGGAAAAGTCGATAAAATATACCAAAAAAGTATTAAAATACAGAATCTGGTCACACTGCATGGCGCAGCGGCACGGATTACGGCGGCGCACTGCCATTTTGCCGCCATTGGCTATATATCGCCTTACTATTCTAACGCACGTCCAATAAAATGAGCACGTCTCACTCCTGCGTGTGCACGGTTTGGTAAGCAGTTCCAAAATGACGTTACACGCATATCCTTTGTGACGATTTTGTACTTTATTACTTTAACCGTAAAGGTCATTTCAAAATGAATATTTTTTAATAAGTAAAAAGTGAAACAACTGGCTTTCGACGTTATCACTGCGCATTAAGGTCTATGTTAAGATGAAAGGCTGACGAGGTATATACCTGAATAAGTATGAATTGACGCGGCGCCGCAGATTCGGTGTGGTTTTGCATAAGACTGTACGTCTATCCTATATTTGGTCGCAGCTCTCAACATTCCGTACAAAATGTAAAGAATGGCTAATGAAGCAGCAAATAATAGCGGCTGGTATCCCTCCTTAGGACCTACCTAGTTACCTGTTTTTGTTTAATAAGTAATTGTATATATTTTTTCATCTTTTATTTCTAATTTAAATTTTTATTTTGTTTACTGTGTGTTGTAAATTTTCAATATTGAATGTTTGTTTATAGTTATTAAGAATACATTATTTATTTATTTATTCATGTTTAAGGGAGGGACAGAATAGCAGTGGCAGACGGCAACCCCGACTGTTAAACTGAGTCCTTTACCTTTTTGTCTCCATTGATGTTTTTAAAACCATGCTATATTTTTTATGTACCTGTGTATAAATAAGAGACAAATAAATAATTTTTAATTTAATTTAATTTAATTTAATATGATTTCGCGCGCTATTAAAATTTGTCAACTGCGCAGGTATATCAGTAATACTTATAAACCTGGTACAACTATACTTAGGTATCGATTAGGGGCTACGACCAAAGATAAGATAAATAATATAAAGCAAGACATAGAAACGCTACTTGACATCCATTCACACTTATGACAACCGCCCATTAGAATAAGTGAAATGTCAATATCAAGCGGAACCGTCTTGAATCATTTTGTCACCAGTCCTCTAGCTAGAAGACTCAGCTATACAATTTTGCTTGAATTTGCTTAAAAAGTGGTGACATTTGTTTAACAGATGTAACAGATTAACGTCTAATCTAGCTCTGTCCCTCTTATGGCAATCTGTGTGCGACTGTAAGGAATGACTATACATGTTTTTGTCCAGTTTGATATTGGGTAGACCTGGCTACGACGCATTGATCGAGGGATCAATGGTTTATCCATACCAAAAGCGTGATTTGTATGGGATGCCGTTTGCCACTTCGATGCGTCCGGGGCGTCCCATACTAATCGTACTTTTTGTATTAACAAACCGTCGACCGCCGTTGATCAAATGTATCGTAACCTGTATGTGACGAACCCAAAAGGGACCGTGTATAGGATGTATATACCTACTCTATACCTTTCATTGAAACAAGAAAGCTACCGATATCTAAACCCAGCTTGTACGTTTCGACAGTTGGACACTCGACCAGTATCGCTCGTGACGCGTATAATGCCTCAAGTTTAACCTCCGTCTTAGCAACGACACTGAACCAATGTGTACATTCCCTCAGACCTGCCCCCCCCTCCCCCCGCGTCACGTGGCCCCCGGCTCGGGACCAGCGGGGGGGTGAGGGGCTGTAAATCAGGGAGAGGTCGGTAGTCGCGCGGAAACCAATCCTATTCGATTACTGCACTACGACACCTGGAGTGTTGACTCGCCGCTGAATTAATGTTTTGTCGGAGGATCGAGGGGTAGAGTCGGGGCGCGGGGGTTAGAGTTTAAGTTCAGTGAATTATGAGCTCTTTTTCTTTTGATTTAGATCCCATTTTGCTTTGGTTTGGTGATGAAATGTAAATATAGGTGTCAGTTCTGGTTTACGTTACGGTTACATACATACCTCAAAAGGAAAAAAACTGAACCGTTTTAGGATCACTTTGTTGTCCGTTTGTCCGTCTATCAAGACCCTTTTTCTCAGGAACGGGTCAAGTTGAAATTAATATCAAATAACTTAATGGTCACGGTCACTTGGAGGTGCAAAGCAAACAAAACCGCCTGACATCAACCTGACATGCGTTGCGATGCCTCTTTTTTCCGACACACACTTCTTCTTATCGTGTGGGCAGAGCCCTGGGCCTCAATCGCCCTAAGTTTGAACGATACTACCAAAACAAAACCACAACCAAAAACGTTACGTTATGCACAATTCGTATGGCGCAAATTATATTAACGGTAACGATTTAGCTTTATTTCGGAAGATACGGTTAGCGTTACGTTTGATGTCCGTTCGATCGAATTTTCTGTATTGTGCGATTTAAAAGTGCAGAAAAAAATATCGCGATAGCTTTTTTACTTCAGCTAAACCAAATCTAAACCAAAACTAAACCAAAACCAAAACCAAACCAAAACCGTATAATATTGCGCAATTGAGGCCCAGCACTGGTAGCATGCCAACCCGCGATAGCCGTGATACGGCTTTATCACGTCTTTTATCTCGTTCTTTTGCGCTCGTACGTGCTACCAGTGCTGGTGTCAGAGTTTTCTCAGACGTGGTTTTTAAATAACGACTACTGCCACTAGAGATAGTAGCCGGGACCAACGGAATCGCTTTTCGACACACACTAAAAACCTTATTCTTATGAATGAAGATAAAAAAAATTTTTTAACTTCATCCTGTGCATATTGTTGAACAACCAATGATATTAATGTTACTTTGTAAACTCTCTGTGTACAACGACATGTAACTGTAAGCACAGATTATTTTATAGACTAAAGTAACGAAAGTGAATCCTTCTTTTTGAAGCTGTACCAAAGCAACAATTAGGTACTTCAAATTAGCTTATGGAAATTAATGATATTTTCGGAGAAAATTAATATTTCCCAACGAGCCGGCAATATAATTCAATAATAAATAGTTTCCGAGAAACGTTGACTTAAGTCTGTACTTGAGAGTTACCAAGAATACTTTACTACATAGACTCAGGAATACCTTCTTGTGCTGAACTAAATTATTATTATAAATATACTTACGTCTACACAATTAGTTCTGTTTCAAGGGCCTTGAAGCACAGGTAAATGTTTAAATAACGTAGCGTAGGCAGTGTTGCGTTTGGTAAAATTCGTATTATGTAAAATATGTACCAACCTATGTATCTACATACAAGAGGTGATCAGAAGCATCTAGCTAAGGGATGTAAATTGTTGTTTTTTATGTATAAAACCTACTTATAAAAGAATTCCGTGACTGACAGACAACGCCGCGCGTAGGTCGCGTAACGTATAGCGTCGCGCGGCCAGCTTATATTGGTTTTAATAGCTTGATGTGTCGCCGTGTGTACATAATAACTTCGGCACTTTGACCTATTTGAATGATCTTTTTTGTTCTGAAATAGTAAAGATCTGATGAAGGGATATAGACTACTCCTCAAAAATTTATACCAAATAATCACACGGAAAAGGGTAAAAAGTATACAAAATTATGCGTATCACAGAGTCAAACGCATCCGTTGACGAAGGATAAATAAATAAATAATAATAAAATATCTTGGACAATGTCACACAAATTATCTAGCCACGTTTAAAGTACCAGAATCTAGCCTGGACTTGTAT
This sequence comes from Agonopterix subpropinquella, assembly GCA_922987775.1. Classification (NCBI taxonomy): domain Eukaryota; kingdom Metazoa; phylum Arthropoda; class Insecta; order Lepidoptera; family Depressariidae; genus Agonopterix; species Agonopterix subpropinquella. The sequence continues at coordinate 22,204,400 of OV277708.1, forward strand.
TACGATGACTAGACAACGATATAGAATACATATATAGATACAAACATCCATGACTCGGGTACAAATATTCATATTCATCATACAAATATTTGTCCCTTACGGGATTCGAACCCGCGACCCTCGGCACAGCAGGCAGGTTCACTACCGACTGTGCTACCGGGCTGTCAGAGCTGAGCTGATCTTTTCATATAATTTTTCTGATTACTTAAAAATTAGAATTTCCACTATTTTGCGTAGTATTTGGATAACAGCTGGGTTGCTCATCCATCTCTCATCAACGCAATCTATCGAGTCATCCCCGAGGGGGTAGCCAAAGATATTCTGAAAATTCCGAAACTCTGTTGGCCTCAAAATTGAAGCATGCAGATTTCTTCACGATTTGTTTCCTTCACCGAAAAGCAAGTGGTGTTACAAATGAAATGACAAATCATACATGAATTCCGGTAAACTTATTGGTACGAGTCTGCCTGGACGGGAATCCAACGATCGTCTACTGCATTGGTACTCACTGGACTACTACGAGGTATATCTGTAAAACCCATAGACAAATTACACGCTCCCCTATGAAACGATTTATTATTCAGTTTCAAAGCGTGATTTTAGATTTCTGAATTAACTCTGAAGTTAGCCACGGGCACTACTGTTTTGTCCATTTAGCAGAAATGTTTGTGCGATAATTTCAAAGAAAATGAAATAATTTCCCGTTAGTTAATATTTCTTTGTAGAATCGTAGCTATTATGATAATAAGGTACGTACAAATTACGCTCCTTTGCCGCTACTTCGCTCTGTTGAAAAATATACGATATAAAAAAGCAATATTATAATTTTATTATTTATTGCGAGCACTTAGGATCTTTAGAATGTAGGTACACCATGTTTCTTAAAATATTATACACTTGATAAAATATGCTGAAAGTTTTTAAGTGGATAATTAGATCATATAAAATTATACGCGAAAAAAGATTCTGCTGTTCCATACAAAAAGCTGCAATTCTGCTAAATTCAAATGTATGGAACAGCAGATTTTTTTTTCGCTATTTCTATGTTCGTCCCATAGCCTCCTGCGTACATCTGTACTTCTCATTGGACATAAGAAATAATACAATCTATTGTTAGTGTTTTAGTCGCCAACCAAAACACCAACAATAGATTTTATTATTTTTTATGTCCTATGCAAAGAGATTTAACAAAATACAACTTATATTGAATGTCTTTGGTCCTATGAGAAGTACAAATGTACGCAGGAGGATAGAGAAAGTTGACGGTCTGATCATCTTAAAAAATCGGGACCCTGTATGTTTAGAATCAGTCCCGGAATTGTATATTTATACGAGCTTTTACCCGCGACTTCGTCCACATAAATTATATACCAGATTTTAAGTCAGATGATAAGCTGTCAAACAAAAAAAGTTTCATCAAAATCGGTTCAGTAGATTTTGCGTGATACTCGAACAAACAAACACCCAAACAAAGAAACAAACAGACCGACAAAAAATCCAAAAATTGGTGATTTGGAATCAGGGACATCTAAAAATCATATCGTAATCTTTTTTTGTAAATATCTTCAATACAGACACACTTCTGTTACAGTTTTATAATAGTTTAAATTACATTGTGACACAAAACTTTAAGTGTGTTGGTCTGACATGGGATTGATCTGAGTTTTGGACAAACGATTTTCCGCCTATTCGAGATTCTACACCATATGGATTCCGCACAACTGCCATTGAACACATTCGCTAGCGCACTTATCCCTGTGAAATAGGTAAGTTTTTTTCTAAGTTAATAATGTTGTGTTCTGTGATGGTGTGGTAAGGAACCCTCGGTGCGCGAGTAGCCCGACTTGCATCTTCATCATTGAAACTTTTTTTTTCATCTCGGTTCTTCATTCCAACATAAAGGCTACCCTTGTTTGCGAGATTGCATGATGATCTGATCACGTATAGTTGGATGATTTACCCTTCGATGTAATATTAGTATAAAGTTGAAACTGTTTCGCAAGGGCCGCTATAACTTAGGGTCTCAAGTCGACGATTAAATGAGCGACGCTGTATAAAAAGTGTCTGAAAGTGTAATGTGCTCGTACCTTATAGCTCTGTCGCCCGTCAGACGATTCTTTAATTGTTTTGTTGTTGTTATCAGTCTTGTAATTTTTTGTGAAGCGACCATCGTAAGGCTTTGTGGTCATAGTGAAGAAATAGATGGAAGGGTCTTAACATTGCATATTCTTCTGGATACAGGAAACTTACGTAATAGTTGCAGCTAACAATTCTGAAACTGAAGAACTATTAGCACAAAAAAGAAGAACAATTAAACAATTTTAAATAGATTTCTTAAATCTAGAAGGTACGACAATTCTTTAAATTAGGAACATTCACTTAAAAGGACTGGCCCTGTGCTGTGACTAGACATAATTTTCCCTTGGACCTCTTTTTTTTTTTACTCATTAATTTCCGATGCAAGCAAGCATTCTAGTGCTAACTGATAAAAGGTGGGTAGTTCGAGTTCTAGACTGACACCACGAATTGACAGGTATAATATTGGACTTCCTGCGGCCCGCTGAACCGGCGATAACTTAGCTGGGCTGAGAGTGACTGGATGAAGAAGGCCGAGGAAAGAGTTTTGTGGCGCGCATTTCAAGCGCTGAAGCTTGGACAAGTTGATGAAGCCGATTCCAAAATGAGGCACCTGTAGTCGACCTAAGGTATTTATTAAGATTCGTTTTCCCCATTAAGGTGGAGTGGAGTATTATCAAGGACCGTGCGAAATAATTTATACTAAATAACGAACAGACGACAGATCTATAAAGTATAACAACGGGTAAGTTACTAAGTAGAGTATAACTGGAGTTCGGGACTATGGGCCAAAGTCTCAGCCAACTTCCCTGTTATAGGCTAGAGGGATCGGAAATTATAGGTGAAACTTATGCAATGCGGGGCTCCTGGAATCGACCATATCTCGGCTTACGAGGGCCCGGGGCGAGGGGGAGCTGAGCGGGGAGGGGAGGTAAGCCTCCAGTGCCACGTGACGATCAATTTAGAGTTACGAGTGAAAATCGAGAGAACTGAAGCTATCTAGCGGTCGTATATTTTTATAGAAACTCGGGTGCTCGAAGCTCGATGCTCGACGCTCGGCGAGATATCCTCAGACACCTTCCACTTGATAAATGTGTGTCGACTCCGCTTCGATCTCATAAAAACCTGTAAATTAATCCTCTCGAGCCACTCTGATTTTATCGATGAAAAACTTTACGAGATACTCCGCTCATCCGTTTATCTTGAAATACAGGCAACGTTTTCAAAACTAGGAAACTCCTATAGTGTTTTTTCGTGTCCGTCTATCTGTCTGTTTGTAAGACTATCAGAGTTATTTTCCTAGGGTTATTAATTGACACAGTTGTAATCGCTATTTAACATCTAAGATTGAATGCTTAGATGTATGTATGCTTAAATAATTTAGTTCTGTAGACCACTACAGAACTAAATTATTTTTAAAGCTATGAAGGAATAAACATTCAAAAATACTAACGAATATAGGTATTTTATTTATAAAAATTATAAATCGCATTTGGGGTCAGCACTATAAACAATCCAGACATGCAATTTGTGATTTTTAGGGTTCCGTACCCAAAGGGTGCAAACGGGACCCTATTACTAAGCCTACGTAGTCCGTTCGTCCGTCCGTCCGTCCGTCCGTCTGTCTGTCTGTCTGTCTGTCTGTCTGTCTGTATGTCTGTCTGTCTGTCTGTCTGTCTGTCTGTCTGTCTGTCTGTCTGTCTGTCTGTCTGTCTGTCTGTCTGTCTGTCTGTCTGTCTGTCTGTCTGTCTGTCTGTCTGGCTTCTCAACAAGAAACTAGTTTTTATCAAGTTTTTTCTTCACGCTCTATCGTAAAAACGGTAATACATACAAGCGTCAAACTTAGTGTGATTATAGAACAAACTCTACAGAATAACAACAAATACTAAAAACCGGCAAAGTGTGAGTCGGTCTTGCGCTAAAGGTCCGGGACAAAAAAAAATTTATTCTAAGTTAATTAATGTTGTGTTCTGTGGTGGTATCCCGACTCGCACTTGACCGGTTTTATTTTTATATTAATACGAGTTTTTACCCGCGACTTCGTCCGCATAAATTATATACCAGATTTTAAGTCAGATATTACGCTACCAAACAAAAAAAGTTTCATCAAAATCGGTTCAGTAGTTTTTGCGTGATACTCGAACAAACAAACACCCAAACAAACAAACAAACAAACAAACAAACTAAATTCTTTGTTCAAAAATTTACAGTTTTATAATAGTCAAGATACTGACTATGGAACCTTGATTACCTGCTATCTAACACTCACTTGGCGAGCTTTATTAACAACAATTTACAAAGCGAACGTGTCAAACCTGCCATAGCTCTTAGAACAATATAAAATCCAGTCCGGTCCCCGTGTCGTTGGTATTGTGATCTCGCACGATCCTTATTATTCAATTGGCGCTATTACAGTATCGAGCGGGCGATATTTTTCTATCGGTCGATTAGACGCGAGCGGTCGCGTGCGAATGTCTGCATTATTGAGCCAACAGAGAGGACTGCGCGATGGTACACGTACAGTATTATTGTAGAGGTCGTCGCGAAATGACACTTAGGTCGGCTTGAGTTGACATTCTGAGGTTAATAAAACTATACGATCCGGTCTGATAAATATTATAGACTCGCGAGTTATGGTATTTTATATTGATTTTTTAGGCACCTGCAGAATCAACTGTAAATGCGAGCCTTATGATGTGACTGTAAGAAACAGGAACAGCATTTTCATTAGAGGATCGCTTACTGCATCTACAATATTTACCCAGAGCGGATTAATAGTTAATATTCTTTGGTAAGTCTAAGATTTATCCATAGAGTTTTTCAAGCAGTTCCAATTGGTTGAAATTCAATCCTGAAACCCGCGAGTTCTATATTGTAATAGTACAGTACCTTTAATTTATCTTATTAAACTGCTTTACTTATTCCAACCAATAATTTTCTTAACGAAAGAAATGTTATTTAAAAAAATATATAATAAATATATATATATATATATATATAATATATAATATATTTATTTTTATTTTTGTTATTTAAATGTTATTTTATGATAGGATATGATAAAGTTTTGACGGCCCCAATATTTTCAAAAAGGGAAATGAAATCTCCAAAACCGCCTGTCAAAATCACGAAGCTATCTTGGACGCACTATGTCCTATCAACGACCAAGTACGGCTATAATTATGCATAATGATATAGAATATAAATATTTCGTATAATAAAATTTAAATATATACGAGTATGTCTCCTGAAGCGTATCAGTGCACCCTCGGTGGACCCTTATCACATAATTTGCAAACGTAGCCACCTTAATCGTCGATATATTTAAATTATTTGTACCCGCGCTAGGCCTCGCCCCCGGCGCCGCTCGCTGTGACCGTTACGCTAGATTTGATTTTTTTTCCCTCAGACAACCCTTCCCTCATTCGGATGCAAATTACCCTTTTTCTAAATTGCTTTATTAAATCGAAACGTGTTCTCCAATAATGGAGAGAGAGCCGAGAGCGGTGGGCCCGTGTTGCTACACCTTCGAAAAAACGCGGGGAAATTTACTGTTTTTTATTAAACTGCTTTTAATTAATTTGGGGTAGGTACTACACAGAGTTAGAAGCAATAGATAACGCACGTTTGTGTGATCTGGTCATACCGGTAGAAGTTGGCGAGTCTTAAGATCGATCAGGTGCATCTCATTGGAGATGAAGCAAGACGTTTATATTCACTCTAGTAACCATTTAATGCTTTTCGACCTGTTATTAAGTATAACAGTAACAAGATTGGCGCGAAGATTATCTACACATCGGGCTACATCATCATCAAACTGACCATAGTATACACCAAGATGACCAAAGTGATCAAAGTTGGCAGTCAGCAGCAAAAATATTATAGTAGAGTGAAAAGTTGATCAGTTTTTAGGACAATACAAAACAAAAGAACTGCTTCAAACGCCCACGCACTGCGCGAAATAGAAGACGGCGAGCCATGCTTATAGGTACAAAATTGCGGCATCCATTCCCTCTACCTCTATGTGCATCATCCTATAAGGTGTTGTTCCCCCGTGTCTAGCACCGTACAGCCATTGTAGCGCTTCGGCTCAGCTGCATAAAGCGCGTCACCGCTGCAAGTTATTACACCCGGGCACAAAGTACGGGGCGTCCTGCGACAGACTTGCATGCTGCATATTAACATAACTACTTTTGTTCTCCGGCTATTGAATAAGCTAAAGTTAAAAACTATCTTTAGTAAAACGTGGACAAACTTGTTGGAAATTTGCATTTCGCTTATGGTTCTTTTGAACTAATAAATTTTAGGCTCAATCTAAACTGAGCATCGCGGAGAAAGACATGAAAATCTTGTATATTCATCGTCACCAGCGTATTTACCTACGACCCACTGCAGGGCACAGGCCTACCTTTATGGAGGGGGTACGGGCTTTGTTCAATCACGCTTGCCCAATGAGGATTGGTAGACTTCACATTGGTTTAAATTATTATGCATATTTTCGCAGATATACCATCAGAACCCAAGCTTAGCGGTGAGCTAGTGGATTCTGCAAAATACAGGCATCATACTAATTTGAAAGATATATTGCACCTAGAAGAAATCACCCCATTTCTATACGTAGGTGTAGTCTGATGCAACTAAGGAAAACAGTTAAGGTTTCTTATGCAGTATTTTTTTTTTTTAATGTCTGTCTGATAGTGACACTTTACTATAATCCCACCCCGGACACTTTGATGAAAGTGAGCTTTGCTACAACTGTGTTTCTATTTCTAACCACCCCAAAGGAATTATGGTCGTAGAGTGACACAGTGCGACGCGACATATGCATGTGCCAAAGGCTTTCTGTGAATGTGACCTGAAAACCCATCAATAAAAGGTTCACATTAATTCATGTACTTACGTACTTAATTAATGTCCAAAACTCCTAACCCATAAGGGTTTTGCTTTATTATACTCTCATAAAGTTGATCATATGGAACACCCCGCCCGCACCACCCCGCACCGCACCGCGCGCGACACCGTGTCCACATTATTAATTGCGAACCCCTTTTAAAACATTACAATTATAACCAATTTAGCTTGTTACGATTTTGTCTTGTATACATTATTTTACATTACGTTGATTAATGTTCTTCAAAGTAATTTAGCACTAGCACCTAAATAATACCGGTTTTTTTAGCGCGTAGCCTGGAGCTAAATCTTTTCTGTATAAGTGTCAGCTTATATTGTTCGTGTCTATATAATATGAGCATCTTAGTATCTTCTATACTATCGACCGGGCTCCTGATTGGTTACGATTTACACAGCTACACAGCTCGCCCAGCCAGCTCGCATCAGTGGACAGGCAGCCTAGCTCGCGTCTAATCATTTGAAACTGAGCAGTGCTTTAATAGCGCCAATAAATTTGAAGTACAGACTATTGTTATCTCTTTCTCGATAGCTAACGGACAAGCAAACGTTTTTTGACAGTTCTTGCTATTAATTACCTATTCATAATGATATTTAGATAATCAATTGCAGACAATGGATTTATGATGATCGGAGAAACAGCACAGGCCTCCTCTTTGTGTCTTATCCTGCGCCAATCTGATCCATCTCTGACCCGCAACCCTTACAATGCCGTCTGACCAACGCATCGGTGGTCTGCCTACGCCTTCCTTCTCTTCCGCCATTCCGATAAAGCCTTGGTCCACCGGCCGTGTTCCCTTCTAGCGAAGTGTCTATCTCCACTTTAACTTAGTGATCCGCTCTCCAACGTCGACGACTTTTAGTTCTTCAACGGATTTCTAATGTTGGGTACACGTACACGGTCCAAAAGCGATATGCCCAGCATGGTACGCTCCATGGCTCTTTGTGCGACTTTTATTTGGTGCATATTTTGCCTAGTGAGTGTCCATGCTTCCGCACCTTAAGGCCTGCCACAAACGGTATACGGAATTGCAATCCGAAATTCCGAATCAGAATTGTGATTTTGTATAGCATTTGAAACCTCCGCAATTCCGAACGCAACTATGGAGGGGGAAAATTCAGTTGACATCGTAATCCTCATTCAGGATTCCGGATCGCGATTCCGTATGTGTGTGGCGGATCTAAGTTAGTATGGGTAGAACATGTTACATGTGTACATTCGGAATAATCATAAAAACGTGACTAATTTTGTATTCGATATAATCAGAAGCTTACATAATAGACCTATAGATCTATCAAGATTCCTACATATAGTCCTAATAATCTTAACCCCACAGCACTACACTCGATGTAATCAAATACACAGAGCGCGTCGCGCGGAGACAAATAGCTCCGACGGTCGGCGACAATTTATCGCCGCTCTACATTACTGTCGCCACCGCCACGCGTGTGACGCTTTGGTACCCATACATTGCGAGCTTCGTTTAATTAGACCGTGTGCATTTCATTAAAAAGAAATGAATAACTTCAAAATATGATTTTTTATATAAAATTTTTATATCTTAATCTACCACCGCTTCGGAAGTGTTATCATTGTGGTAAAGATGCGGCCAGAAACTCAAAAACACAAAGCAGGGCTATTATGTACTAACATTGCCACAACTGCATGCTTCAAAAATAGTTGTAGCAAAGATTCTTAGTACTTGCATAGATAGGGATTATAATTAAAATATTTGTAAACTAATTTCATCAATCAATCAAACAATTATACTTTATTTTACAGAAGAAAAACATTTTATTTTTATTTTATTACTATTTAGGAAAACTTACGAACTAAATACCTACAGGATAGGGTATCGACTTTTTTTATAAAACAACATTGCCAACTAAAAGTTTCCACAGATAAATATCATTCGTTCAATTTAATTACATTACAAAAAGCTTCAGGCTTACTGGTACTTCAAACCATCCACAAAAGAATTATTTATTTTTATTTATTAAAAGAAAGAATTATGTTAGCTAAAAACAAGTAAGAAAGAACCAAAAATAAAGAGGTGCTGTGTGAGCCGCTAACTCATTAGTATCATACAACATAGTAGGTATACAGAAAGTAAACAGACAGGAAATACAGAAGCTACAAAAATAGGCGGTCTTATCGCTAAAAAGCTATTTCTTCCAGACAAAAGTCGTATTTCTTAAGGTAGTTGAAATGGTAAAAGAAGATTGGGAAAGAGGTGGTGGAGGTGGTTTTATCATTCCAGTAAAAGAAAGAGAATATTATGAATCCGTAACAATGTATAGTCACACCGTGGACACTCAGCTGTCACTTCATACAAATGTGAAAAAACTGACAAGAAGAGGTAAGCATGTGCGATAATACGAGTGAGAGAGAATAACACTATTTCCTACTGTTTTCTACCACCCGTTTGCCACGAGGGGTTAAGGTTAAAATAGATGTTGGCCGGGAGTGTCCGTATTGTATATAGTCACAGAGTCACATACTCTTCCGTATATTATTTTTTTTGTTTTTTAGCCTAATCGCTGATCTCCTCGGTGTAAAGACAGCGCAATGTACGCCGGGCGCGACGCAAAGTACGCGTGACGTCACACCATTGACACCGCTCGCCGACACTGGGTCACTGTGACGTCACGTGACGCCCGCGATTCTTTTATGGCCCTTGTTTATTATGGCCCATGTTTTGTAGCGCTCGGCTCAAATAAGTGGGCCGTTTGATTGACTGCCACCATTTCACGTTTTACTTTACAGAATATATAATTATACTGTTTTAATGTTTTAGTTGTAGTTCAAAAAGTATATTTTGTATCATTTTCTGTTATGCATGTTGAAATAACAATATTTTTCATTTTAATTTTTCACCTCATTTATAATTTCTAGGAAATGGTGTATATTTTTCTCTCCTTCTTATACAGGGTGTAACAAAACACCCTAGTAATACTTAGAGGGGTGCTTCAGACCATCAAACTGAACAACTTTCACTATGGGGCGAACATCGAGAAAAAATAAAAAAAGTCAGCCGTCCCATACATTTTAGTCGAGTCGGTACTGCAGTTTTGTATGGGACAGCAGATTTTTTTTTCTAGATGTTGGTCCCATAGTGAAAGTTGTTCATTTTGATGGTCTGAAGCACCCCCTTAAGTATTACTAGGGTGTTTTGTTACACTGTACTCTCTGTTCGGTGACTGAAAATCAGCAGCTCCGCATAGGCTACTCGCTGTGGCTACTCATGTCCACCAAGAGTGCTTTATTTTTATAATTAATAAGGACCTTAGTATACTAAGGCCCATGACGGGTGGTTATGATCTGGGCCTTTATTTTAGATTAGATACATACATAATTATGTAGCCTCCGGTTCAAAAGGACCTAAAACCAAAATGTCCTATTAACCTATTGGAAATAGTTATTATAAATAAGCCTCTGTGTAAGGTCTATCTTAATAATATGTTGAGGTTTTTTAAAAGGATGATTAGAAGAACTTTATAACATGGGACTAACCACCGAAATCGAAAAAAAAAAACTGTATTCCATAATCAAATTCAGTGTTGTTTCCATAAAGAATCATTAAAAACCGTCAGTCTATTAAGAAGACCCTATAAAAAAAACTAAACCACAGTATAAGAAAGAGTATCTATCACTAGATATCTAAACCAAACTGCTACGAAGCTCGTAGCTCGTAGCACGTAGCACTTTCGTAGCAGCAACTCGAGTCAAGTAACAGCAGATGCGGATGCAATCAGAAAGTGGCCTACAAATAAATCAGCGCGCGTTACAACGGGCGGCAGCGGGCGCACGGCCGGGTCGCGTGTGTTATCGGCCGCTCGTAATTTGCAGATTAGCAGCCAATAACAACAAGCCGATTATCCGCACCGCTCGATAACGTTCCCGACGTAAACTGTTTCGCTTGCTTACATTATTATCATCATCAGAATACGTTCCATTGCAAGGCACAGGCATACTCGGGATACATATAGGGAGTGGGCTATACTAGAATTAGTGGCGACAAGTTAGTAGTCAACGTTGCTGTCATAAAATTATCAAATAAGCCTTAAGACTAGGTGTCCCTAGAGCAAGCCTCTCTTTCTAACAAGCTAACTTTTGCAATTAGCCATCCCGCTTCAATAATTGAAAACAAAATCGCAAAAAAAACACATTTTTCATCAATATCTTTTCTCTTGGGTGTTTGGGGAAAAATCCATCGGGTAGAATTACTACTATAATTAATTACCTTTCAAATGTTGGTATATTCAGAAGAATTGTTGTAAAACTGGTTTTAAATCGGAAATCAAACTTACTTTGCTCCTCTTTTCTATCGAGAAAATGGAATATAATCGTGTTTTCAATGGATAGATTCACTGCAGAAAGAAAGTATCTATACTATTATGTGAACTATAATTATATATATATTAAATGAAATAATTTGGTTATCAAAAATCGGTAAACAGACAAAATAAGTATCACCGCCCCTGACCTAATAGCATCATTCGAGACTTTAGGCCCGTGTTTATAAACCAAACTTCAACGCCAACCCTTTAGTATACTATAGAAATAACTTCAGCTTAAAGTCCGCAGGCGTTCGAGTTCGATTTAATAATGCGAACCTTATTACTTTACAACTAAATATGTTTTCCAAAGCAAAGACGTGCTCGAGAAAAAATACCGCTAAAAACAAGATGATATCGCGGCCATGGTTCTATCTTCCTGGGCTTAAGGACCTGAGGCGACCATTTAGACGTTATCATAAATGCATAGGGTCAGCTGATCTTGTACCTTGGCAGGCTTATGTAAGGCTGGTCCCAATCTTAATCGGAAGTTAATAGATTGCCCTTTCCTGACGTTGCGTTACCTCGGCGATGGTCTCCACTCCTCAGGAGCTACTTTTGTAACAATTTACATACATTGAAATAAATGTATTTAAATGCGCTCGTAAAAAACAAAGTAAGCAACAATTTTATGCAATGTTATTATTTATTGTTTTCTTTGGATATTCTGCGAGTAGCGGAGTTGCACGGAGTTGATACAAGTTTCCGGTCGGGGCGGGGCGGAGGAAGGAGTTGAGGAGTAGAGGGGGGTAATCATAACAAACTGCAAACATTATTAATGAGTCGGCATTGCATCGTTCCGCTACAATACAACAACTCGCTTTCGTTCAAACAATCTTGTTGACTTACACGAACAAGTTACATTTGTGACTTTCACTTTTAGACTAATGTTTCCATTAATCTGTTTGCACAAATCCATTTTACGTTTTAAGGGCTGTGCTAAGCGAGACATGGTGTCCTTTAAAATTGACCACTCATAGTGGAAATGCTTTGATCGAGATAGGTGGAGGAAGGTTTGGGCAGACGGTCTTACAACCCACGACGAGGTTCAAATCTCTGGCCGTACCTAAAGCGAGCCAAAGACACAGGAACGAGTAGGCTCTTGCACTAACTGACACTCAGCAAAGTGCCGAAAATGCGGCAAGCTTTGTCGCTCCCGGATTGGCTTATGACAGCCTGGTATCTTATAGACGCTGTTTGAAAAATCTGCTTAAATGAAATAAGGCCCATGATAAAGATGATAATATTTAAAAAATTCACAAAAGTTTTTCTCATGTCATGACTAAAGCGATAGTTCTGTGCGCAACACTGAAACCGGTGCAGTTACGCACTAGGTCCCGGGATCGGTGTAATTTAACAGATGTATAAACACGCACACATACACACCCGGAACATGCGGCGGGCGTGATATCCGACGACGTACGGCCGTGGACCGAACTGAGTAAACAATGCACTGCTGCATGTACCGTCGATATCTTCCTTTGCATTGAGACAATGGTCATCATCATCAGCCTATATATGTACCACTGCAGGGCTTGGGCTTACCCTCAAGCAGGGTTTATAGGTTAGTCCACCACGCGTGCCCAATGTGGATTGAGAGATTTCACATACGCATCATGCGTTTCCTTACGATGTCCTATACCGTTTGAGATCAGTCGGTAATAGTACATAAGTTCGTTAAACTCATTGGTACATGGCAACAAAGCAATTAGTAAAACTCATTGGTCCGTGCGGATTCGAACCCGGACCCTCATGATTGAGTGTCCATACCTCTTCGCAACGCGCCACCGACGCTGACGAGACAATGATACCAGCATTACCTATAAGATGTTACCTTCAAAGAAACATAATCAAATGATAATTTTCAGACAGTTTTGAACAAAAGAAAAGTGAATACGGTAGTAAGTTAATGTCAAGTGTATGAAGTGCCTGTAAGTACAACTCCTTATCAGATGTCGTGGAGGTGTCCGCAGTAGCGTGGTCGCCGGCGCCTGCGTCGGTGTCGGAGTCGGCTGGCAGCCCTCCAACACTGCCGCTAAGTGTCGAGCTCGGCTTGTATCTTAATTGTTACTTGCGTTTACATTATTAAAGCCACAGTATACAAGAAGAACTCTAGCCTACATAAAAACATAAACTCTTGACCATAAACCCTTTCGGGATAGACAGAAGCTTTGTACAACTACCAACGAAGTTATAAAACGTGACAGCAAAGTCGCAACTTATTACTCTTTCACTTGACGCGTAAAAGTGTGAGGCGAGCGAGGAGGAAATGGTCACCACCCCTAGTATGATTTCTCCAATTCCACGCGCATGGACTTTTTTCCATTACATACTACCTACTTGTCGCGGCAAGCACAACGTTCGCTCTCTGGGAAGTGTGGGACGAGGTCATTTTCTATGCGGTGAAGGTGCTTCGCGCGCCTTTGAAAAATCATACTAAGGGGCAGGTAACGTTATATCCGTTTCAAAAAAAATCATAAAATTTTGTTAATTCAATAATATGACTGTAAACGAATTATGATGAAACTATCCGCTATTTGATATAAATCCGTGGATCATTCCAGTTTGAATTAGTAACTTGCGGACATACAGGGCTCGCGAGAGCGGACCGACTCGCCTAGATAAAGCCAGGCATTAAGAGAATATTCTAAGGAATTTATAATGCTCAAGCGCCGAAAATAAAAACATAATCCCGGGGCTTGCGGCCGCATAATTAAGCAGTTAGTCCGTGGTCGCGGATTACGGCACGAAAATTTTATCCATGCATTGAGATTAACCTCTACTGCTATGAAATAAAGTTGGGTTTTGGGTAGTGCAGTGGAGAAGTGTTAGTTTGGTCGGTAGTGGCGTTGTCTCCCTCTGTATTATAATTTTTCAACGTGTCTGGTGGCGCGCTGCAGGTTTTTGCGGCTGCTCGGCCCGCGCCGGCAGTTTGGGATCACTTCCATACACCCTGCGCTCAGTGAGATGTAGTTCGATGGTTATTGCTATTCACTTACCGGTATTCAAAGGGTTATTTGAAAACTTTTGGATATCACGTTTTCGTGCTATGATAGCTGATTTATTTGACTAAACTAAAGACAGAGCTCGCTGTCGCACGAAAAAACATCCTTTTACAGTTTTGCAGTAGGTATAAAATTTTCTCATTTTACTTGTTTTCTCATTTCTTTTAGCAAGATAAGATCAGCTCATTACCACATCTCCTTGCAAATTTTCAGAGTTATGTCAACTACTTTAGTTCTCTGAAGTATCACTCCTTCGACTGTAGCATGGCAGCCAGCACGATATAGCGCCTTAGCTCTCTTACTATTTGCGCGTGAACGAACGTGAATTAATACGTGATATACCGTTATCGCGCTGCCATGCTATGGCCATTGATGTGATAAACACAGAGTATAGATCTTTCTATAGATGGCTGAGCGAATAATAGCGCCAATTTAACAATGAATAAAACAGTACAAAACAATTCTCGACAGAAAACTTTACTATAACTTAAAGTGGCTAGTATATTGTCCGCCGACATGAAGTCTCAGGCGAAACAAAATAAAGCAAATCGCCGGTCGGTAAGTTAGTTTCTGCGTAACACTTTGAGAAACTAATCGCTCTGAGGTAAAAACTAACTCCATCGCGCCTGGCACCGCGCCAGCGGGGAGCGGAGTGATGTGATGACACAGTAACGTTAGTCATGTAGGGCAGCTTGCACTTAATACCCAAGCTGTTGTGTTGACCGACCAACAACACCATCGGCCACCGAAACGTTGATGCCCACATTTTTTAAGTACTCCACCGTCAAAAACGAAGTTCTTAATCGTAAATAAAAATTATGGTTTTTTGAATAGTAGTCCGAGGGTAACCCAGAGGTTGGGCTAGTATTCAAATAACCATAAAACTAATTTAAATTTATTATGGGAACCAAGACCGATGTCGTCAAAGATTGCCGTGCCGTACATTATTTCGGCGAGCTAGGTCTTTTTATATGCACGTCGTCATTTTAGAATGTTTTCTTTTTTCTTGTCAAGACATTTTTTGAGACCTACGTCATACGTTTAAGTTCGAGTCACAAGTGGGCATTGAGGTTTTCTATAGAACAGCTGAATCAAAAATATCACACGACATCCTGCAACCTCAAAGCAAGCAAGAGAGGTGTGTCAGAACTACCCAAAATGGAGATCCATAGCACAGAGTTCATAGTCTCTGCCTATCCCTCTGGGAAAAAGGCGTGAGTTTATGTATGTATGTATCCTGCAACCTTAAATACGCTAAAAGTTACTTCAACCTTTAAAAGACCATGAAGATAAATTGGCAAACCTAAGAAACCTTGTACCTTACTCGCGCTCTTTTACGAAGCACACATGAGAATAGGATGCATTTTTTACAAGAATCCGGGAAACTAAGTCGTTACATCAGAGTGTTCCTACTCTAAACTTTGTACTGTGATAGCTGTCGCGGACACTGCGGGAGGATTCAGCAGTCACAGAGTACCGGGAGAGGATTGACGATGAAATTAGGCCAACGATTGTGAGCCGAGCACGGAGCCAGCTAGACAGTGGGTCAGCGAGGCACCAGTTAGACAACCAAACTTCTTCTGTTGAAGTTTGAATATGCATGTATCTAGAACTGAAATCAAATGTCAGAAGTGATGGAAATCATTTATTATCATAATTAGACGACCAATATCAATGTATCAATGTAGGTAAGATTAGTCTGTTTAAGAGTAATGGTCATCCAGGTATCTACACCAATCCCTTCTCTCAACAACCCAACAGTAAGATCAAGCTTAACCGCTAGTTAATTTATTGCATAATATGGTTGATCTTATGAAGATAGTTTAAGCACACACATAAACCCTGTAAGGGTAAAGCAACATCTTAAAAACTATTAAAAACAAAACCCCTACCTAATTAATAAACTAAATATAAAAAAACGGAGTATTTTAAATTATCTCTTTCTTTAAATTCAAAGTACCTATTCCTCTAAATTATAAAAACATTCAGCTATTAAAAAGGCTTTTAAGGTTTTGTGGAAGCTAAGTGTTAAGCTTTTAAGGTAATACCTACACCGTTACATGTGCTATATAGGGTCCTACTTAATAAATGCTGATGGTTTTTTAATAAGATGATCAGACTATGGAACTGAACAACTTTCTATATGGCAACCAACATCGAAATGGCGAAAAGCTCGCCTTTGTACATCACGAGTTACTGTAATTTTTTTCATAATTATGTTTTTTGTGTACAATAAAGAATCTAAGAATCTGAGAAAAGAAAGATATGGGTCAATATAATAATTGGGTCGAGTAGAATTGCAGTTTTGTATGACACAGCTGATTTCTTTTTCGCGATTTCGGTATTGGTCCCATATAGAAAATCTGATGGTCTGATCATACTCTTAAGAAACCGTCTATTAAGAAGGACCCTATATCAAATCTCATCTCATCTCATCTCATCTCATCTCACAAATATTATAAAATAACGAGCTTTTACCCGTGACTTCGTCCGCAGAAATTATATACCAGATTTTAAGTCAGATGTGTTAGAATTTTCGAAATAATAATATGTATGTACAAAGTCCGAAGAAGGCTGTGTTTTTGTTATTGGTGTAAAAATAAAGCATTCATTCATGCATTCATTCTGATTTGTTTAAGAGTATTTCTATTTGTCAATTCTGTTTTTTTAAATGAAATCCTAATGCTAATTTGTATCGAATTCATATCGATTGTAAAGATGAGTGGTTTGAGGGTACCTACGTTTCATGTCATTCGCGCGCCAGCTGTGAAGCGAGCGGCTGCAATTGTTTTTGTGTGATAAGAAAGTTATTATTAAAAATCTAGTATTATCGACGTGAGTATCATTTGTCCACACCTTCCCTGGAAAGGTAGATAATACTTCAGAAGTGGTAAGAACGATGGAGAAAACCTATTGGTATGTATACAACTAAGTACTTAATTACGATCAATAATCCTAAAATGAACTTGGCTTTGACTATGTTATTTAGGATGTGTAATGGATATATTATAGCCTACATTTTATAAAAATGTGGCATCCTAAGTGCGTATTCGGATTTTCGGAAACAAAAACATCAAAAGATATGCATCTAAATATTACAATGCAGTACCTATAGATAGATTAACCGGTTGGTTCTATGGCATTGTTTATCTACTGTGTTGCTACAAACGGAAATAGGATACAAAGTCCCTATAAAGAAATGGGCAAAATCTAACCAAGCTTATTTTATCAGTATATTCTCAATGTGTAAATCTACGTCAACACCTTAAATAAAGTATAATGTCTAGATGGAGTCTCGCGCTTCTACCGTTTAAAACAAAAGTGGCCAACTTTCTTAGGTTGGTGTACGCGAGACGACATACATCTTATCTCTGTGTGCGTGTATACAGACACGGTTTATCAAACAACAGTTCACAGATATTTTTTTCGACTCGTTCATAGTTCGATTGTCTATCTAGACGTATAATAAATCAATGATCAACACATCTACAAAACAGAAGAAAAATTATTGATGTTCAAGCGAGGTGACCAGTAATTTTAGCAGATCGAATTGTAGGCATATATAAATTAGAAATATCGCTATTATTGTCATGAACTTAAAACCCCATGTAGTTTGACCTTAATGCGCGGTACCGGCCGCACCGCGCCGCTCCCGGCCCGGTTTTCTGTGTGGCAGGGTGCATATAAACTCGTACATTACAACAATCCCGCCTCCGGACCGCCTCCGGAACCGCTTTCTGTGTGAACCGGCCTTAAGTGCGACGCCCGGCGCCGCCGCCGACGACGCGACGTTTATTCTAAAGGAATCTTATACAAATTAAACTACTGAAAGATACAAAAGTAGGTACTTACCTAATTGACGGCTCGATAGCTCGGCCGGTGGTGAATCTGCCTACTGATGGGTCGCGGGTTCGAGTCCCGCAGGGGGCGGATATTTGTATGATGAATACGAATGCTTGTGCCCAAGGCATGGATGTTTGTGTTTATATGTATATGGTATATCGTTGTTTAGTTCACATAATTAGTCTAGCTAGAGTAAAATCTGGTGCTTTCATTGGGACTAGATAATTTATGTGACAATGGCCATGGTATTTAATAATTTATTTGTACTTACCTAATATTCTTCTGTAACACATTAACGTGATAATAGTAAAAAAAAAAAAGTATAAGTATACCCCCAACTATCTCTCCTGAGGTATTCTAAAAACATAACGACTAGAGGTATAAAAATGTATAATAAAGTAATATAAAAATATATAACATATATAAAAATATATAAAATATATAAAAATATATATAAAATATATAAAAATATAAAATATATAAAAATAATTGTGAATAGACATAGTAAAAAAAAAAAAAATTTACTTTCGCCAGCCTTATTATGATATTATGATGAGAAGATATTTTAAGTAGCACACTTTAGCACGACTATGTTCTGCTGCGTTTGTGAGTTTAATTCACTTAATAAAACTATTGATCCCAGTACAAAGTTCAAGAAAATAAATGTGCGTATCATGTACTATGTACAATATTCTAATTAGATGTTATTTTGTTTGTCTCTTCCTAACTAACCTCTTTCCCTCTAATATAATATCTAACCCTACGAATACAACACGCTTTATACACTTGCGTACGGATAGTCTCCACTAGACCACTCACCTAGGTACTAAGTTAAAATGTCCTCAACTGAGGCTTCGGGCTACACGCCGCCGCCAAGGACTAGAGAATCGCGCGACAAGGTTCAAGATTATCAACCTTCGCGAAGAAGACGGTCCGTAACTAACCGGCACGATACACGACATCGACAAAAACGAGAGACTTATCGTAGCAGATCGCGTCAGCGTCGAATCCCTTCCAGTAGTAGCGAAAGTTCGTTGTCTAGCACGAGGGCTATAAGGAGCAAACGAAAGTGGAGACGTTCCACTGGTCGTCGTCGTCGGAGACAGTCATCCACCAGTAGTAGTCGTGTAACCGATAATTCCTATTATATTCGGTCCAGCCATAAAAGAAGGAAACTTCATCATTCCCTATCAACTACTTCGGATAGCGACGGTTCACTCTCGCATAAGGGTGACTCGGGAAGACAATCACGTGCAAGATCGCGTTCTAGAAAACGGATAAAAAGAAAAGGAAGGTTACAATCGCCATCTCATCGGGACCATGATATTCTTAAATCGCTGGCACGCGTTTTAGACAAAACTGATTACCATTTTGAAGGGGCTCAAAATGTTATCCCCGAATTCAATCCAGATGCCAATGAACAATCGGCCACGGGCTGGATTCGTAAGGTAAACGAAACCGCCAAGATTTATAAATGGAGTGAGAAGCAAATTATCTTCTATGCCATTCCGAAACTAGCCGGGCACGCCAAAAAATGGTATCAAGGACGAACTACGGTAAACTTAAGCTGGCGTGAGTGGCAAAAGAAAATAATTAAAGCTTTCCCCGATGATCGCAACTATGCTGACAGATTATATGAGATGCTAGAAAGAAAAAGCAGAAGAGAAGAATCCTTAGAAGATTATTACCATGACAAGGCAAGATTAGTGAAAATGTGTGGTGTAACGGGACGTAATGCGGTTGATTGTATTATAAATGGAATCTTTGATCACAACATACGATTGAATGCTCAAGGATCGAGTTTTAGGAGACCATCTCAACTACTAACATACTTACGTCGTATCTCAAAGAAAAATAGCCTCCTTTCACGTAAATTAAACCAGCCTAATCGAAACGAAAACGGGGCAACGAAGAACCGTGATGCTACATCCTCACAAAGACCAGTTAATAGACCACGAGATCAGCGTGGTAGGAGCATTCAATGCTACAATTGTTTGGAAATTGGTCACACATCTCGAACCTGCACAAAACCGATAAAACGGTGCGATAAATGCTCACGTCTTGGGCACGATAGTCAAAAATGCGAAGCGATTAGCAATCTCCGTGAGCAAAACAACGTCAAAGTTAATAAAGACACAACTATAGCGATTCGTAAACCTGAACCACAAACAACACAAAATGTATTAAAAATATCATCCGACGCCCAAACCAATGGCAAGTATTTTAAATCTATTACTCTGAACAAAGTTAAGCGAAGCGCGTACATTGATTTCGGCAGTCAATGCTCACTTATTTGTAAAAAAGTTGCAGACGAATCGTGTCTTAGTCTAAATAAATCGGGACTTCCTGTAATAAAAGGGTTTGCTTTTGGAAGTATAGTGCCATTAGGTAGAACAATTGTTAATATTATGGTTGACGCGGTTGAAGCGGACATTGAAGTTTATGTTGTGGAAGACCACCTTTTAGACACGGAAGTCTTGATAGGGCATTCTCTGACTGAACTACCAACGGTTGTTGTTCACAAAACTAGTTCTAGCTTATTACTATATTGCGATGACTCGGAGACGGAAAAAACAAACTTGTTTATTACTACTGATGTATCGATAGAAGTAGGTTTGAACAATGTAGATGTAGTTGCAGATATCGATTATACAGGGCCAGTTTTTGTTCCTGGATTTATATGTATGAAACCAGACAGTGAATTTATTGTGCTGCAGGGAGTGTATCAATTAAAAGATGGTAGAGGTCAAGTTTTTGTTGTCAACATATCAAACACATGTATAATTATGAAAAAAAAGAAGTTGATGTCGCGAGCCATCAAACTGCCGGCCAAATGTATTTTTTTAACAGACCCCGAGCTACTTGATGTTAAGAATATAAACTTAGACGATGATTCAAAGCCAGAATCCATTGTACAAAAACTCCCCATCACAATAGATATGCTCAATGTAGGGCCAACTGTCACTGATACCGAAAAAAATAGGCTGCTTCGATTACTGAACGATTTTAGAGATTGTTTTGCCCTTGATACCCGTGAACTCGGAGTCACCAATATAACGGAAATGAGCATTAGACTTAACGACAATATCCCTGTTACATATAAACCATATCGGCTACCATTTAGTGAACGGGCAAAGGTTAGAGAGATGATTGGCGAACTCTTAGCCAACGGCATTATACAGGAATCTCAGTCAGCGTATGCTAGTCCGATTGTCCTCGTACGCAAAAAGAATAGTGAATACCGCCTTTGCGTAGACTATCGAGCTTTAAATAAAAAGACTATTAAGGATAGTTACCCTATGCCTGTAATAGAGGATCAATTGGACCGACTTAGCGGTAAATCGTTATTCACTAGTTTGGATCTCGCATCGGGCTACCATCAAATCTCTGTGGCAGAAGGCTCGAGGCATGTTACGGGGTTTATAACTCCCGATGGCCACTATGAGTATACACGGATGCCTTTCGGTTTGGTGAATGCTCCCGCTGTTTTTCAGAGTATGATCAACAAAGCTCTTGGCGCGAAACGTTTCGACTTAGCAATACCCTACTTAGACGATCTTTTATCGACAGCCAGTACTACAGACGAGATGTTTAGCAAACTTGAGGAAATTTTAGAGCTACTGAAAAAGGCAAATCTCACCTTGAACCTTAAGAAATGTTTCTTCTTCCAGTCAAAAATCGACTACTTAGGCTTTGAAATATCAGCAGATGGTCTTAAACCCGGAAATAGAAAGATACAAGCCGTGTGCGAATTTCCTCGTCCGTCTAACGTACACCAGGTTAGACAATTTGTGGGTCTAGCCAGCTACTTCAGGCGCTTTGTTTACAACTTTGCGTCGTTAGCTAGGCCCTTAACTAAACTTACCAAAGCGGATACTGTTTGGGCCTGGAGTGAAGAACAAGAGACAGCATTCCAAGACATCAAATCAAAGCTAGTAACAAGGCCAGTCTTAGCGTTATATAATCCTAGTCACATTACGGAAGTCCACTGCGACGCTAGTAAAGTTGGCGTGGGAGGAATACTCTTACAAAAACCCTGTGAGGACACACCGTTACGGCCAGTAGCTTACTTTAGTCGCCAAACTACTAGAGAGGAAGAGTTTTGGCACTCGTATGAACTAGAGATAATGGCCGTAGTACTGTCACTGAGAAAGTTTCGTGTTTACCTGATAGGCATTGAATTTAAAGTCATCACTGATTGCAATGCTTTACGTTCCACATTAACAAAGAGAGATCTGTTACCAAAAGTTGCTAGGTGGTGGCTTATGCTCCAGGAATACAACTTCTCAATAGAATATCGACCCGGACACAAAATGCAACATGCAGACGCGTTGAGTCGGAACCCAGTTCTGTCCCCTGAAATAGAAGAATTAGAAGTCTTAAACATTACTACTAACGACTGGCTGCATACTGTGCAAATGACGGATCCATATTTAAAGACAGTTAAAAACATTCTGCAAACAAATGATAATGAAATTAAAGATATAACTAAGAATTACATTATACGGGATGATAAGATCTATAGGAAAGTGGGGAACAAATTCAAATGGGTTGTACCAAACTCTGCACGTTGGAAAATATGCCAAATAAATCACGACGAAGCGGGTCACTTTTCTGTAGAAAAGACGCTGGAAAAAATTGCTTCCGATTACTGGTTCCCTAAAATGAATAAGTTCGTCAAGAAGTATGTGAAGGCTTGCATCAATTGTGCCTACAATAAAGAGTTAGCTGGAAAGAAGAGTGGTTCGTTACATCCTATTCCGAAGATTAACGCTATCTTTCACACAATCCATATGGATCATTTAGGTCCGTTCATAAAAAGTAAGCGAGGGAATAATTATATATTAGGTGTCATAGACGCATTCAGTAAATTCATATTTATTAAGGGCGTGAGAAATACTAAATCAAAAACCACGATTAAAGCGCTAGAAGAGATATTTTCTGTTTTTGGTCATCCTAAAGTGATTATATCAGATCAAGGCTCCAGTTTTACTTCCGGTGAATTTAAGAATTTCACTGGTTCAATTGGTACTAAACATGTATGCAACGCTGTAGCAACACCGCGAGCTAATGGACAGATTGAGCGGTACAACCGGACAATCTTGAATTCACTGGCAGCAATGAATCACGGTTGTGATGAGAAGGATTGGGACCTGAACTTAGGTAAACTACAATGGAGTCTAAACAATACCATTAATAAAGGCACCGGAAAGTCTCCTGCTGAAATAGTTTTCGGACAAAGGACAATAGGACAGACAGAAGGGATTATCAAGGGTGCTATAGGAGAAACAGAACAAATGACAAGCACAGAGAGAGAAGAGCTTAGGCAAGCCGTACAAGAGAATATAGGGGAAAACCAAATCAAGATGAAAGATGCATTTGATAAACATAGAGCACCCACAAAAATATTTCAGCAGGGTGATCTCGTAATGATACCGAATAATAATCCTGATAAAGGTAAAAGCAAGAAGTTAGCCCCAAATTTTCGGGGGCCTTTTAAGGTTACGCGCGTCTTAGATAAAGATAGGTACGAAGTGTCAAGTATTCATGGACACTCTAACCGTAAATACCAAAATATTTTCCCAGCAGATCACTTAAAGCCGTGGATCACGATGGAAACACCTCCGGCTGGTAGTGAAACAGGCTCTGCTGACGACGATTCCCTCTCAGAATAATTTTGATTTTTATCTGTTTTTCATTAAACCATACCTTCCCATCCTGACATTTACAGCATAGATTCCCGTTGTTATGGACTGAGGAGACACCCAACTTGGAATTAAAGCAAATATCTCTGGTCTATGTTGCCCCCTAGTGTGGACGACATACGCTACGGGTGAACTCAGCTTACGGGCTTTAAGTGATACGAAAAATAGTGATCCCCAAGTGTGGTACATTGATTATCTCATCCTCCATGTTCCCTAGTGTGAATATCTAGATTGATATTATTATTGATTTGAGACATAAGTACGCTTAGCCCCTGGCGTGGCAGCGTAGATGTGAAATAATTATGCGAAGTGAAACACAATTATTTACTCATACACTCACCCCTAGCGTGGCAGTGTATTGGATATAAGTATAATAAGTATTGTCACGAACGCTGTCAAACGTTAGACGTAAGAAGGCATTCAAAAATTCGGAGGGTGTATTAACAATCGCCGTGGTCTTACGGTCTAAGGTTCCGCCTCCCATGCTGGGGGGTGACGGTTCGAATCCTATCCGCGCCAAAAATATTTCTAGATTTTTGTGTTTTTAGAAATGTTCTAGAAGGAAGAGAGAGAAGAAATATTTAAAAAGGGACCAAAAGGTCTAGGGGTGTCTAGGAACTTCGAGAAAGGAGGCGAAATTACGAATATTTGAAAAGAACCAGAAAAGTGGGCGTGTCTTCGATCGGTTTCGAAAAAGGAACGCGGGGTTAGAACTATCTGGAGGAAAACAATCGAGTAAAGAAAAGAAGATCGAAAAAAGGGTATTCCGGAATGTTCTGCGGGATATAAAAAGGCGGCGAATTTCGACTGGCGGCAGTCTTTGGTTAAACAGTGAACAGTGCGAAACTAAAGGAAGAAAAGTAAAAGTGGAAAAGTACTAGTGAAGAGAAAAGTGCTAAGAGTGGAACAGTGAGTAGACTAGTGTCAGTGTAGTGCGTGACGTCATAGTGTCGGTGTAGTACGTGACGTCATAGTGTCAGTGTAGTGTGTGACGTCATAGTGTCGTACGTCTTGACGTCATAGTGTCGTACGTCGTGACGTCATAGCCGTGACGCGTGTCGTGTCGTCACAGTAGTGACGTAGTGGACTGTGAACAGTGACAGTAAGTGGTGCACGGGAAATCCCTGCGAGGAGGACCCGGTGAAGTGAACCGTTTAGGGGAACCTCTGCGAGGTGGACCGTTTGTAAGTGTATCCCAAATAAACTCTGTAAAATTGGACTTAGCGTTTCACTCCAATCCCGGAACCCGTAGCTCGTAACATTTGGTGTCAGAAGTGGGATTGGAGTAAGATGCCGCTGGTGCCAAAGGAGTTAAAGGGAGTCACCACCCGGGCCATGTCGGAAGCGCGACAGGAAGGTGCGGCCCCTGTAACTGAGGTGCAGCGGACCCCGGAGAGAAGACCTGAGGGGGGTGAAGTGCAGCGCACTCCAGAGCAGAACCCAGGAAATTTCCTCTATCAAATCCAGCGCATGATGGAGGACCAGGCTCGCCGGCAGGAGGAACAAATGCGCGTGATGCAGGAGGCGCAGGCTCGCCGGCAGGAGGAACAGGTTCACGAGCTGCGCGCAATGAAAGAAGAGCAAGCTCGCCGCCAGGAGGAACAGGCTCGCCGGCAGGAGGAACAGGCTCGCCGGCAGGAGGAACAGGCTCGCATGATGAAGGAACAGGTTCTACGCCAGGAGGAACAGGCTCGCCGGCAGGAGGAACAACTGCGCGCACTGAAAGATGAGCAGGCTCGCTGTCGGAAGGAACAGGTGCACGAACTGCGCACGATGCAGGAGGCGCTTCATAAAGATATTACGAAAGGCTTGCAACAGGCAGTAGAGAGAGTCGAAGTCGTAGAAGGGAGGTTGGATCGTGTGAAGGGAGAGCTCGAAGGGAGGTTGGATCATGTGAAGGGTGAGTTCGGAGGGAGGCTGGATCGTGTGGAGGGTGAGTTTGCCAAGATCCGGCGAGAGGTTGAGCAGAGCAGATCTCATAGTCGTGTCGCTGCTGTTTTTGACTCACCCATTCTACCAAAAGGTGTCAAGACTCCGGTTTACGATGGACTGACGTCATGGCCCGCCTTTAAGCTACAATTTGAGACGGCGATGAAAGTTAATGGCTGGGGCAAAGAGAAGGCGCAGCCTGCGTTGATATTAGCACTTCAGGGACAGGCTCTCACAGTACTAGAAGCCGTGGGTGCTGGAGGAAACCTGTTGTTCGACAATCTTTTTGGAGCTCTGGAGGCTAGATTCGGCGATGGACATATGGAACACGTGTATCGGGCGCGGTTGAGGGAACGTAACCAACATGCTAACGAGAGTCTGCAACAGTGGTCCGTGGAAGTGGAGAAGCTCGTGCGGAAGGCTTTTCAGTCGTCACCGGCAGTCATCGATAACATGCTCCTGCAAACCTTTACGGATGGGATACGGGACCCGGAGGTGCGAGCTGCAGTGCGACTTGGGCACCATGTTACACTCAGGGACGCTGTTGCTCATGCATTGGAAGTGGAAGCTGTACGTCAGGATCCTCGTTCCGGTCGACGCAGGGAGATTGTGGTGACTGGAGCGTCAGCACCGAGAAATCGGAGTGACAATTATTTATGCTACAAGTGTGGTGAACAAGGGCATATTCGTAGCTCCTGTCCGAACCGATCAGGCCGCCGTTATGTGTGCTACAAGTGTGGTGAACGAGGGCATATTCGCAGCTCCTGCCCGGGGCGCACAGGCCGTCGTTATGTGTGCTACGAGTGTGGTGAACGGGGGCATATTCGCAGTTCCTGCCCGAAGCGTACAGGTCGTCGGGACATAGGGGTCTCGACTGATGAGCAGCAGGAGAACTGGAGGACGTTGGCCGGCTATGTTGCAAACCCAATCATTAGAGTCAGGCAAATATCGGACGGAGATAGTCTGCTAGTTGAAGGAGAGGTCAATGGTAGAATCTGTCAATTAGCTGTGGATACCGGAGCTTCGAGGACGGTGGTCAATGCTCGACTGATAAGCGAAATGGAAAGTTATCAGGAGAAACGACTTCTGCAGCGAACCAAACTACAGTTAACGACTGCGACCGGCCAGCGCA
Source organism: Agonopterix subpropinquella (assembly GCA_922987775.1). Lineage (NCBI taxonomy): Eukaryota > Metazoa > Arthropoda > Insecta > Lepidoptera > Depressariidae > Agonopterix > Agonopterix subpropinquella. The sequence continues at coordinate 22,231,336 of OV277708.1, forward strand.
TACCAGTTAAGGGGGAGTTGGGAGTTTCGATTACGATCGGTGAGACTCTTTTCAAACATGAGGTAATTGTAGCTGAGATAGTGGACGATTGCATCATTGGCTTGGATTTCTTACAAAATCACCAGTGCAACATAGACATGAAGAACGGAGTGCTACGATGTAATACAGAGGAGGTTCCGATGAAAGGTGGATCATCGGAAAAGGTCTACCATGTGAGAAGAATGGTTCTCGAGCCTGGATCACAGAACTTGGTACCTGTTGTTTTGCCCAAGAGTAACGATGGGAGCTGTGCTGTGATGGAAAAGGTTGAAGCTGGGACTTGTTGGATTCCGGTGAGGAAAGTTGTTGGACCAGTTTCTTCTGCTCCGATCCTGATACCCTAACGTTGGAGATATGGACCTGACGATTGGGAAGGGGGAGGTTGTTGATCACTGTGGAGATAATCCTCCTAGGAAGCAGAAGGCTGAGGGGGATGTCGTATCGAAAGTTGTAGAAGACTCCAGCAAGGACCTGGCAAAGCCACAGGCTGTGATAGCGAAGAACTCGCTCTCTAAGAACAGCGCACATATTGGTAAAATAGACCTGGTGAAGCATGCGAACAATACAGGAGACGTAGCGCCAGTCAATCAGCAGCTTAGGCGCATTCCGTTTGCTCGTAAGAAGGAGAAGCGTCTGAAGTTACAATCAAGTTGGAAAAGGCCATATGAGGTAGTGACCAGGATGGACGTCGGCCAATACCGACTCCGGCGTCCGCCAGGGAGCCCTTTGAAGTTAGTGCACGTTGACCGGTTGGCTCGATATTTCAGCAGTAATGATGCTCGGGACGAGCAGAACTAAGGGAGGGGCAGTGTCACGAACGCTGTCAAACGTTAGACGTAAGAAGGCATTCAAAAATTCGGAGGGTGTATTAACAATCGCCGTGGTCTTACGGTCTAAGGTTCCGCCTCCCATGCTGGGGGGTGACGGTTCGAATCCTATCCGCGCCAAAAATATTTCTAGATTTTTGTGTTTTTAGAAATGTTCTAGAAGGAAGAGAGAGAAGGAATATTTAAAAAGGGACCAAAAGGTCTAGGGGTGTCTAGGAACTTCGAGAAAGGAGGCGAAATTACGAATATTTGAAAAGAACCAGAAAAGTGGGCGTGTCTTCGATCGGTTTCGAAAAAGGAACGCGGGGTTAGAACTATCTGGAGGAAAACAATCGAGTAAAGAAAAGAAGATCGAAAAAAGGGTATTCCGGAATGTTCTGCGGGATATAAAAAGGCGGCGAATTTCGACTGGCGGCAGTCTTTGGTTAAACAGTGAACAGTGCGAAACTAAAGGAAGAAAAGTAAAAGTGGAAAAGTACTAGTGAAGAGAAAAGTGCTAAGAGTGGAACAGTGAGTAGACTAGTGTCAGTGTAGTGCGTGACGTCATAGTGTCGGTGTAGTACGTGACGTCATAGTGTCAGTGTAGTGTGTGACGTCATAGTGTCGTACGTCTTGACGTCATAGTGTCGTACGTCGTGACGTCATAGCCGTGACGCGTGTCGTGTCGTCACAGTAGTGACGTAGTGGACTGTGAACAGTGACAGTAAGTGGTGCACGGGAAATCCCTGCGAGGAGGACCCGGTGAAGTGAACCGTTTAGGGGAACCTCTGCGAGGTGGACCGTTTGTAAGTGTATCCCAAATAAACTCTGTAAAATTGGACTTAGCGTTTCACTCCAATCCCGGAACCCGTAGCTCGTAACAGTATATTGGAAGACCCAAGTGTGTCAGTACTAACGACTCTATTTTGTTTACCTTCTTTTAGACCTACCCCTAGTGTGGCAGTGCACTGGTTACCTATAAGTACAGACGACCCTAGTGTGTCAATGCTAATGATTTTACTAAAAATGTATATTTCATTGGAAATAATGAACTCTTGGTTGAAGTATTGTTTAAATATTGTATTATTAATTTATATTGATATGGCTAACATAATTACAGTAATTTTATATACACCAATGTGAAAAGCAAATCCACTGACCTATCTATTCATCAGGAAATAGTAGAAATGCTTGTCTCATCTTTCAGCAACAGCTTGTTACATATATTTTCTAATTGAGCTTTTCTGACCCTTTGAATCGAAGTTTTATTTGACAGCATAATTGATAGGTAACACAAATTTTACCTTACTTGTTAATCCGCGACTATAATATGTATATTAAGTAGATGTTCTTCCTTATTTGTATGTGTGCCAATTATTATGAGTTACGAATAAGGTGTAGGTAATTATGTATATTTAATGAATGAATGGCATGAGGACATGCTTAGCAGAGAATGGCCGAACTGAGTTTGGGGATGAGGACATCCCCACTGCAGAATGGCCGTCTGTTAGAATTTTCGAAATAATAATATGTATGTACAAAGTCCGAAGAAGGCTGTGTTTTTGTTATTGGTGTAAAAATAAAGCATTCATTCATGCATTCATTCTGATTTGTTTAAGAGTATTTCTATTTGTCAATTCTGTTTTTTTAAATGAAATCCTAATGCTAATTTGTATCGAATTCATATCGATTGTAAAGATGAGTGGTTTGAGGGTACCTACGTTTCATGTCATTCGCGCGCCAGCTGTGAAGCGAGCGGCTGCAATTGTTTTTGTGTGATAAGAAAGTTATTATTAAAAATCTAGTATTATCGACGTGAGTATCATTTGTCCACACCTTCCCTGGAAAGGTAGATAATAGATGATAAGCTATCAAACAAAAAAAGTTTCATCAAAATCGGTTCAGTAGTTTTTGCGTGATACTCGAACAAACAAACACCCAAACAAACAAACAAACAAACAAACAAACAAACGAACAAACAAACAAACAAACAGACAGACAAAAAATCCAAAAATTGGTGATTTTGCATCAGGGACATCTGAAAATCATATCGTAATCTTTTTTTGTAAATATCTTCAATGTACAGACACACTTCTGTTACAGTTTTATAATAGTTTAGATGGCCTCGATTCGGATAATCAAATTTATTCCTGTCACTTTCTAAAATAAGATTAAGAAAAGAGACAGAAAACCAACAGCTGACTTTATTGCTGTCAAAGTGACGTTACACGCCCAAAAACGCCTTAAATAAGATGGCGTACATTATGATTGCATCTTATTTTGGGCGTGTAACGTCACTTTGACAGCACTAAAGTCAGCTGTTGGTTTTCTGTCTCTTTTCTTAATCTTATTTTAGAAAGTGACAGGAATACATTTAGTTAAGTTAAGTCGTGGCACAGTCCGAATCGGTACCAATGTGAAAGTTTGTGGCGATGTTTGGATGTTTGTGGCTCAATGACGCAAAAACCGCTGAACACATTTGGCACACAGACGGAATAAGTTCTGGATACATACATAGGATACTTTTTTAATGTCAACGCAGACGAAGTCGCGGGCAACAGCTAGTATGTAAGTAAATAGAAGTGTCCCGTGGTAGAGGCTGTAAATATATTATTATTTTAGATCTCGCCGCAGGGAAGCGCTGGTCCCGCCGAGTCCCGCGGGGCCTGCGCAGGGGCTGGCGGGGTGGAGGGATGGAGGGGACGTCGTCGGCTTTACGACGACAATCAAACCTAACTGCGATTGACATTTTTATTGAGAAAGCGATACGAGGCGGGCTAACCTTGCTCGGCACTCGGGCAGTCGACGACCACGATGTGTACAATTGTGGCGGCTAGTAGTACCTACTAGTAGGTTCTGCAAAGAGGTAATTATTATCATTTTAAATAAAAGATAGAAAAATACAACAACTGGTTAAAATAAAACTAAAACGGTCACCTATCTATAAAATGACCAGACAAGGAGGGCGATTGCGCTAATTTAAAACATCCAAGTTCAATCCTAATCCAATTTCAGTTCGAATCACATTTCAATCCAATTACTATTCAACTTTGTTTTTTTTACTATGTACAAGATTTTTTTCTCAAACATGCTTGGAAATGTGAGCATTATTTTGACAACCTTCTTCGAGATAAATCGAAATTGCTGTACTGGCCAAATACATGCGTGCAGCGGCCGGCAATGTTTGTATGAAAATCCATATCTGTCGTGTTTAGCGACCAAATAAATTACATAGTAAACTCATATCTGTCGTGTAATTTAAAAATGGAACGATATTTTTCTCCGAAACATGGCGACCAAGGAGGTAACTCATCAAAGGTTTTATTTAAATTTCGAATCGGCTTGCAAATAGAAAGCTGTTTATTGAAAAAAAAAAACAAATTGTTGTTCGTTGTTCGTCATTGATTTTGAAAAGAGTTTTAATTTCTGCGAATTATTTGAGAAAATTTACTGTTTTAATTTCCGCGCATTATTTGAGAAAAGTACTATACAAGCCTTGGCCACAACTAGGCATTGATGGACTTACGTATGTGTGCCTTGGCTTCGCCTCGGCCCACATTTACACGTTCGTCCATCAATGCCTCTGTTGCTGGCCGCTGCAGTAATGTACAATTTTTGGACTATACGAACCTAAAAAAATCTTTGCTTTAACGTTTGAGCCATCTGTCAAAACGACTCTAACGGCGGTCATAAGCTGTACCGCGATTAGCACAATATGAAATATATAAAAAGCTTAGCTTCGCACAAAATGCGCGCTTCGCGTCCAATCATGGTTCAGTTGCGATTTATTTAACGCAATTGCCTTCTTTTCAATACTGAAGCTCCATTACGACAATGAACCTACTAAATATTATAAACTGACGAGCTTCAGACCCGCGACTTCTTCCGCGGAGATAACCCCTTTAGGAGTAGATTTTTTAAAAATCCTCCAATTCACTCCTGCATCCTCTGTAGGATGTAGGATATATATCCCAAATTCCATGTTTCTATCTTCAGCGGTTTGTTGTCGTGCGTGGTCGGTGCGTTGTCTGTTCAGTCAGTCACGGATTTTTGGACGTTTGTGAGTCACCATCATCATCACATTAGCCGATAGACGTCCACTGCTGGACATAGGCCTCCCCCAAAAATGGGGGGATTTGCCATAATCGCCACGCTTGGCAGGCGGGTTGTCGACCGCAGTTGGATTGAATGTATGTACTTACTTAGAGGACGCTGCAGCTCATCCTCTGGTAGATCCCTTAGTCACCTTTTACGACACCCACGCCACGGGAGGAAATGGCGTGGTGCTATTCTTAACCGACACCACACGGACACACCACAGGATACTTCTTTTAATCATCATCATCATCTCAGACGATAGACGTCCACTGCTGGACATAAGCCTCCCCCAAGGCTCGCCACAACGAACTCCTGCGCTGCTCGCATCCAAAAGCTAAGGAATTTGTAATAATTATTATACTTTCCTTTGTTCGTATAATGAATGTCAGAGAGCTAGCACGACCTTCTTTCCGAGCTGTTAGAGGCCAATCAAATAAAGTGGAGTCGAGTTTGTTAATTTAAATTAATTCACCCACCGTCGTCGTCTCATGTTACTTAAAGCTTTGTAGGCGACAATTAATCAGCAATGCAGCAAAACACAAAACAACGTGCCGGAACCGTGACGTTTGTGATTCTCTTGCCGCGGAGTGGAGAGTGCGGAGGGCTGGAGGGGCAGGAGCGGGGGAGGAGGGTGTGAGTAATAGGGCCTCGTGGCGTTAAAGACTCGCCATTCCGCAGGTGTTCGCGGCCGCAGAAAGAAATGTGAGCAATAACTCAAGCGATTACCATGACAATGGCGCGGCCGCACCGCTGCGCTCCGGCGACCATTGAGTCGCGCGCGCTCGTTAGGGGAATAAATAAAGTGAAGAAACGAACGGCTGATCTCTGTTGCCGCAACGATGAGGCTGCTGGTAATGTAGACTCTATGCTGTTGAGATAAGGGTGCTGTAGGGACCAGCGGCCGTAGTATGGCAGCTTGATATAGAGCGCTATAATGCTTTCGATCTCTTCCTATTTGCGCGCGAATGAACGAGATAAAAGACGTGATATAGACGTAAGCCGTATCACGTACAACGTGTAGCCCAGCTGCGGGGCAAGTACGCCAACCCGTGATAGCGAAATTTAACACATCCATCTGTCAAAAGTCCTTTATCTCCTTCGTTCGCGCGCAAATAGAAAGAGAGCGGAAGCGTGATAGCGCTATATCACGCTATCGCGGGTTGGCGAACTAGCAACGCTGGAATGAGTCTGTATCGCGTTATAATTGTTAAATTGTTTACCGTCTTGGTACAAAGGTCTTGACTCACGAAGCCTTCAAAATTAAACTTTATTATACGCACGATACGTCGGAGCTTCGAACGTAAACGAGAAATTAAATCTGCATCAAAGCTATAACGACGAGGATGTAGATTGTAGAGCATTAGCCGACTTCAACAAAAAGGGAGAAGGCTATCAATTTGCAATAAAAAAGGAGACGGTTTTATCAATTTGTTGCGTTATTATAATAGAAAAATAAAATGTGTGTCACTGCATTTTCAAACAGATTTGGATGATTATTTCTTTGTTCAAAAGGAGGTAAGTACCGCAGAGTTGGTGCCGTTTTAATTTGGAGAAGATCTAATGAAGCGCTTTCGAGATAGAAAGTGAAACTCTGAATGGATAGCAGATCAAGATCACGCATAGTGCAGGGTTCCAAAGTCATTTATGTTGACGCCCTCCACAGTTTCTTTGCGACGACACTGCTGCTTTGTTTATGTTTCGAATGCGGTTATGTGGTGTATAAGGTGGTGTAAATATTCTAGACAATATAGGACATTTGACTAATTTTTGACATGTCTTTTTTTAAATAACTATTTCGCTATACTGATTTCATTTCAAAATAAAATAAAAACCGGCCAAGTGCGAGTCGAACTCCCGCCCTCAGGGTTCCGTACAAACTTATTATGAAGATAAATAAATAAAATAAATAACTCTGACTACCCCTGTGGCACGATAGCGTGCCTGGACAGCAAGCCTGGAGAGCAATCGCGCTAAATAAATCTCAACTGAACCATTTTTGAACCGCGTGCGAACTAAAACGTCTGAGCGTTTTGACAGATCACTCAGACGTTAAAGGCTGTCAGTCACATGCGGAATTCAGCACACTTGAATAGTAATTGGATTGCAATGTGATTAGAACTGAAATTGGATTAGGATTGAACTTGGATGTTACAAATTAGCGCAATTGCGGAACTAAATCCAGCGCTGTGAGAGGGGGGGATGTACTGCCTCCGCACCCCGCGCCACTCGCCCCGGAGCGAGTTGTTCGCATAACTTGCGATATTAGTTTTTCTCGGCTACATTAAAATTCCTCGCGAGGTATGTGACGGGACGGGACCGAGTGGAGACTCGCGTGCTGTTGCGCCTGGTACAGCCGCCTGGTACAGCCGCCTCCACTCGCCGGTTATTGTTATCAGGCTTCAGCTAAATAAGTAACGACACAAGTGGACGCTAAGCTTTATTAGTTTATTAGTTTAAGGGTCCGCACACTACTGTGTTTTTCTCCGCATTACACATTATAAAGTTAATAAGTGTGCACGCACACACAACAATGCAGCAACAAGCAGACACAACAATGTGATGTTTGACTTTTGGGACCTCCAAGCCAATCTATTTACTAGTTTTAGATATATAAGTACAATATTGTTTTTATCAAGACTGTTTGTGTCCAAAATTGAAAAATAAAATATATAATAAATAATTCTGAGGAGCTCGTACGGGGAACTAAGCGATATATTATAAAGTTTCGTGAGCTCACTGCATTATACTGGGTGTGTAATTAAATTCGTTACATATTAAACGGAATGCTTTAGTCCATGAAACTGAATAACTTTCACTATGGAGTCAACAACGAAATCGCGAATGAGAAATTCCCTGTTCCTAGAAGCGGATTCTTTTTTCACGATTTCAATGTTAGCTTTATGGTGAAAGTTGTTCAGTCTTATGATCTAAAGGTGTATACATTAAACGGGGTGTTTAATAAGTAAAACATTTAATGTTACACCCTGTATAGGCGAAAGACAAGTCACATCCTGAAACCATCAATGTGCTAAAAGTGAATATTGCTATAACTGCACGCTAACAATATTGTTGGTACCAAAGTTCCCGATTCTTCTCACAAATCAATGCAAACTAAACAAACACATGCACACCTTGAAATTAAATAACTCGACTAGCTCAGCAGGTTTTGCAAAGAGGTAATGGAAACTCCCCAGCACATCCTCTACGATTATGGTCCACTAATGTACAAACGAAGTATTTATCTTGGCAGACAGGTATTGTCTCCAGATGAGATACAAAACCTCCCTGTTAAAAACCTTCTGCGATACCTAACTGCTATAGGGATTAATTGGGGACTGTAGAAGGGACGGTCATAAAAGATCAGCGATGGTCACAGCGGCGCAGGTGTAAGAAAACTAATAGAACAATAATACTGACCGGGGGCTGTTTGAGATGCACTTCTTTAGTACCGGTTAGTTGCCGGTTGGTGTCACATTACCATTTAGATCAAATTGTGTAACGGGCCCTTACGTGTTTGCTTCGGCCCCACGCACGCCTCCCAAAAGTCCGGGACTCTTATGTCCCGAGGTAAGGAAAAGACAAACATACATAATCAGAATGTTTCTGATCACCCCGAAAAGGATTATGGCCATGAGCTTATGTATGAAGTATTCATAAATATAATCTGTCTTTTGTAAAGATGATTTTAAATGTTAGAATGGTTACGCAGAAATTTCGAGGCCTCCGGCGAGGGACGGGCTTTGCGAAATTGAAAAGGAAATGAATCGAAAAGCTGACCCTGTATCATGAGTAGGTACCTAGCTTTACAATATATTATTCATGTTTTCGTCACGAAAATATTATCTTCGTGATGTTTTCACCAAACATTTTTAGTACACAAAAATAGACAAACAGAAAATTATTTTCTGTCGTGGGCTCGTTTTAAAACACTGCTCTATCTCAACCACATCCGTACATCATGCATACCTACATTATGCGCAAGCATATGGCACTACAGGGTAGGCAGAGACAATTGATCGCCACATGCTACGATTCTCTTACTAACAAACATCTCTCGCCTCTTTGTCATCCACATTGCGCTTTGTTGCTAATAAAAATGCTTACAACCAATTCACAAGTAAATGTCACGATAAAAATTACTGCGACAAAATTCACAACAAAACAAAACAATAATTATGAAATCCAACGATTTTGTTTGGTCTATAAGACCAAATATTTTTTTTTTTTAAATCGTATTTTTTTTTTATATAAACTGATTAAACAAAAGCAAGCTTTATAAAATACATTACACAGCATAATGAAAGAGTATCTAGTAATACATAATTATAGCATGTAGGAGTAGGTGATGAGGGATTATTCAAGGTGTTACAAACATACAAATAAACATTTAAGGGGCGGTTTAGACCATCAAACTAAACAACTACGAATATCTAAATCGCGAAAAAAAATCTGATGTTCCATACTAAACTACGAATGTACTTGAGCTAATTTGTATGGGATAGCTGATTTTTTTTACCAATTTCTATGTTGGTCCTACAGTGAAAGTTGTTCAGTTTGATGGTGATGGTTTGTTTGGTGGTGTGAGTTTGATGGTTGTAAAAACAAGTATTTAAAACTTTTAAGGGGGTTGTAAACAACCCCCTTAAAAGTTTTATATACTTGTTTTTACTTTTGTAATATCTTGTATAATCCGTAGAATTATATTTACTAAAACTTATTGTGGTCAAAACACGGAAAAAACAACAGGAAGGCTCCATAGATCAGCGGTTCCTAAACTTGTAGGCCACAGAAAACTCAATAAATACCTTTTATTTCATGGAATCCCACACTATCATCCAACTAGCTCCCGCGCGACTCTTCTTTATAATTTTCATGACAATGTAACGTTACTTAAATATTCTTCTTCTTATCGTGTGGGCAGAGCCCTGGTGTCAGAGTTTTTTCAGACCGCCTTACGGCCTCTGACGTGGTTTTTATGTAACGACTACTACCACCAGAGATAGTAGCCGGGACCAACGGCTTAACGTGCCATCCGAAGCACGGAATCATTTTTATTTTCAGACAATCAGGTGATTCAGCCTGCAATGTCCTAACCAACTGGGGAAAAACGCACAAAGTGACATATCACTAGGTGTCCCCCGTGGGAATCGAACCCACGACCTCCGTGTCGAGAGCCATAGCTCTTAACCATTAGACCACGGAGGCAGTCACTTAAATATTAATTCAACGTGAAAGTGAAACACTCAACTCCATATAATAGTGAAAGTTGTTCAGTTTGATGGTTTGAATTCACTGTTTCAGTATTTGCTAGGCTGTCACTTACACGCTGTATTATGTTGTAAAATTTCTGGTTGCATCTTCTCTACAACGGAACGACGCGATGGTAGTCATTAAAATGACGTCAGAAGGCTATGCTTAAGCCCTCGCTTAAGGACGGTTGAGAAAAATTTACACCCACACCAACCTATAATAATAGATAAAGCCTAGAATAAATGATTTACAACTCGTACCTATTGAAAAATGTCCCTGATTCGCGGAACCCTGCTGACCCTTCCAACACTTTAAGGATCGCTGTCGTAGATAACAGTATGATTGTTTTGTAAGAAATAATGCCGAACATGTTTTATTAGGTCTATCACAATAAGTCTTCGTGGTATAAAATATAACAAAGGACCGGGGCGCTGGATCTAAACTAAATAATAAAACATTGGTACAGTATAAATAAAACATTTTCCATCCGGTCGCGGCCGCGGGGGCTTGTTAGCGTCCGTCCGGCCCGCGGCCCGGTGCGCGGCCCGGTACGGCCAATCAACCGGGATACAGGCCGGGAACCGGCGCGGCGCGGCGTGGTCACTACTGCACTGGTAGCATGCACACCCGCGATAGCCGTGATACGGCTTTATCACGTCTTTTATCTCGTTCGTTCGCGCGTAAAAGAACGAGATAAAAGACGTGATAAAGCCGTATCACGGCTATCGCGGTTGTGCATGCTACCAGTGCTGGACGACTATTAGCTATACATGTATAACTATCAAGCCATTGACACTAGGAACGTGTTGAACGAGTTACTTATATCGCCGATTGAAAAACTTTTTATTGGATAACGAATTCTATTCTGTTGACGAATTCTTGACAAAAAGTTTTTAAGTAGGTACCTACTTAAGTATTTTATACTTATTTTTATTTTTAACTTCAATGTTATATTGTTTTATTATCATTATTTTTTATTTTGACATTGCTATTTTTATTTTTATTATACAATTTGACGATCATGTTATGAATGGATATTTTATGTAAAATATTTATGTAAGAATGTGACATGTTATAGTATGAAATAAATGAATTTAATCTAATCTAATCTATCTATTCCGTAAATGTATTTTTGACTTGAAGAGATAAAAAATTTAAAACACATTATGAACGATGCGCCCCGCCGCTGTGTTTCGGGTTCCGTTTATTCCATAAATACGTATATATTCCACTGTTTACTCCCTGAATAATGACACTAGAAGCAAATATTTTTTTACCATACAATCTATAGGTATTATGTAGGTATGTTAAAAAAAACACAGGGACAAGTCAGAAGATGTCCCTATATATTTTTTTCATAAATTAATTAGTGTTTGATCTAGGAAGGAGCCTTCGAAAATTACGACAAATTGCTAAATTTTACCGCTGTGTTCAGACATCTAGCAAGCAAGACTTTATTATTTAGAAATGAAGATCATTTGTGGGAGGATGCATAAAGATAATATTTACTTGTATTGTTTGTCTCTTCATTTAGGTTTGTATGTGCTCACAATAATTACTGGCCTAATTCATATAACATTTCAGAAAAACATAGAACTTAAAATGAAGTAATATGTATTTAAGTTTTTTTTCAACCTAATCAGCTCTTTAAATCCCAATAAAAGTTCACATGGTGACACATCATGCTACGCAAAACCAAAATAAGCTGGCCGCGCGTAGGTAGATTATTGTGTAACGTCGCGCGGCCAGCTTATATTGGTTTTGCGTAGCTTGATGTGTCGCCGTGTGTACGAAGTCGCGGACAAAGCTTAAGAGCTCGAACAGATAGACGGACGGACGGACAGCGTAGGAATTATGATTAGAGTCCTGTTGGCACCATTCGGGTACGGAACCCTAAAAACAACAAAATGTGAACAAAAACCGAATTGTTGTGAATATTGTACGAGTCCACATTGTCAACAATTTGATATTTTTGCCCATTATTTGTTGTGCTCAGTCGTTCGTTTTATATTACGTACTGAATTATTTATAACTGAACGTTTTCAATACAAATACAAACTGCGTGACACGTGTTCTGTTTCTAACATTATTATACGCACGACACGTGTCATATACGGATAGTTTTTCATATATAGAATCTTAGTTTGTAAATTAATAGTTTCTTATAATAGGCTACTTGAAAACTAGTCAAATCAGCTATATTTTCGAACGGTAAACATGCGCTTTGAATGGTCATTTGTATTAAATAATGAGTTGTGATGTCATCAACATTTCATTACTAAAAAAGTATTCAGGCTAAAAACTCAATGAAAATGGGAGTTAAGCGTTATTTTCTAACCTTATTTTTATTATGAATATAAAATTAAAATTTATTGTATGTAGTCAAATACCCAAATAACGTATAGCTGCTACATGTTTAGTTTTAAGGTTTTTTTCTAATAAAGTTCATTATTTCTGATAGATAATATAGTAGGACAGATTAAGTTTTGGATTGTTATAGATTTGTTTTTAAACGCGTTTTATTTTTAACGAATACCGCCACCTACGTGCATTACACGACACAAATTACTTAACGTACCTCCCTAAGCATGGTAGCGAAATGAAATACCAGGGAAGGAATATGTTACAGTTAGAGATTTTATGCTATTATGTCTGTTATGATTATCAAATCAAATCAAATCAAATCAAATCATTTATTTCAGAACATAAATTCCATAGCAAAGTCACAAATTAAATTTCATTGTTAGTATGTCAGTAAATTTTAACAAAATTGCGTTTATGACCTTTTCATAAGGGTTGGCCTGTACTCAGATTCCTAAACCTCAGTCATGTTACCCCATACACGTTCCTACGTAAATCATGAAAAAAATCAACTGAATTTTATTTAAAAAACCATGAAACCCTAGTGGCATACAAAAATAGATTTTAATCCAGTGAGGGAGGTTCCTCCGTGTTGCGACTAACTTATATTGCATTCTGTATTTATAGCCGTCACCCATCACGCGTGACTGTGTGACCCCCCTCCCCTCCGTTCCCTCCCGTCGCCCCGCACCTGTGTTCAAATACTGCACGTGCCGCATGCATAGATTATCTTCATATCTATAACGTCACTTTCCCCGAGGGGAAGGCAGAGACGAAGGCGCGCCATTAGCTACAATCCTTACAAACCTCTCTTGCCTCATTTACATCCATACATCTCTTCATACATGCACTCTAGTTTCGAGTTCTCCACACCTCACGCTTCTGTATGACGCAACAAATTTTATCAGAGTAGGCAATCTTCATGGTTCCAAACGCGGCATGTATATGTGATGTAAAGCTCCAATCTGTTTGCTCCCATAGTAAAAGTTGTTCAGTTTGATGGGTAGACTCTTAGTTTAAAAGGATGCTAACGATATCAATTTCACCCTTTATAAACCGAAACCGCGTCGATATCTAATAACACTGTGCACGACAGCGTAGGGGCACTCGATACGTTAGCTTAGTTCTAGACGAGGTCCGAGTACCGCTCTGCGCAGACATTTATATTATTAAGACTCGTTGTGTGATACGAATGAGGAATTTTGTAAGACTTGAAATAAATCTCAACAAGGAGCTCGTTGACTAAAGTCCCTCTTTAAAGGAATTTCAGTTTATTAAGGCGCCGCTAGTCGTACCGGAACATCGATATTGGAAGTCCGGTCCGGTTCTTGGATGGGTGACGCTTTTGGTGGTTTCTACCTATTCACTCCGTGCTTCGGTAGGCACAAGCAGTTCGTCCCGTCCATCTCGTTCAGTTCTATCAGATGGTGGTGTATTTAACAATTGGTTAAGGTAGACGAATTAAGACGGCTTGTATTAAGTAAGCTCAGTTTCCTCGAATAGCTCAGTTTACTTGCACAGCTCAGCTTCCTCGCACAGCTCAGCTTCCTCGCACAGCTCAGCTTCCTCGCACAGCTCAGCTTCCTCGCACAGCTCAGCTTCCTCGCACAGCTCAGCTTCCTCGCACAGCTCAGCTTCCTCGCACAGCTCAGTTTCCTCGCACAGCACAGCTTTGTGGCACAGCTCAGCTTTCTCGCAAAGCTAGTCAGTTTTACAGCTCCTCTACACATCCTCGTACAGCTTCTCTACACACCCTCCTACATCTACCTTCACTAAATCGGCAGAAAAGGTGAGTGTCGCTTCTTTACGTACTTAGTAAAAGTTAGTATTATTTGCCTGTTCCCTGCAGTGCCACTTATACATATAGGCTAATGTAGAGTAAGTCGTCAGGTGAGCCGAATGGCGGGTATTAAGTAATAAGTGATATCAGAGAGATGTCGGTAGATCAGCGACATGGCTGCGATCAAACTATGCGCCATTCATCTCCCTGTTATCCGCACATTAGCAGGAGGGGTGCGGGACGAGGGGGAGCTGAGCTCAAGACGATGCGACGCGACGATGATCTAACCCAACTGGAAGGGTCATGTGTAAGACACAGGTTACACGGTCAGTATTTCATCAGTCTGGTCCATCAGTCTGGTCATGTATATTTGATTTGAAGGGAAACTGACTCGAGATTGACCCGACTAACATGGTGCTTCAGTATATCAGTTTCCCTTCAAATCAAATAAACATGACCAGACTGATGGACCAGAATGACGAAATACTGAACGTGTAACCGGGCTCTTAAACTGTCCAGGAAGAGTAGCTATTCGAATAGAGTAGTACCTGCTCATTTTGCCGCGTAGTTGCGTCTTAGGATGCACCATTCCATTTAGGTAAAGATCCCAATAAAAGAGTTTTACTGACTCATTTTGTTAAATCGCATTTTGTCTAGCACTAACCATTCTTAAGTTACTTAAAATAAGAGTAAATTCTAGTTGGTGGTGTCGATGTTGGTAGTTTTAACTAGAGAAAATGAGTTCTAGCCTCATACTAAGAAAAGGATGCTGCTGACGGATTTTTAAGGGGATGATCAGACCATCAAACTGAACAACTTTCTTTTTGGGACCAACGTCAAAATGGCGGAAAAATAAAACTCTTCTATACAAAACTGCAATCCTACTCAATCCAAATGAATGGGATGGCCTTGTATGTCAGAATACTGTCTCTTCCAGTGAAGCGAGCACGTGGCGGCTCACTAATGCCTCGACACAAGCTCGGCGTCACATCGGCAGCTGAATGACGCCTCTGATTCACAAATGATGCCGATGCGACGCCGCATCACCTCTCCTCTCCTCTCCTCACGTTATCTCCTTATAATCACTCGCCCCACCTTGAGAAGAACGAACGACGTGTTATAATAATAATAAATCTTTATTTTCAGACAATAGGTTTATAAGAATCTTAAGATACTACGTTAGTAGAAAGAATGTATCTTTATAGCTTAAAGTTTAATTTTTTTTTAATATATTATTGATGTGTTCAATTTCATTATTAACGAGCTTTTACCCGCGACTGTCCGCAGAAATTGTGTAGATATTTTAAGTCAAATCATAAGCTTTCGAACCAAAAAAGTTTAATCAGAATCCGTTCAGTAGTTTTTGCGTGATGCCCGTACAAACAAACAGTCAGAGAGACAAAAAGTGAAAAAAAATTTCTTTTGCCGATTTGATTACAAAAACAAAACATAAATGTTCTAAATCAGTGAGCTTACAATCGTACCATTAATATCATTGTTCTAAATCTTTAAAATTAGACTCGTTTTGTTTATACACATAATAATTTGTTTTTGGTGTGCAAATAAAGAGTTTTGTTTTATTTTGTATTGTACCTGAATGTACATTTTTTGCGATTGAGAAACATTTTATGAAATGTTGTTCATTTGCTTTTTAGTATTCTTCAGTTAGCAATTATAGATGTTCCCAAATTACAAACAGTGCTGTTATAATAATAGCTAATTGACGAGGACATTTGTTTCAGGGGGGCTATTACAAGAGTCATCGCTAAGATTTAACTTGGCGCCGCTCGCTAATAGCCGCCATTGTATCGAACGCTGCGAACGAGCGAGGCGCAGCACTTCGCGTCGAGATAACAGTTACAAATGTACTCCACTTCGAGCTTCTTTCTATTATCACCTTTAAACTAATCGCGCGAGAGTTATTAATAATGATAATAATCGATGTTATTTCAGCCGCCCGATTGCAATGACACTACGTTAACTAATGTTTAACAATCATCGATAGACTAAAATTATTGTTATACTTGAAGAGGATAGTCCTTGCAGCGCGCTCCATACAATACGAAGTTTCGTCTTATTTTCAATATTAACTAATTAAAGTTAATGAAACACTGGGAACTAATCTCAGTTTGTATTTTGTCAGATTTTCGTACAGTCTCAAAGTAACAGTGACACAAAGATTTCCATACAAATCTTAAAAACCTGGCGTTGAATGAAACTATATATTTTTAACCCCCGACACAAAAAGAGGGGCGCCTCGCCTATGTCGGTCTGTCTGTGGCATCGTAGCGCCTAAACGGGTGGACCGATTTCGATGCGTTTTTTTTTAAATAGAAAGCTAATTTTTGCGGGAGTGTGCTTAGCTTTGTTTCATTAAAATCGGTTCAGTAGTTTTTTAGTTACTTTAAAAATTATGAAATAACATTAAATTAAAAATTTTAAAAACCCCCTACGCTAAAAACAAATTATTTAAAAAGTAAGAAATATTTCGGTCACCTATTGTTTTTGATGTACGCAAATGTATGTTTTACTTTTTAACTCCCTTTACGATATTTTAGGTCAATTAATGTGTCGGGGACCGCAAGTGATTGTCGAATAAAAAAGCTATGATCATTTCATAGCGGTCCCCTACGCATTAATTGACCTAAAATATCGTAAAGAGAGTTAAAAAGTAAAACATACATTTGCTTACATCAAAAACAATAGGTGACCGAAATATTTCTTACTTTTTAAATGTTTGTTTTTAGCGTAGGGGGTATTTTAAATTTTTTATTTATAACTAACTTATTTACGTAACACCTTTCAAACGGTGAAGGAAAACATCGGAGGAAACCGTTTGGTGGGCCTGCAAAAAATTTACTCCCACTCACTAATTCAATAGATAAGAATTATTAGTTACTTCTTGAAAGTTTCAGGACTTTTAAGATTCTTATAACAATATAATAAATAAAAATAAATAAAAAAGCCTTTAATTTCTCATCTTTACGTTCTAAGAGAATAACAATATCATTTTTAAAAACATAAAAAAAAAACAATATGGCTTGCCTTTACCGTAACAACACTGCAAAAGAAAATTGAACGATAAATTAGTAAACATCATAATGCTGAGGGTTTAGGGGTCCGGGGGGGTCAGAGTCAATGACCAACCCGTGCAAATTGTGGAAGTAATTCAGAGTGCTGGCAGATAATATAAATCAAGGTCCTCCCAAATTCGGATTAATATTAATTTACGGATGAAATTTTCAATCTTCACTTGTACCGAGTGCGCCTTGTTATTCACGGATAAATTACTTTTTTAACTCGATGCGACCTTCTATGCTACCTCGATACTTGCAAAACTGTACTTCTTTCCATATACAGGATATATACGGGGTGTAAGGGACAGCCCTCCGCAGACTGAAACGGTGAACTCAGATCATCAAACTGAACCACTTTCACTATGGAGCCTACCTCAGGAAAACTAATCTGCTGTTTCCATAAAGGTATCATATAGAGGAACTGACAGCTGAGAGAGCGAGATGTACCTAGCGGCGCCACTGTATAATAGAAAGAGATACGTGACGCGAGGCAATAGAACCGTTTTTGGGAACTTGTCGGCACAATCGACTGGGTAAATATTCGTGCTCTGTGAATAATTAGTGAATCTAAAGTGAAGTCGTAGATTATTTTGTGAAATATACTAACACTATTTCATTAAATTACCTACGATTTCACGTTAGATTCACAATTATACACAGAACTCGAAGTTTTAGGGTGCCGATAAGTGCCGACAAATGCACAAAAAACGGTTTCATTTGACAACTCATGTCAGTTACTCTATTCCGACAGATATAATAACTTTATGGCTGTTTCAAATGTATGGGGCAGCAGAGTTTTTTTCGCATTTCCTGAGATAGTCTCAATAGAGAAAGTTGACGGAGTTTGCGGAGGGCTATCTCATACATGTATACACCCTGTATACGGAAAGAAGTACCTACAGTTGTGCAAGTAGCAAATATTATATGTACAACAAAAGACGGTAGTAATATTTATAGGGATGCTTCAGACCTTTAAACTGAACAACTTTTACTATGGAAACAACATCAAAATAAAGAATCTGCTGTTTCATACAAAGCTGTTAGCGACTCGAGTCCAATGTATGGAACAACAGATTTTTTATCTTGTTGACTAAATACTTTTTATACAACGTGTTAATGAATTAACGCAAAACCTCATACACCCCAACTGATTTATAACAAAATAATTAGATTGCAACAATAATTTCATTATTTTGATAATTAAAATTAAAAGTTATTCGCATTTTAAGTTTTGAGGCAAAAATGATTTGTTATCATTTCAGCACTGAAAGAAAGCGCTAACGTACTCATGGATACATTTTTATAATCTTGTTTTGGTAGTAAGTAGGGTGAGTGTGCCCGTGCGGTGGGTTGTCATCGGGCTCAGTAAATTTTAAAATTTGCAAAAATAATAATTAATATTTTGAAAAAAAATTACCTATGTTGAAACCATGATAATTCGATTCTGCTCTCGATTCTAAACAAACTACTTTCTAGTTTTGCGTTAATTCATTAACACGTTGTATAAGCGCCATCATAATCGGCTAAGTAATATACTGCAGAGTAGAGTAAGCTTCTAGAAATGTCGACTCGTGCGCAGAGCGGATTGGATGATTATACCTAGGTACCTAGGTATAATCGCTTACAACCCGAATTCCTTTAAAGTACGAGTGAATAGGCATCTTCTGGGTAAGCTCGCTACATCTTCGACCCCATCTTCGTCCTGAGGACTGGATTGAGGTCAAGAGCAAACCCATCCTTAATAAAAAATAAAAAAACATCATCCAGGTACCTACCTACGTACGTTACAATTATGTCTACGTTAAAGCAGGCCCTACACTCTCTTTTAGAATAGACGTGAAAATCCGAGAACGAGAGTGTGGGCACTCTTTATTGTTCTCGCAGCATCGTGTCTAGTGAATTTCTTGTTGGGTTGCTGCCGAGAATTTCTCGAGAGAGGGTAGTGCCTGCTTAATTAAAATTCTTCAAACTATTTTTTAAATTTTTTACAGAGCGATACAGCGATACATTCAACTAACATTAATATCATTGCATTCAACCTAGCATTCAACGCAATAAATTGATGCGTGATGACGTCACACGGCTCGCCTCCCACATTACGTATCATTTGTCTCTCTATTGTTCGGAATACCTTCCGTTAATATGTATAATTAAGTTAGTTATACTCGTATGTTCTTTTAATGTACATTTTAATTTACACTTTAGTTTTGTAATATTGTAATTTAAATTGTAAGTTTGTTTTTATGTAAATAAAGCATAGAATAAATTACTCTAATTAAATTAGGTTAAAAAGTATTTTATTTGTCTCTTATTAGTTCCTTCGTCCTCAGTGTGTCGTCACGAGGGTGATCAGAGACTCCGGCCAGCCCGCGACACCTATGATGACAAGCTATTGTGTTGAAACACTCCTTTCGACTCGTCCAAAAGTCCTGTGTTCTATGCCTGGAACTTTCTACCTTTCACAGAAGACACTGTCAAATATAATTTGGAAGTTAAGTAGGCACTAGGTACATCATGGTTCTGAATAGGGCAAACAAATTAATGCGGCAATTGCTTGAATACGATCTACATTGTACATGTACAAGGTCGAGCGACTAGCTAAAGTCAGTGGAAACAGGGAGGAAAGGAAGGAAGGGGGGAGGACCATAACTCACGGAGAACGACTCCATGCTGTATCTTAAACAATTTATTTAAGGCGCCGCGTTTTACTCAAATTTAAAATGATCATTTGATTCGGCGCTTCCTCCCGCGTCGCGCCGCCGAGTGGCATTGTTCGCGGCGAGATACCGGCCGCGAGACAAATGTGCAGTGCCTTTGTTTGTGGCGAAATATCATAAAAATATAAGACGATAAAGTGCCGTGATTTATACTAGCCTCCCCCCCTCCTCCCCCTCCCGACCAACGTCCCGCAGCCCGCGACCGCGGTGTAGTGCTAGCACTCAAGTCTTATTTAGTTGTGTACTGAAGTGACTTTTAAAATAAATTTCTATTTCTCCAGAGACAAGAGCAGAGCTCACTGAATTGTGATTTTAGTTTAATTTCTAATAAAACATTATTTTATAGTAAATACATAACAGAAGAATCATTCTATATTGCTGCTGCGCGTAGGTAGACAAAACTCTATTTTTCCTCTATTCTCTCTGTTGTTTGCAAATTAAATTCTTCTAGAAGACATCCGAAGGTGCATTCACACTGCTAATTGGTCGGGCCCGATTTCGGCATACAAAATTGGGTCCGATTAATTTGGTATGTTTATCTCAGTCTACTGACATCGCATCGCTGGCCGCCACAGAGTGTGATGAGCCATTTGTTAGTGGTTTAACGATTTTGTGAAGCAATCGTTGTTTTAGATTTGCATATACAGGGTGAAATTAATATCATTTGCATCTTTTTAAACTAAGAGTCTTCAGTCTACCCATCAAACTGAACAACTTTTAGTATGGGAGAAAACCAATCGGAGCAGAAAAAATCAGCTGTTGCATACATTTATGTCGCGTAGGCATTGTAGTTTAGTATGGGATAGCTGATTTTTTTGTTGCTCCGGTCGGTATGCCGCCATAATAAAAGTTGTATAGTTTAATGCGTAGACTCTTAGTTTGAAAGGATGCTAATGATATCAATTTATATTTAAATTGATGAGTAAGATATTAGATGAGATTTAGAGACATGAAAAATTACATAAATAATAAAGAAGTTACATCAATTCCACGTAGATAATATAGGGCGCGGTGCGAGTGTGAGTGCGACACACACCTACAAAACAAAAGTCGTGAATATCTCATTAGTAATACATCCTCCGGCCGTAATTGGTAAAAGTCCGGTAATAATGAGAATCGTATTGCACAGAGCAGAACGCAAGATCAAACAAACATTAATTTGCTTGTAAATTAACGAGCTCGGCCTCCTTCGTGTTCCCTCTGCGTTGTTTAGTCTGTATGTATGTATGAATATATATCTACATGTTGTATTCGTACAGCTGTATGTATTTACCTACATACGTACATACATGAAGTTATTTGTATAATAATGTACGAGCTCAAGGATACTACATCACTCCGCCCACCGCTGCCCTCAATACTGTACTTACGAGTAAGTATCAAAATTGTATTTTAATTTTAATATTTCTTACCCCGACAGACTGAATCATATTATGTACACTAAAGTGTACTCACGGCGACAGATCATAACCATAGTTGAACTGTTTGTATGTTCATGGTTTGCAAATAAATGATTGAATTGAATTGAATTAAGTAAAGTGCTATTATTGAAAAATTACATTCAAAGCATAACTTGACGATCTATCTCTACACATTGGTAAGGAGCTCTATTAAAAGGGAGGACAACAGAAACTCTGTTACAACTAAGTTCCAACAACAGGGTGTAAGTGCACACAACTGCATTACTTTAAAGGGTGATTGTACTCATGATACTGAACAACTTTACCCCAAGGAAAATGGTTCTGTATCATCTGCACTCATCGCCCTTTAATGCACCCTGTATATTTAAAACGTGCAGTTGGAACAAAACTAACCATTGGAATATTGGAGGTATAAGAATGGAGTGATGTACCAAGTAGTGGTGAAAACAGCATAAGAAACAATTCAATTATATTCATTCTTTAGTCGCCTCGTACAAGGGAAGAAATTTTTCATTCAAAGCTGGAACCACACGGCAGACTAATATAAACCAGCACGTCTAGTATGATTTCTCTACACGCGCGCGCCGCGTCATCGCTGTATAGATAATAACCTGTTCCCGCTCTTTTCGGAGAGCGAAGGCCGCGCTTGCCGCGATATAGACATAATATTTTTTCCCATAGGTACTACATACGAGTTATATTATACAGGGTGTAACAAAACACCCTAGTAATACTGAAGGGAGTGCTTCTGACCATGAAACTGAACAACTTTCACTATCAAGCCAACATCGAAATAACGAAAAAAAAAAATTACTGTCCCATACATTTTAGTCAAGTTGGTACTGCAGTTTTGTATGGGACAGCTGTTTTTTTTTTTCGTGATTTCGAAGTTGGCTCCATAGTGAATGTTGTTCAGTTTAATGGTCTGAAGCACCCCTTTAATTATCACTAGGGTGTTTTGTTACACCCAGTATGGGGAAAATCCGAGTCGCGCACAGGTCGAGAAATCATGCTAGAGGATCAGGAGTTGTTCTTTTCGAAAAGTTATCGTATGTTACACTATAATTGACAAGAGAGGAGTTGCTTACCCAGAAACCAGATGCCACCTGACATTGTGAAGACAGCTGGAATAACTGCGTATGCTGGAACTAGACAGGGAAGAACTTTACTGCTGGAATGCGACTGGCACTAGACGGGGAAGAATGGTGTAATGAGGGGAATGAATATACCCTACATTTATATGCCTCGAGGGCATTCATAATAGGTAGTGAGCTCGTCACGTCGCGACGCCTCGTGAGATACATCCGATAGGTACCTACGATTAATTTACAATTTCTTGACGATTTTGCCCCATATAAAACTATGGAAATAGCATTTGGGGCATCAAAAAGATATTTAGATTCAGAAACTGTATTTTACGAGTGTAGAGATTAATGTGATGCATGTAGAGAGGCCGGCGCGGGCGCGGTCATACAATCATTATTATTGCATTAGCTTGTATTGCCACGCCACGCCACGCCAGTGCGAGTGGGCACGAAACAATTACCCGGCACTTAGTGCGAGCGGGACGGGGCTAGGACCCTAACACGTAACTTCACAAAATAGGGATAAAACAATTTTCCTGCGAAATTCATTCCGCGGACTTTCATTATGCGCCGGATTGAATTAAGTTTTTTAATGAAATTAAGCTACGTTGCTATACAATTTGTTAAACAACTGCGATTACGTTTAGTAATTTCAGTTTGCGAGTTATAAAATATACTCTCTTTTATAATACAATGAATAATGGAGAAAAGGATGTAGGCGATCTAAACGTAAGAACGTATTACGTATACGTCTTGTTTCCCTGTTTTTCCTGTTGAACATTAGAAAGGTGCACGCATGCTTCTACTGCACACATGCTACAACTGCAAGTATGATAGTTTATGTAGGCATGTATGAATTTATACAGGGTGTAAGTGACAGCCTAGCAAATACTGAAACGGTGAACTCAGACCATCAAACTGAACAACTTTCACTATGGAGCCTACCTCAGGAAAAAATCTGCTATCCCATACATTTTAGTCGGGTAGGTACGACAGTTTTGTATAGGACAGCTAATTTATTTTTTCGCGTTTCTTGAGATAGGCTCCATAGTAAAAGTTGTTCAGTTTGATGGTCGGAGTTTACCGTTTCAGTATTTGCTAGGCTGTCACTTACACCCTGTATAATTGAGATTATTCAACAAACTTATAACTTATAACGATCAATCTACTAATTATGACGATGATTATACTGCATGGTTAAAATATATTTAAAATTAGTTAAAATTTTTGATTCCATACAATATTGTACCATATACTTATTTACATAACTAGCTGTTGCCCGCGACTCCGTCTGCGTGGATATATAATATGTAGCTTATGTGTTAATCTGGGCTATTAACTATCTACATACCAAGTTTCATCGAAATCGATCCAGCCGTTTTAGCGTGAAAGAGTAACAAACATCCATCCATCCATCCATACTTACAATCTTTCGCGCTTATAATATTAGTAGGATTATAGCTACAACTACATAATATTTTTAAACGGGAAGTTGTAGTAATGCTCATGTTTATCACAATCATCACAATAGAATGGCGTGTCAAATGGAAAAAGGAGACAAATGTTTGTATGGAGCTTCAGATTAAGTATTTAATGAGTGATGAACTGCGGCTGGGGGTGAATTAGTAACACAAAGAAAGTATAATACCTAATTAGAGTCGCACGAGACGAGGTCCGGGTCCGCAGCTCGGGGGCGGATAGATGCTCGCTTATTGCCTGTGAATATCTGATGAGGCCCTACGAGTAATTCGTATGCATGGAATATCCGCGTAATTTGCGAGCTCATTGCCTGGATCAAGGTGAGATTTAAAAAGGCGAAGGAAAATAAGAAAAATTTAGACTTCCCCCTCTTCACTCCGCACCCCACCCCCGCGGACGCTTTCTAATGCAAATACAGAGAAGCACCGCGGCCCGCTAATTTACAAGAAAGTCGGAAGTTCGATCGGGAACGAGGCTGCCTGCGACCGAACTGAGCCTATTTTCGTTTATTGCTGACGACGCCATATCTCCCTCAGTTTACGAGACATTTTTACAACGTTTAGGCTTTTGGGAAGTTAATTTGAATTTTTTCATGGAACATTTTTTGAAAATGTCTCTTCCAGTGGAAATGGATCTCTATGGTATCTCTAGTTGCTTGTTACCAGAGTGCGGAACAGAGATACTTTATTTTTTTAGTTTTAACGTTTGTGAAGTAATAACATTATGTACATACAAGGTGCTACAAAAGTAGAAATTAAAATTTAACACTTTTAAGGGTGTTGTTTAGACCATCAAACTAAACAACTTTTACTTAGGGACCAAAAACGAAACCGCAAAAAAAAATCAGCATCCCATTCATTTAGCTCGAGTATAGATTTGTAGTTTAGTTGTATACTCTTATATATTCCTTGGTTTAGTATGGAACACCAGTTTTTTTTCTTCGCGGTTTCGATATTGGTCCCGTAGTGAAAGTTGTTCAGTTTGATAGTCTAAACCAGCCCATTAAATGTTTATTTGTATTTTTGTAACACCTTGTATATGAATACTATCTAATATCTTTGAGGACTAACTTACTACAGGGTGTTAGGGTAAACAGTTGCACTACTTCTTATTCTTCAGAGGAAGGCTGTGCCCAGCAGGGGAACGTTGATGATGATAACTGTCAACTAGTTTGTACCGCATTGAACCGAGGGTTGTATAGCGGAGTAGTGAACCTGTGTTGTGTAGTATATTATGTATAGTAGCAGTAGTGATAAATATGTCAGTAAGTAGGTGACAAATGTTGTGGACGCGCGTCGATGCGCGGCGCGGGGTCGGCGCACACTGCACCGCGCTTGAGCGGCAGACACGCGCGATATTCCAACGCTGCTGTTTTAGACCTGTCACGCACATACGGAATTCCGATCCGGAACTCCGAATCAGGATTACGATTTCGTATGGACTTTCCCCTCCAGAATTTTAAATCATACCCAAAATCACAATTCTCATTCGGAGTTCCGGATCGGAATTCCGTATGCATACATACGGAATTCCGATCCGGAACATATGGCGGACCTTATACCTAATCCACTCGTAAAATATTGGCATTGGCTGGGTCAGTATACTTCAAATATACATTTTACATGTTCTAATCCAAGTCATCACATAATAATAATTTGTTTTACTGTATTTTTCACAAAAACTGACGTCTGACATGCGTATTTTGATAGCCTAAAACAATACCAAACTTGCGTCAATCACTCATCGTGCAATAGCCAACAAAAAAAATTGGCCGGCTCGGGACGCCCGGCAGATGTGAAACTACGAAATAACGCACTCTCCCGAAATTTGACGAACTCAGTCGCGCTGTCAATACCACACTCTCCCGATTTCACGCCCTTTTTCCGAAAATTTTTTACATGGTGTGAGAGCGTTATGCCTATTTTATTACAGCATACGTGTCGGTTTTACTGCTAAGGCGTGCCAATAGATGTTTCACATAAAAATCCAGTGGTTGCATATCAAGGGTGTTTTAACCGCTGCTCCAAAGCGACATAACTCGCGCGTCTGTCCCGCCACGTGCGACAGTAGCTGGCACTCACAACACATAGCTCGCTGCTCGCTAGTCGCTAATGAGAGTCGCGGTGATTTGTCTCCCGCCGATAATGTAATGCGCACTAACGCGCTCATTAAACCATTACCATTAATACGGGTTAAGCGACGATAGTTCCACGTTTCATACATTACGCCCCCTGTGACATATTACCATCATTTGTTATACCTCTCAAACATCGTTTTGAAGCTCAATCAGAGATTGTGAGATTCTGTAATCTCGCAGCCACACTTACGTAAATTGACAAGAGTTTTCTTCATAGGTAATCAGACAATGAGGCGTTTTCTAAGATTAGTAATAGGAAAAATCTGTAGATGGCCTAATTCGATTCGAAAAAAACCTGTAAAGACAAAAGGTTGTCTATTGATTGATATTGACAATTACTGGTGTTGCTAATCAATAAAATGTTAGTTTGTTGTACGCGTAATGATCATAGATTGCGTAACTATCATCTTCAGTTCAGACTATAAAACTGAACAACTAACCAAAACTGACACCTCGAAAAAAAGTGTTGTTGTTCAATATCAATCGATCATTAGAAATAGCTTAAGGCAACGTGAAGGCAGGGCTAAGCTCCGATAAAGGGGGTGAGGTGCGGGGTCTGAGGGGAGATCGCGAGCAATTCGTTCGAATTTTGAATTTAAATATTAGAGTGTTCAATAATTCTTCGAGATGCCACAGTATACCAACATGTCATATAATTGATACCAGTTGAACAACACCAATAACAAAGTTAAAGTTATTTATAGGTATTATTGTAGGCTATTGGCATAAGTAATTCTTTGATGAAGATCTGATGAATGGCTTTGGAAACAGGTAAATGGAACTCCTCAACAGTTGAAAACAAATCATTGGCAATTGAATAAGTTGTTTGAAATCATCAATTATATGCTATAAGTGAGCCTTGCTAAAACTACACGCTTCAAAAGATGGTTAATAGTTGGGGTTAGGTGACAATTCGCCAGCAAAAAATAAAAAACAAAAAAAATATATATATTAAATAATAAAGTCCCAACGAACTCCTAGGAAGATTCGCAACGAGCTCCTTGCCACCTTGCTAGCGACCGGAATCGAACTCGCGCCAACCGCACCAAACCGCCGCTCTGCTCTTGAGGCGAGTACCGAGACCACTCGACCAACTGGTGCTGCGCTGGACTCGGCTAAATAAGGCATGCCTTGCCACAACTACGCTTTACAGATGCTTAGGATGAGTCATACTGACTCTAAAGTGGACACTTTTCTTCAATCTGACATCGGATTCGTGTTCAGGGTCCACGCGGACCCTCAGATATTGATTTTGGAAGCAATCGGTTGAGAAACACAAATTGAAAATACCAGTGAGCAGTTTTTGTAACAGTTATTCAGCTCCATCATTAAATAGGTACTTGTTACAAAACTGTAAAGAAAAGCACTCATCGAGATGATTTTAACAAGCTGAAATTCGATGAGTATACTATTAGCCATCCAAGAGCTCCACTAGCCACCTTCCAGCTCCATCACCAGATCAGCTGGATAATACCATATTATTGTATTGTCATCAGAATCACATGCACCTGCAGAGTCTTTAATGGATATAACTAGGGTTGCCAACCTTAGTGCACGGATTAGCGGGAAATTTGCTACCAAGATGCGGGACGTGGCTATAAAAAGCGGGACCCACCCAGCTGGCAAATAATAAGAAGTCGAAAAATCAATAACAAAAGTAGAATCAATAAGGCAAATAGAAATAAAATGTAATAATTGTGGAATCTTCAAGTCAGCCCCTTTTGTTTACACTTAGTCAAATTATTTGGTAAGGATGAAATGAAAAAAAAAAAAAGTTATAGAACGGCATACTTATTTATTTTTTCGGGTAGGTAAAAGCTCTTTATAAAATTTAAGAAAGCCCTTGAATTCCCCATTCGTAGCTGTATTGTCACAGTTTTTGTACATTTTAGCTTTCGAATCGGAAACGAAAATCTGACAATTAAGTAAACTTTTTCGATGAGTTTACAAAAATAACAGAAAATTAATACGTCTTTAGAACTCTGCATTTAAACGGCATGGTTAGAAAAGTAACTTAAAATTTTAAACCACTTCTTCCGAGTCAACTGAGTTCACACCTACTACCCGAAAGGTGAGCCAGAAAACGGGACAATTGGTGTCCCGCGCACATCTTTGACGGGACGCATCATCATAGGGTCTAGAAACGGGACGTCCCGCCTCTCGCGGGACGGTTGGCAACCCTAGATATAACGCACCCCCGAACGAATAAAGGTGTAAAGTGCCATAACACCCTTTTCACTTTTATTCCATGTTTGGAATCTACAGCCTGCAATAATACACGTCCTAAATTTTTACTACGCAGCTATAGTGCATATTCATAAAATTATACGGGAAGACATCTTTTTTTTTTTTATTAACTATGGGTTTGCTCTTGACCTCAATCCAGTCCTCAGGACGAAGATGGGGTCGTAGATGTAGCGAGCTTACCCAGAATATGCCTATTCACTCGTACTTTAAAGGAATTCGGGTTGTAAGTACTCGGAAATACTGACGCAGGTAAGGCATTCCACTCCTTGGCTGTGCGCATTATAAAAGATTCAGAAAGGCGCTTGGTGCGGATATGTGGGATGTCAACCAAGAAGGGGTGATATCCCGCGGTGCGTCTGGAAGTCCGATAGTAGAAAGGGGAAGGTGGGATGAGCTCATGCAGCTCAAGGGCACACTCACCGAAGTACAATCTGTAGAAGACCGACAAGCAGGCCACTCTGCGGCGGTGGGCTAGGCTATGAAGCTTGGCCTCCACCAGCTTACTATCGCCAATGAGCCTCCTGGCTCTGCGTTCAACCGAGTCGAGTGCGGCAAGTTGATACTTGGCTGAGCCATCCCACAGGTGGCAGCAGTACTCCATACATGATCGGACCTGAGCTTTATACAATACTAAGAGCTGTCCAGGAGTGAAGTACCGCTTCACCTTGTTTAAGATGCCCAGCTTTTTGGCCGCAGTTTGAGCCTTAGACTCGATGTCAGCGCCGAAGTTGAGTTTCGTGGTCAAGCTTATACCCAGAAGCCCAAGACTGTCGGAAACAGGGACAGATGTACCCCGGAAAGTAGGAGTCAGATTAAACGGACTCCTTTTTGCGGTGAACAGACAAGCCTGTGTTTTGGTGGCGTTGAAGTTGACTAAATTATTGTCACCCCACTGGGAGACAAGACTTAAAGTCAAGTTTGTCCGCTCAACCATTTACCTGCGCATTTACCGCTCACCTGCGAGCGTATTTTATCCCCGCTGGCCCCTGCGCCAGATACATATCTCTCCATGATAGTACTGTCATCTGCATACCCAACAATACCTGACACAAGGAGGTCATTGATGTGCAGCAGGAAAAGTGTCGCGGAGAGAACAGACCCTTGAGGAACTCCAGCATCAATTGCCATAAGGTCAGAAGAGCAGCTGTCAATGACAACTCTAATCGACCGTTCTCTCAAGAAATCAGATATCCAGCTGCAAAGATCAGCGGGGATGCCATAAGCGGGAAGCTTGTTCAGCAAACTAGCGTGCCATATCCTGTCAAAGGCCTTCGAGATGTCAAGTGATACAGCCAGTGCTTCACCGTGCTTCTCGATGGCCTCGCCCCAGCAGTGCGTGACATACACAAGAAGATCCCCAGTCGATCGCCCCCGGCGGAAGCCATATTGGCGATCACTGAGTAGATCATTGTCTTCTAGGTATGACAGCAACTTACTGTTAAGTACTCTTTCCATGACTTTACAGAGAATGGAAGTAATGGCGATAGGGCGGTAGTTACAGATATGAGTTTACTATGTAATTTATTTGGCCGCAAAACACGACAGATATGGATTTTCATACAACATTACCGGCCGCTGCACGCATGTATTTGGCCAGTACAGCAATTTTGATTTATCTCGAAGAAGGTTGTCAAAATAATGCTCACATTTCCAAGCATGTTTGAGAAAAATTCATATTTACGTGAGCGCCTTCTAGGGTCAAAAAACGCAGTCACCTTTTCAGTCTAATCACCGGCTATTGAAGCATCAAAACTAATGCAGGGCGCTTTGAAAGGCGGGAGTAGCACTCGCACGAGCGATCAGTGCCGGTTGCGTTCGCTAAAATTAATTTGCGCGGTCATCAGAATTTTTCAAATGTTACTCGCACGATCGATACGTCTCGGGTGTAAAGGGATAGTGCGCGGCTGCCGCGCGAGATAATGCTCGATGGTTTGCCACGCGAAGTCGGTACGCACCTGTAAATCAACAATCTTGATTGTTTTGCCATTTGTGGCACCGCCCAAAATTGTTCGCTTTTTTAACCGACGAAAACAAAACAAAAAACGGTGGAGGTTTTCAAGTCGACGCGTATACAGGGTGTAACAAAACACCCTAGTAATACTTAACTGGGTGCTTCAGACCATCAAACTGAACAACTTTCACTATGGGGGCAACATCGAGAAAAAAATTAAAAAAATCTGTTATCCCATACAAAAGTGCAGCACCAACTCGACTAAAATGTATGGGACAGCAGATTTTTTTATTTTTCTTGATGTTGGCTCCATAGTGAAAGTTGTTCAGTTTGATGGTCTGAAGCACCCCCTTAAGTATTACTAGGGTGTTTTGTTACACCCTGTATATATATATATCTATATTTTTTTTATGTATGTACGCATAACTTTTTACGGAGTAATCTGATTTTGATATTTTTTTTTGTTTAGTAGGTCATACTTCAGAGGTGGTTCCATTTTAATTTGGTGAAGATCTGGTAAAGGGTTTCGGAGATAGACAATAGAACTCCTCAAAGATCGCCTATCATCGACGATTGAAATAAATGATTCGTGTTCAAGTTTTCTTTTAGGTCATACTTCAAAAGTGGTCCCATTTTAATTTGATGAAGATTTGGTAAAGGGCTTCGGAGATAGACAATAGACTCCTCAAAGATCTATAGCATATCATCGACGATTGAAATAAAAGATTCGTGTTCATGTTCCCTTTACATGTCCAACGGATATGTTAACCCAATATAACACCAACGCTGAAAATTAAAAAAAAATTTTTTTAACAAAGTATGAATACTGACTTCAAAACTCAAAAAGTAAAAAATAATAAATATTACAGCGGATGAATTTTACGTTAGCATCTATTAAGAATATCATTTTGTTTTATTGTAGTCGGTGTCAAGCCTAGCCAAAAAACTATTGCAAGCTCAGTCTCGAATCGTACAGGCTTGACAGCGACTTCGATAAAACAAAATGATGAATTCAATTCTGACATTACTAATTATGATTAATTTAAAATTGAATACTTGTTTAATATTGAATATTTATGAAATACGGAAAAAATATGTAAATTATGAATTTTATATTGACTTGTTGTTGTAAATTTATACTCAATATTATTCTGTGTTTTATATGTAACTTATTAGGTTTTTCTTTAGCTTTTATTTCAAACACAATGTAATTTGTATATGAATAAATAAATATGAAATAATATGAAATATGATATTCTTATAGATGCTAACGTAAAATTCATCGGCTGCAATATTTATTATTTTTAGGTACTTTTTGAAATTTGAAGTCGGTTTTAATTTTTTGTCAAAAAATTTTTATTCAGTACAAAATCTGTTGGTATATTTTAAATAAAATAGTCTAAATTGTAAATATTAAAGCAATTTTTATTACAGTATTTTTTTTTAATTGTAGTGTACTTTCTTTGTACAGTGGGAAATAAAAGTATAAAATGAGAAAATACCTAAGCTAAACTCGCAAGTAGGGCTTGCATTCGAATATTCGAATATTCGAATTATTCGAATAAAAACTCTGTTCGAATATTCGAAAAGTATAATAAGGTATTCGAATATTTGTTCAGACTCAGAACTATGACGTGTGCAACCATAATTTTCAAATTTCGCGCGCGACATTAATTCTAGGTTACGTTGTTAGGCTCACTTTTGTAAAAGACAGGACTCTGATGATCATAAGGAGGATGACATAGCCTTAATTCATTTGTTTTGTGTCATCACCATCATCATCATGACCGTTATCGGCCTTAGCTACTTTTTACTGATAGTTGAGAGCTGATAGTTTGTGCGCTGTCAGGTGGCTGAAAAATAGGGATTTTTTGCAGTAAATGTGCTTGTGCTCCCAAATTCTACACGTCAGCACCCCTCCGACTAAATTAAGTTCGTCGGGTTCAGTCCAAACGTCGCGCTTGTTCGAACGCATACACTTAAGTGTTCATGGTGTGCCTCCAAAGTGGCCGGTCTTTAGCCACTGTCTCCCAGCTTGATCCGTCAATCAACATCACAACTCTTCGTGTGATGCTTCAGCACACCGCAAGATTTGGCCGCCTTGTTTCCATTTGCCCTCTTGCAGTTCTGAGTACAAGATGTACTTCGCAACTCTGTCATTCACACGGACATACGGGAAACATTCCCACACCACTGCAATTGCCGCCTCATCAGATATTATGCCACACTCAATTCCGCTGATATCTGCAAGAGCGCTCTGTGTTTCTGGAGAGCCTCGGTCAGTTCCTCGTTGTTATCGTCGAACAAGTCCTCCTGCTTAATACGTTTCACGCCCAATGTTTGCAATACTTCGTTGGCCAAATTCGACGAAAGTGCCTACCAAGTATTTTTAAGACATCGCCACTTTCACCACCACCCTCAATTTCCAGCGTCAGAACCATGTTTCCAACCACCCGAATAAAAGTCTCGTTGGATCTAGGAGTTTTCCCACATTAAGTCGTAAAGGTTTCACTCTTTGAGACCTCTGAGGAGGATTAAGATGGTGCTTGAGCTTAGTCAACACAATTCAGTGGTCACTCCAACAGTTAGGAGTCTTGCATAACCCGAGAGATATGGATTTGGGAGATAATATCTCTTTGTCTGACGATAACGTAGTCAATAAGATGCCAATGCTTGGACCTTGAATGCATCCGTGTGGTCTTGAGCTTGGCAGGTAGCCTAAACATTGTGTTGGTATATCTAATTGAATTTGATCACAGAGAGAGAGTAACAGAAGGCAATTCAAGCAGTTCATGTTACCAACATTGTGGCTTGAAGTAGCTCTCGCGTTAAAATCGCCTTAGGTATATGAGTATCTTCTCCCTAGGATGGATCCCATAAATAAAACACCGTCAATAAAGAAGTAACGCGGTCCGAGATGTGCACGGGATACTCCTCCAGTTGTCTAGCAATTCAGTTTTTAACTGAGAAAACAACACCAGACCGCCTGAGATTAGAAGCAGGGGTTCCCTTTCAGAAGAATGTATATCCGCCCCCTTGCTCCACTAGCTCCCCCTCGTCAGCCTGGTGTGTCTCACTGAGAGCAACGATGTCGACTGTGTCGACACCAAAGCTACTATGGCAGTCTTTGGTTCCGGGCAGATGTTGCCTTTGGGGAGAAGGAGGATGCGCACTTTCCATGCGCCAATCGTCATCTTCCGAATTGGTAATTTGGTACGTGATTTTTTTCTTGTTGCCGTTGATGTTTGCTTTCGACCACGAGTGAAGATGCTGTAGAAAAGGGGCGTAGTTACCACTTCCAAATAGTGAGATATAAGTATTTAGCGCTGTGTGGGGGAAGCAGTGTGCCTTCTTCAATAGGGCTGCTTCGTCAAGTCATAAGATTTCGTTTTCATTTGGAGAAATTAGACTATGTAAGTCAGATATTGGCAATTAACAACATTGTTACTTAAACTGGTTAAAACTTTGTCAATATTCGAATATTATTCGAATAATTCGAATAGTACCTAAAAAAAATCGAATAATTCGAATATTGGAAATTATCGAATATTTGCAAGCCCTACTCGCAAGACGATCCCTTTTCAGAAAATGTAAGTATCCGCTCTTGGATTCAAGGAACCCTACTGTTTTCCACGAAACCCTAAGATACACTTTGGGAACCGCTTACCTCTTAGGATGCCTCACTATGCGCTACAGAAACAACTTTACCTACATCAGTTTAGCAATTCGTAGCACCACGAGTCATTTTGGTGTTGTCCTACTGAAAGCTATATTCGTGAACTGTGGCACTATGATGGAACTATCATTTTGCCTACATAATTTACAATTCAAAAATAAATTTACAAATTAGTTATATCTACAATAATCACAGCTATTATTTACAATTTGAGCAATATTAGAAATATTTATATAGATATTAATACAGAAAAAAGCCGGAAATGTTGTAAAATAAGACGTGAAATTTGAAGAAAAGTTTGACATAGGTCTTACCTCTACAAGCGCTGCCGCGCTTCTAAAATGGCGTATCGCATCGGCAAAATGGCGAGACGCTCGAAATTTCGTAGATATTTTGGAATTGTGTTGAAGTATATAAAGTAAAGTAAACGAAATATACCTAGCTGCCAAGCTTATGTTATGGCCAAGATAATAGTATATTTTATTTGCGTAAATACAGTTTCTTCTAGATATAAAATGATATTAAAAGTAAGAAAGAGGGGTAACTTCGGGATGTTTTTCTATCCAGCCAAATTGTTCCAATCGTGTACTGAATAACCTTCCTGCCTAGGATATATCCCCAACTATAATATATATTTCATTCAAATCAAAATTATTACATTTTGAATGGAAAAAACGTAATCGAAAAAGCGATTTTTTACGAGTTTATAAACTCATTACGCCTTAAAATAGCTACTCGGGCCAAATGTATCGTGTTGATAGTTGTTTAGTTTGGTGAACTATAGCACCCACTTAGGTATGTAATGTATGTAAGTACACAAAAAAACATAAAAGATGTTTGTTATACCTACAGACTGTAAAGTCTGTATAACAAACATTTTTTTTGTTTTTAAGTATCCTAGATATTAATTCAGGACACACAGATGTCAATGACTTTAAGATAACACAATCTCCATAATAACGATTGCAGGTCAGTTACTAGGACGATTTCAATCAGCCAATCAACAGGCTATCATGAATCTAGTGATCTAGTCTACATCTACACTGGTGAGTAGATAACGATATAAAACATTCATGACTTTAGGTTCAAATACTCGTCTTCAATATGTTGTATTATATTGAACAAAGTTTTACTGTTTTAGTAATCGTAACATATTTATTACAGTAGCAACAGCCTCCTGAACGTCGTTGCAAACAAATTTAATAGTCCTCTGATGTAGTCCCTCACACAGAGGACTAAATCCGTGTTGAAATTTTTATACTAACATAGTCTAAGACTTACTAACCGAATTGTACACTAACGTAGACTAAGTCACAATTGTTACTAACCCCAATGGATCAATATTGTCTGGAAATAAATAATTTTTGAATTTGAATTTTGAATTACGAATCTATACTAGGTATGTGAACTATACATACGTTTAGGTGGAGTAATTTTGCAGTTTATTTTTTATAAAAAATAAAAAGTTTGTTACTGAAAAGTTTTTTTGTTGC
The DNA here is from genome assembly GCA_922987775.1 of Agonopterix subpropinquella. NCBI lineage: Eukaryota > Metazoa > Arthropoda > Insecta > Lepidoptera > Depressariidae > Agonopterix > Agonopterix subpropinquella. The sequence continues at coordinate 22,266,953 of OV277708.1, forward strand.
GAATTCGATGTTCCTCCCATAGAGAAAGTTGTTCAGAAATCCGATCAATGCAATGAACATAATAACAAAAAGGCTAGAGCTAGGGCTACGAGTAGACTTCTTTCGTTCGATACGCGGGCTAAGTAGCCACGTGGCTCCACCATTTAGTGGTGGTTTGTTTTTGTGCAAAGACAGGCGCAAGATCGCTTCGTATTTATAACCGTAGTTACAATCAAATGTCATTGAGTTACAATGTCGAATACTCATGCTATTTAAACTTTAAACTAGAATATTAGCCATTTAAATTGTTGATTTTATATTTTTAAATTTTTAGCCCAAAGCCATTCTTATACTCATTGATGGAGCCACAATTTAAAAATTAGAATAGATTAGAACAAAAGTAACAAAGGAATACAAAGAAAATCCATGCCACACACCATGGTGAAATAAAATTAATATTTACTTGGTGTTGAAAGTGGTGCAGTGATGACTTTACAGGCCTAATGCCTCCTAATTGACTGAGAGGGGTACGGAAGAGAAAAGGGGGAGGGGGGGAGAGCTAACAGCAGCTCATTACGTAAATCACGGCCGTGTGTGACTAGTGACTATTCGAGTTGTAAACATTTGAGTTCGGGTCGCGAGTCAAGATTTACTCGCGAGTCTACGATGTACTTACCTACCTACATAGTATATTAGCTGACATACTCGGTGCGTACCAAGAAATAAATACAATATTGAGTTCAGATACTTACATAGTACCGGCACGTACACCTACACAACCTATGGGTAACCATTTTTCTCATACGCGGCGGGTATCTGAGTCGGGTACCGGGTAATTATCAGGCAGAGTACCGGTACTCGTCTGGAGCCGATACCCAGCTACAGAAATATCAAGAACCGCTTAGTACCTACCGATACAGAACCTGGAGAGCAATCGCGCTAAATCGGCGATCGCGAGAAGCTTTCTACCGGAACGGGTTCAGAACAGACTCTAATTCATTAAGCGGAGCTCGTAAAACTTAGCTCAGCGAATAAAATGATTTATTAACTTTTTTATTTTGCGCCGCCCTAAGGCAAACTTAATTTATGTTTGTTCCGCGCCGTAATTGAAAACCAGTACCTACTGTTGTGTCTACTCTCTAAACAAAGCTTCTTTATTAATATTTTATTAAAAATACCTAAGTAGGTAGGTATAGAGTAAACAATCTCCAGTTTGGTTCCTTAACATTTTATTCGGTTTACTTTTGAATTTAGATTATCTTTTTTAGGGTTCCGTACCCTACCCAAAGGGTGAAAATGGGACCCTATTACTAAGCCGTTGTCCGTCCGTCCTTCCGTCCATCTGTCTTACTTATTTAGGGCTGTATCTTTCGAACCGTAACAGCTAGATAGTTGAAATTTTCACGAAATGTGCGGTATGATAGCGGATTTGCAAAATTAAGGGGGGTCCTCAATTCAATTCAATTCAATTCAATTCAATTATACTTTATTGCACACCAAAACAGAATATACATTTGAATAAAGATAAAGAATTACAATTAGGTACAAATAAGGCGGTCTTATCGCTAAAAAGCTAAAGAGCGGAATGCTAATGTAAAGCAGGTCCCTAGTTAAATAGTCTAACTTTGTAGAAAACTAACACCTTATAGAATTTCTGTTCTAAAATAAATCACAGAGTACTATAATAATGAATGTTATTTTTATTTTGATTCTAATTGATTTCGAACCTATGATTTTGATCCTATGATTGCGCACTTAGACATCGTAGGCATCCTTTTTTTTAACCTAAAATTGAACTTAAGAAACATTATACTTACGGTAGTAATTATAGTACTCTGTGGTTATACTAAACTAAAGTGAACCCACTGAACGGTGAGTAGCATCACGCAAGCGATACATAAAATGCAAAGTGTCTGAACTGCAATCCGCTCGGATTGCGGACGACTCCCATCCCGGACGCGTCGCGTCACTCTAACTTTAATTAAACCAACTTCTGACGATGACGTTCCTCAAGATTATCCCGACACGTGCCACGTGCGGTCGACTGACTGAAAAGTCAACTTTAAAGTGATAGGAATAGATGTGGGGCTGAATGTAAAGTTGTGTTGGCCTATCAACAGTTGCAGCGGGCTAATAATGAAACAAGCTGCTCGGTAGCAATCGCTAGTATCGTTTATAGTGCACTCTGTCCGTATGTCTATCCATCGATTAGTTTATTACAATTGGTCCGTGGACACATGTAGAGTTACATGAATTAATTTAAATATTTTGAACGTTGAATAATTTTGTATCAAAAGGGAATCGAACCCATAACCTACCTATCAAGAACTATGCTTTCATCCATTAGAGCTAACGACAGAAGAATAATAAAATAGAAATACCGAATGAACGTTATTTTACAATGTATATTACGTACATAAGTTCTCGTACATTGCATGTCATCCATGCGGATTTGAACCCAGACCCTCATGATTGAGTATCTACCTCTCCGCAACAAACCGCCGACTCTCTATACGCAAATAAAACATCAAATAAACATTACGTAATGTAAACAGAAAAATCTAGCATAGCAAAAAGGTTACCTAGCTATATGATTTGTTTTGAATTCTCCTTAATTTTCCTTATTTAATGACTCCATTTTGTTTTGTTTTGCCTTTGTCAAGTCATAATTTAAATAGTAGGTACCTAACATTATTCGAAGTGTTTGTTAAAATAAATGGTTTTTTTTTGGTTTTGGTAAGATTGAGCAACATATTATCTACCGCAATTTCTATGGGTGGAAACTGTTTTGGCTAATTCATTGATTGAGTTTTGTAATTTAAGTTGCTAACGCTGTATGTTTCTCTAATCCAATAAAATAAAAGTAAATAAAATATTTAAATAGTCAATAACATTGACGTAGAATACTATGGACGTCGCGCCGGGTCTAGTACAAAATTCTCCAGAAAAGTGTCCAAGACTAAACTACACTAACCTAAGTATATGTAGTAACATATACAAACTAAAAACATCGAAAATGCAGAAATTCTCCCACTATCGGGGGCACGGCGTGCGCCGAGTGCCCGCGCGTGCTCATATATCGGCCGATCTAACGAAGACTGCCCCGTAATTGGTTCTCTTTTTTCGTTTTGGTACTCTTTTAGTTCGGACACTTTTAGGCGCAAACCCTACGTCCAGTAGTTGGTAAATGAATGGTTAATAATGTATATTAATTTCATAATAGCTAATTGTGAATGTAGAAATAATAAGAGTCGGTAATAACTCACGTGTAACAATGTAGCCGGCAATAATGGAGTTTATAATAGGTTCCCACCTCGCACCTCGCACCTCGCGCCTCTCGCGACGTATCGCGCTCTTCATTGGTACTCATACACCACGTTATTACATATTCGGGCTAATACTATACAGGGTGTTAATTGAGTTGCTACCTGTATTACACAGGGTGATTTAGTGTCGATAACAGAGCATGGGTACATACAAAATATGTACTTTTTTGTCAAATGGTGGCTCAAGATGTTTCCTTAATTAAATATCGTCCTTAATTGTTGTCTGTATTAAACTTGGCTTTAAGTATACATTAAACATTAAGTAATTATGATTAGGGCTTGTATACAGGATTTTAGGGTAATCAGTTGCATTACTTTAAGGAGTGATTGTATTGGACTTTACATACTAAATGGTATGAAGGTAAAGTCAACAAAATTTTCTGCGAATTTCCTTTCTTTTCTTTTGACAAAGTTTTTCAGTACCGTTAGTACAATCACCTATTAAAGTAAATGCAACTGTCTACCCTAACACCCTGTATAAGTTAATAATTATCAGTTCCATGCGAACAACCAATTAATTTATGTCTGTCTGCTTTTGAGGACACCTGACTGGAGTGCTACGCCGTAGCGTTCCGTAGCGCATTACTACGCGCGTAGCAAACTTACACGTAGCTACTTGTTTGACGCCTTTGATCTGCAGCAAGTCTGCAGCGCATGCCGTCATCGTCACCGCGCGTATTGAATCCGCGCAGCGTAGGGTTGTCACAAACCTCGAAGTAAAATTATTATTAAATGCAGAATTTAAAAAATTACTCTCCCCATTGAACTTTGTTAGATTATGGCAGCCAGATCTTAAGCTATAACTACAACTACAGTAAGAATTATATTCAAAATGAGCATTTACCCGCGACTTCGTCCGCATAAATTATCCGATTATAAGTCAGATCATAAGCTATCAAACAAAGAAGTTTCATCAACATCGGTTCAGTAGTTTTTGCGTGATGCTCGAACAAACAAACACACAATAAACAAACAAACAGACAGACAAAAAATCTAAAAATTTGTGATTTGGAATCAGGGACATCTAAAAATCATATCGTAATCTTTTTTTTGTAAATATCTTCAATGTACAGACACACTTCTGTTACAGTTTTATAATACACGAGCTTTTTCCCGCGACTTCGTCCGCATAAATTATATACCAGATTTTAAGTCAGTCAGTTTTTTTGTTTGATAAGCTATCAAACAAAAAAAGTTTCATCAAAATCGGTTCAGTAGTTTTTGCGTGATACTCGAACAAACAAACACCCAAACAAACAAACAAACATACAAACAAACAAACAAACAAACAGACATACAAAAAATCCAAAAATTTGTGATTTGGAATCAGGGACAGGTAAAAACCATGTCGTAATTTTTTTGTTGTAAATATCTTCAATGTACAGACACACTTCTGTTACAGTTTTATAATAGTTTAGATAGTTTAGATCGATAATATAAAAGTTTTTTACGGCCATTATTGTTGAGGCTATGATGAACATTCCCAGTGAAAGTGATCAGGATCCTAAAAATATGGTTATCACTCTTATTGCCTTGACACCATCCGGGTGCAAAAATGTTGCTACCGTTGATTATCTATACCCTCATATGTTTAGGTAATAAATTATATACCAAATTGTAGCTAAATTACATGGTATAATGTAATTTATGGTATATGGTGGTATATGAAAAAAAATCTTTTTTTCCACTGGAATACATTATCATTCCCTAAACATATACAGGGTTTTAGGGTATACAGCTGCATTGCTTTAGGAGGTGATTGTACCCATCATACTGAAATTTTTTGCGAATTTCCTATAATCGCTTCTTAGCGATAAGACCGCCTTATTTTGTGCCTCTTGTATTTTTTTTTCTCTGTATTTTACTGTTTATATTTTGGTGTAAAATAAAGTATATTTGATTTGATTTTTGATTTGATATGTTTCTTAAAGAAAATGTACACAACGGGGTCTTAGACTATTGGAAAGGTCTTTAAGAAGCTATACTACAAGTACATATACATAACCTTAGCATAAGAATTTACAGTCGTGTTATGTTGTAGAGTTTTTGGCCGCATCTTCTCTACAGCGACAACACGTTCCGGCGCGGACGGGACGGACACAATGCTAATGTCCCTGCACTTAATTATCAGCACGTGGGCTCACAGCACACGGAAACAATTTACATCACGCGCCGGACCGTCCGGCCTCGGCACGCCGGACCTGTTTACAAACCGGACAGTTAGAGTTAGTTATTTCACACACGTCTATATTACATACATATTGTGCGTTGGCGCAAGCGATCGAAACTATTCATTTGTTTAGTTAAAATTGTTAAAAACTGAATCATAATTTAATTTGCTTAGTTATTAATTTTATTATAATGCAGGTATAATTGTTAGCATTAGAATCAAATTAAAGATTGAAAAATTTTGTCTCGGGCGGGACTTGAACCCGCACCCTTCCAAACCGGGGAAGTGCGTTATCCAATTTCGCTACCGAGTCCACGCGTCAAGTCCCGCCCGAGACAAAATCAATCGAAAAAAAAAATTCAATCTTTAATTTGATTCGAAATAGCACAACATGGCTGTTACATGTTTAAAATCCATAATATTTGAAATTGTTAGCATTAGGGTTACGACATATTTTTCGACGCCGAACAATGGCAATCGGTGGAAATCGACGGCTTGTTCATGCAAAATACTATACATATACCTGGAGTATAGACTGCCTTAAAAGCGGTGAAACATGAAAATGGTCCTTGGCGGTCAGTAACGTTCAACCTCCTTTCGTATTGTTGATCGTCGTTATTGTGGTCGTTATTGGTTTGTCTCTTTCTAATCCGAAGACGAAAATAAAAAATAAAAGAGTTTTTATAAAAAAAAAATTCTAACAGAAAGGGACAAAAATGGGGACAAACCTAACATCGACGCGACACGTACGAAATAAAGGTTGAACATCACCGACCGCCCCACGGCCAATTTTCGTGTTTCCATGCTTGTAAGGAGGATTGGTATCCTTTATCATTCTAAATCCATGATTTATACCTACTTAATTTAACTTTAATTTTATTTTGTATGAACATTGTACCGGTCGCTCTCGGAATTTTTCACCAATGTGAACTGTAGCTAACCCTATTATAGGCCTTGGTCTTTTTGGGTTGTAACTGCAACAGCAACACCTACATAATATTGACTCTTACTTGATTCTCTTTTTTTAAGATGTATAAATTGCGTCTTGTATTTTTGTTGTCTTACAAATAAATAAAAATAAATAAAGCACGATTAGTATGGGACGCGCGTTCGGCGCGAGACTTCGACTGGTCAACTGTATTATTGAAGACAAAACTCTGATTCTCCAGCCTCTTCCGAGCTCACGTCAGGAACCTATGAGAGTAGCCGTCGATGGATACGTGTCGTGGAGGACATCATCATGAGATGATTTCTCACAACAGCTAAAGCGACCGCTTACTTAAGGATTGAGTGAGAGAGAGACATTGACTATATGAATATATGGGAAATCGTTCGCCGTCGACGCGGCTGTCAACACGATGACCGGCGACGGTTTCTCATACTAAACTTAGATCTAAGATACTAAACCTACTTTTTGTATGGGCCCGCCGTCGGTCGCCGTCGGTCACTGACCCTTATTAGAAAAGCGCGAAATTTTGGAGTGCATGAGTGTATGCGCTAAATACAAATGTTTCCTGATGCACGCATGGTTTAATTTGGCTTGCATTATATTTAGTAGTATGTTTTTTTATAAATAGCGCGCTGTATGGAAGTGATAGCGTTCTCTTAGTACCTTGGGTTGATAACTTTAATACAAACATTCTCCCATTATATTAATTGCCTTTTTTCTACCTTCCCCTCCGCTCACCCGCGTGCCGCGCTTCACCCCCGACTTCGCCCTCTGGGACAAACAACCCTTATCTCGTTCAAATTTAAACGACTTCATTACAAGCGGCAATGAATGTTTCATTTATACTGGAACTGTTAAAAAGTCAGCTTTTTGTTAAAGATTGCTTCTCTCCTTGAATAGTAATGTCTACTGTAGAGAGATCGCTTGGCAAGTGGCGCTGGTTTTGTTTACTTCTTTACTCTCGCTAAGAAAGAGTTGAAAGCAAACAGTAAGGCTATGATGATGAAGACGACGCAAGTAAGCTTTTAATCACATTCACACAGATACAGTCACACACACACACACAAACTCGTGGAAAGACTTATCTTATCTGTCCGCAGGGTATCCCACACTGCACTACGCTAGTTCGTTGTCTCCACTCTAGAACTTAGACACCCCATTGGTAATCAGTTCTTGCCACCAAGCCATTGCCACTTCAGCTTGCTGATTTTCCGAGCTATATTCTCTGACGTATCACCCCTTTCCACATGTGATCTCTCAGAAAAAGATCGAGCATAGCTCTCTCTTTCTCTCTCTGTCTATAGCTCGCTGAGTGACTTTGAATTGATGAACTAGTCCTATCGTCAAGTTTCACGATTAAACTCTAGAGTAAAATTTATATTTTATAATCGCGATCAGCACACGTACTGGCTGTGATCGCTCAGTTTGGGCCGCGCAAGTTGCCTCATCGCAACAACTAGTCCGATATAACGAACGAGCCGTCTTCATCCAAACTTCTACTTAAACTGGAGTTTAAACTTTTAATCTATAAGTGCTTGAAAAAGCTGCAAACTAGATTTCAGCGGCTTCTTTGGGGTTAAAGCTTGATTAAATAAATTAGGCCACAACCACTTTTGTTCTTAATTTTAATTTTTATTTCGAAAACGGTTTCTTTTGCATTGCTTTTGGGATGCGCCCCACAAAAAAAATCATAAATGGTCTCCCAGCTAACTGTGAACTTATTATGACCGTCACAATAGGTGTGCCTGACGAAGATTGAACGTTCGAAGTCTGAAATCAGTCGGCAGATGTATTTTTCTACCAACATAAAAATATTTATTTTATACCCTTTAAATTATTGAAGTTAATGCTATCTAACGAGGTATTTTCTTCGAGTAGGTTTGCAGTTTTGTATCGAACAGCATATTTTTTGTGTTCCGTACCAAAATTGAAAAAAACGGAACACCCTTGGACTCACCTACCCATGTACCCATAGAGAACGTTGTTCAGTTTGATGGTGTGAACATACCTACTCTTAAAAACCGTCAGCATACTAAGAAGGAGCATACTAAGATACTATAGCTTCCTTAAAATATGCAAAATATTTATGTTGTCCTGTATACATGTAGGTACCTATAATAAACACAATCAATGTCAAACAAGTATCAAAATATTCCAAAGTAATCATAATAAATGTTCGGTCGTGATTATAAATAAAGCGTTTAACGGCAAAGTGTTGGAAAGAGAAACAATAAACGTTTACGGGCGCGCTTGAATTAGGGACGTAACGTCATTGAGCGTTTAAAAGTTGTTCTATATCAATAACCGTTTGAATTGATGGCGAACCGCTGTCGTGTCGGTCGGTCGGTCGGTCGGTCGGTCGGTGCTGCCGGGTAAGGTGCCCAACCGACTACGAATCGTGTAGTGTCTACAAATTTGAACTGGTACCAAAAGTACAGCTTCTGTACCGTCCATGACTCGGGTACATATTCATCATACAAAATATATTTGTCCCTTACGGGATTCAAACCCGCGACCCTCTGGCAAGTTCACTACTGACTGAGCTATAGCAAATCGTACCGGTTCCCAAAAATTCAAGTCAGGCCTTGGGCTGCCAATTTTTATAATAAAATTAAATTAAATACTCATTTACTCGTACAGTCCCAGCAGCATCCTTAAAGCATTGTTACACTGGACGCGCAGTACATTGTGGGCTCGTCGCGTATATGACACCCACAGACCACTCGAGTAAAAGGATTCACAAAAAGCTCTAAAGAGCGTCACCTTTACTGGCGTCGTACATCGAGTGAATCTGCGGGCGAGCATATTGCTTCTTACCGCCAATGCCCTGCGCTCCCGCTCTATATCTTGGTCGTCCTTGAGGTCACTCGTCACTAGGTGGCCCAGGTAGGTATTTAAACTTGTCAACCAGCTCTAGCGCCACGCCGCGCCGGCGAGGCGTACCGGAGGCACACGATCGATTCACTCTAATTAGAGTTATATTTTGAACCGTGCGCCTTCTTCTTATCGTGTGGGCAGAGCCCTGGTGTCAGAGTTTTTTCAGACCACCTTACGGCCTCTGACGTGGTTTTTATGTAACGACTACTACCACCAGAGATAGTAGCCGGACCAACGGCTTAACGTGCCATCCGAAGCACGGAATCATTTTTCTTTTCGGACAATCAGGTGATTCAGCCTGCAATGTCCTAACCAACTGGGGAAAAACGCACAAAGTGACATATCACTAGCCCCGTGGGAATCGAACCCACGACCTCGGTGTCGAGAGCCAATGCTCTAAACCATAAGACCACGGAGGCAGTTACCGTGCCACCGCACAATCGTGCGCCACTGCGTACGCGTATAAATCGCTTTTTATGGAACTTCATTCGAATACTGTACTGTTTGAGTTTCGGTACTACTAGTGAAACGTGGTTGTTCTGAGGTTCCAGAATATCTCTGACTACCATGTGTCGAAAATCAAATAACAGACCCCCTGATCCGTTCACAAATTTTTCTGTTCAAACAGGTTAAGTTATTTTATCCTTCTAAATTAAACATAAATTATAATGTAATCAGAAGAGGACCCAGCCTCCTCGTAACTCACACACAACTAGCACTGGTACTGGGCTGGGCCCAGGGGCCGGGACCACGGGCCGGGACCACCGCGCCGCGGTCGCGACCACACAGACCATGTCCCGATACAATCAGAACGTAATTAGGACGCGTCCTCACCGACCGACGCGCCGTTTTGAACGACTCCATGAAATATCATTTATGTCCAACACCATGTCAAAGAATACTCATACCATTTATTACATTATGTATCCATTTAATACTCCCACAAAACCCCGCTCACGACGTAGCAGTATTGCAGTCAGGGTTTGAAAGGATAATTACCACGATAATTATCACGATAATTATCTTGATACATTTTTTTTTTTTTTTTTTTTTTTTTTTTTTTTTTATTCATAATGGGTTTGCGCTTGGCTTCAGCTCACCTGATGGAAAGTGTAGATGAAGCCGAGGATGTAGCGCGCTCGCCCAGAAAAAGCCTATTTACTCTTCTTTTAAAAATATCCTGATTGTATTTGCTTGGGAAAACAGACGCAGGGAGAGAGTTCCAAACCTTACCGGTTCTCATTATAAAAGAGGATGCGAACCTATTTGTGCGGATTGTTGGAATATCGACAACGTATGGATGGATAAATACACTGGTCAACGTGTTAACTTGATAATTATAAAATTAAATAGAAAAACAAAAAGCTTGCGCTAGCAATGTCACAATCACAATGTGTATCCGTTCACGATTCGAAAAAAGCTCACAAACACGAAATAATTTTCCTCAGTTTTTGTTGATTTTCTCTATTATTTGTTATTCATTGTGATACAAAACGAAAATTCCGAAGACCAGTTGCTGTTTGGTCTGTTCTCTGGATACCTATGAGTAGATTAAAGCAAAAATAGAAATTTTAGAACATTTAGTTAAAAATTTCACTCAAAACTAAGGATTAGCTCGGATAATTATTAATTAAATAAGCCATTTATTTCCGAGAAAATTAATAAAATACATATCATTCTGATTCATTACATAGTTAGTACATTAAACATTATTATTATAAATTATTCATTTTTCCTAACTCACTTCACTCTCGAGCTCGGATAATTATAAAACAAAATAATTATCTTGATAATTTGGAACCCTTATTGCCCTTATTGCAGGATTTTGACACAAAACGCGTGCGAGCAGGCCGGTGCTCCTATAGTAGTGCGAAATTCAAACTTCAAAGACTTTATTGCTGGTGAACAGTATTTTAGATAGAGCTCTCCAATATTTAATTGGAGCGAGAGCATGCAGACCATTTAGGTACTTGACAATTCTACAATTACAATTTCAGAATATCTCTGACTACCCCCTCGGGGACTATAGTCGTGAGCATAATATGCCATTCAATTACGATTTACAATTCTTTAGTATACATAAATATTACATTATAGATTCTTCAGTCCAATACTAAATAGGTATATTGATATATTGTCAATATTAGAGAAGTAAGTACTAATGGTAAAAAATTACAAATAAAAGAAAAAAATTTGGATTATTAATGTCAAAATTACATTCAATAAATTAATATAACAACATCAGTCGAAATTACAACAACAACAATAACAAATGTCCGATAGTTATAAAATAGGTAAAGGAAAAAAATCATTATCAATGTCATCACAATTTGAATGAATACCTACTAGTTTCTATCTATCTCCACACATTTGTAATTAATTATCCTGAGAGTTATAATATTCCTCCAAACCGTAGAATGTTCTATCAATAACGTAAAGCCACAGTTTCATTTTAAATTGTTCTAAAGTTGTACAGCGCCGAGGTAGTTTGTTGTTGCACAAATAAACTGTCGCGATATAGTGCAGTTTTTGAGGATCTATGGATCAATTGGTCGTTACGTCTTAAATTAGTTACGCCCTAGAATAAATTCGAGTTGCGACGAATAAACAGGCATGTTTCATAAATGTACATTGATTTCAATGTAAGAATTTTTAGTTCTCTGAAATAATTTCTGCAGCTGTTAATGCGTTTTAAACTGCAAATACATCGAACACATCGTTTCTGCGCCCTAAACACTGTAATTATATTACAAGCATTTACCCAAAATATCAGACCGTACCGAAGCACAGCTGCGGCCTGACTATGATGTGATACAAGAACTGCCCTTATTAGTTTACGCAGAGCAAAGGAAAAACTATTGACTTTATTACAAACATTTTCGAAATGAGCTTTCCATTTCTTCCAATTTCATCGGTTCGTTTCTAACAAATGTCCGAGTTTAGCTTTAGGTACTAAAATTCCTGGTCTCCTGTTGCGACGCGAACCCTCGGGGGCACTCAGACCTACATCTGCCTGACACCACGGGGAGTGGCATCCCGGAAGTAACAGAAACTCTCTTTTGCAGGTACGAGTAGCACTAATACACATTCTGTGGTGAAACATTGTACAGGCTGCACAGCTACAGTTAGCCGCGCGACCGTGCGAGCGCGAAATAATTCGTGTCGACTAATTGAGTGCATCCACATTACGTCGTGCGTGTAATTGATAAACAGTCGGATTGGCTCTACAATCACTTTATATCGTGTTACAGTCTCTGTTTGTGATGTAATTTACTAAATAATATTGTGTTGGCACCGTAATGACACGTCAACCACCAGGTGTTTTGTTAACATTGTTAACATTATTTAAATATTTTCTAGTCATTAATGATCATAATCGTCTAATTAAGTTTTTGTATGCGTTCAGATTATACAACTGGCTATTACCTATTTGTAACAACTTTAAATAAGATTAGCTCAAGTGGGTGTGCGCTCAAGAAGTCGTGGTTACTACTACGTGTTGACACGTACATACACAAACTGATGAATTACTTTTCGTGCTGGCTAGAACAACCTTCTAAATTTGCAGCAGTAAGATAGAGTTTGCTCACGCAGCGCAGGCAAGATGATGATGAAGTTAAACATGCTATAAAGTAAAGCGGCACAACTGCGTCACAGAACGAACGTCACTCGTTCGCTCGCTGTTTAATTAAGTAGCCGGACCAAGTTCCGACTTCAGTTAGCTAATTAACTTCCCCCGTGTGCTACTGTTTACTGATACTGTACGACAAACGATATTAACGGTTAGATATCATCATCAGTCTATACAGGATGTAACATTAATTGCATTAAGTACATATCAAAAGGGGTACTACAGACCATCAAACTAAACAACTTTCAAAATGGAGCCATTTACAAAATTGTGAAAAAAATCAGTTGTTCCATAGAAAACGTTAATGACTGACTACTCGATCCAAATGCATGAAAGAGCAGATTTTTGTTTTCTATATTCATGTTGGATTCATATTTAAAATTGTTTAGTTCGATGGTCTGAACATCTAAGGTCTGAACCACCCTGTTCAGTACGTAATGCATTTTACACCGTGTATACGTCCCACTGCAGGGCACAAGCCTACTCTCAGAAAGGGTGTATCGGCGTTAGTCCACCACGCGTGCCCAATGCGGATTGGTAGACTTCACTTAACTTACGCATCGAAATTTCTTCTTCAGCGTATGCAGGTTTCCTCACAATTTTTTCCTTCATCGTTTCGTACATAAGGTAGAAAAACTGATTGGAACATGACATGTCGTCCATGCGGATTTGAACCCGGACCTCAAGTTTGATTTTCCATACCTGTATGACGCGCCCTAGTCTTTGTGTTTTCCTCTGGGAAAGAGGCGTGACGTTATAAATAGACATACTTATTATCCCTACTGACGTTTTTTGAGCATACGCAAATGACCGATCTAGGAATTTAAATCTTTGAACACAACTATATTTATGTTTACTAAACAAAAAGTTTCAGAGTATCGCTGAGTTTTAGTTTCATTATTAAACTGTTAGCAACTGTGACTTTGTTCCAAACTTGCTCTTGCCCGCGACTTCGTCTGCGTGGTTTTTACCTCGGCCTGCTGCACCGCTTTACGGGTTGATATTCGAAAAGTACTTACTTTCTTAGTACCTCACTTCTAGGTACATCTTCTGAAGAATATGAAATCTAAATTTCTTTTTTCTATCTTTAGCGGTTTAATCTTCAAGCAATAGAAGATTTTGGAAAGTTTGAAACAAGTAATGGAGTGGTCAAGGTAGACTTTTGTTTGTTCTTTATTCTAATAATTTCTAGAAGATATACAATTTTTTTTGTTCAATTAGTTTTCCCATAAGGAGTAAGTATTTCTGGAAGTAATTGCAATAAGCGAAAATTCCTTCTTTTTTTTATTTATTTAATAATAAGTTTCGAAATATATTTCATGAATAAATCTGAAGGGTCGGTAGACCAAAAATGTTGTGGCTCTAGAACCTGAAGGAGTAGAAAGATATATACCATCAGCGTCGGAAAGCGGTTTTGTCTCGCGAGTGATAGACGGATATGCGGAGTTGAATTCCAACTCTAGTAGTGGATTCCCTTCCCAACACATAGTGTACATTGTCTAGCTCAGCGTCGTCTTACAAACGTCATCGACCACTCAAGCCCTCACCAGACGCACGAGATCAAGTTATCAATGTAACGCGGACAACAGACAATGCGACAGGTATCCTAGTAGGTAGGTACAAAGCTCCAGACGGCCCACTACGGGCATTTAATTGATTGACGCGCCTAGTATAGGGTTACCACATGAACATGATAAAATAAATCCTTGCCCGACGTATTGCACCTCTGGTTCAACTTAAACAATAAGCGGGTCTATGATGCTGGTTGGCTCATCTCTTCATCAGTTTGGCAACTCAATCTCAATGATATACCATCAGCATCGACTAGACAGAAGAGAAATAAGTAGAATTTATGTAAATATTGAATGCAGTTTAAGGATCATGTGGAGCATATGCTTTGTGAGTGTGATGACTTGGCGGCAAAAAGCATGTGCCTCCTCGGAGATGGATATCCAAAACCGGGAGATCTTAGGTTTCTTCCCCTCAATGGTATTGCCTCCTTCATTGACCATGTATTTGAAGGGTGAAGAATGCAAAAAGTATTGGGGCTAACACAAAAGATCCCACTGGGTCGGTCATAAAATAAAAAATACGATAATGATAAAATGTAACGTTCTTCCCTTTTTGATTTATTAAGATATTTTTGGTAAAAAAAATTATGTAGCTTTGTATTCTTGAGGCAAAAGAAGTGTATCAGAATCGTAGCATAATGCGGGCAAAAATGCGATCCGTAGTCTCTGCCTGCCCCCGAGGGATAAATACGTGATCATAATTATTTGTGTAAGTAAGATTTCTGCTCCGCTACATGATAGACTACCGAAATTTTGGATATATCCGGAAAATCGCAGTAGTCAGGTAGCCCTAAGCGCACGCCGGTCATCCGTCCATGCTAGCCGCCCCGCCGCGCCGCTCGCGCTGCACTACACGCCGTAATTACCATAATAGAGAGCACGGTCCGTGAGGTTAGATGAAGTCATTGACTTACCAACTACTGGACGTCGGGTCCGCGCTCAAAAGTGTCCGAACCATAAAGGTATCATATAGAGGAACTGACAGCTGAGAGAGCGAGATGTACCTAGCGGCGCCACTGTATAATAGAAAGAGATACATGACGCGAGGCAATAGAACCGTTTTTAGGAACTTGTCAGCACAATCGACTGGGTAAATATTCGTGCTCTGTGAATAATTAGTGAATCTAAAGTGAAGTCATAGATTATTTTGTGGAATATACTAACACTATTTCGTTAAATTACCTACGATTTCACGTTAGATTCACAATTATACACAGAACTCGAAGTTTTAGGGTGCCGATAAGTGCCGACTAATGCACAAAAAACGGTTTCATTTGACAATTCATGTCAGTTACTCTATTCCGACAGGTATAATAACTTTATGGTCCGAACCAAAAGAGCACTCAAACGTAAAAAAGAGAACCAAGTCTTCATTTGGTCGACCCATTACGCGCACGCGCGGGGGCGCGGCGTGCGCCGTGTCGCGATGGGGGAGTGGATTGAAAAAGAATATCAGCATTTTCAATGTTTTTAGTTGGTTTAGATAGATGAGATGATAGATAGACAACCAATTTATTTGCAAAAGTAACACACACATAATATTACAGGTTTACACGACACGTACATACGTAGGTTTGTGTAGTCTAGTCTCGGGCACTTTTTTCGACAATTTTGTACTCGACCCGGCATCCATGGTGTTCCACGTCAATGGATGAGGTGCACACACGCGTGCCGTGTGTGTACGCTGCTCCGTCTTGGCATGTCGAGACTATGAAGGGCTATTGTGTAACGAGCAAATTGATAGTCGATATTGAATTGATGCGCATTTTGGATTGTCTTGGTGATTAGCAAGTGAACAATAACACAATATAACTATAATTATGCAATAGTTGTTGCCCACGACTCCATCTGCGTGGACTTATAAAAAAGTATGCTATGTCATGCCAGAACACAATCTATCTTCATGATAAATTTCATCTTAATCCCTTCAGCCGTTTATGCGTGATCGAGTGACAAACATCCACACTTTGAAATATTTTTCTTTCACGATCGTACTTTCGTACAAATTAGCTTATTTTTTTTAAATATACCTATACAACGTGTTAATGAATTAACGCAAAACTAGAAAGTAATTTGTTTGGAATCGAGAGCAGAATCGAATTATCATAGTTTCAACCATAGAGAATTCACACGCCCCCCATGGTTTCAATATAGGAAATTTTTTTCAAAATATTAAATACTTTATTTGCCAAAAAATTTTCCGAATCCGATGTCAACCTACCCCACGGGTACACTACTTACTACCAAAACAAGATTATAAAAACCTCCTCCTTTTTTAAAGTCGGTTAAAAATGTATCCATAAACAATTAGATCACAATAGTCGTTCGATATTTCTGTGACGATACATGCTTGCAGCGTGCCTGATCGTTGATCGCACTGCATACAAACGAACCTGCAGACAAACGAAGTTAGATCCGATATTCTTTTTAATACTACCCAATTTAAGTAAAATAATTTTTTAAACACGATCTAGATCTTAACCTCTGTGCCTGTAGTTTGTCAGATTTCCGTTAAAATAAATGCAGTTTCAAGGTTTTTATGGAAATCTTTGAGCTACTGTACATTTTCCACTATACGTGTAGGTACATTTCAATGATAATTTGAAAAACCACAGACACGAAGATCTAGAAAGAGTTTTAAAAATCGCATTGGCTTTAATTGGTTCTTATCCGAAATATAATTAAACTTGGTTGGTATGGAGCGCGCTAGAGGGCATATCCTCATCAGCCTACAAACATGTTATTTAAACTAAAAACTGAAAAACTATATCCAAACAAAATTTTACAACAACAATGTTTACGAATTAGTTGTTGAAAAAACAAAAAATCCTTATGCCAAAATAATTTCTTTTTTCCACTCCGGAAGCCCCAGTTTTCGTAATATCCAATAGTAAACTGTATCTGGGGATAACCACAATGTAAATAATACTCGGCGATTTACCAACCAATAGGGAACCGCCGATTTGTATATAACAAGGGGAAAATGCCCAAATAAATCAGTACACACTGAGATTCAAAACCTTTCACTTCTCTTCTCTAACCACCACAGCAATCCTCCTCTCTCCACACGCCAGAGATCTCCAAACTATGTACCTATTGGAATTCAATCTTGTGGACGCAACAATGAACACAGTTATATCGTAGCGACGACGGGCACAAAGCGATATAACGCACGTTACGAGACACGTAGGTAGGAGTATATCGTAGGTTGGGGGTGTGTGTACGACGACGTATTGCCTTCACAAGAGGCCATGATTGCGATGCGAGCGCAGCGTACAGTGCGCCGCTCAAGTGTAACGTTATCAGGTTACTCGCCTCCTCCCGTTAGCCGTCGTCCTTTGTGTCACACACTACCGGAGTACCTACTAATGAGGAACTTATTACATCCATTTACTTATATTTTAAGACAAAACAGAAGCACATACTCAAGACTAAATTTTACTATCAGTAATTTTGCCCAGTTAGGGCAGTTGTGTCGCTACTTTTAAATATGGATTAATATTCTTAGTTTTCGTGCTCATTTTATGTTTGGACTCAGTTAAATTAATAATATTATGTGGAGAAAAAGGAAGATGTAATGGCGTGAGAACTGTGGATGACAAAAGAAGATCTTCCACCTGCTCTTGGAAGGCCACGATCGTAGTTCAATAATTGTCCTATTTGGATCTTGTATCGATTAAAATTCTCTTTCCAACTTCGATAGTCATTTATATCAGCTGATTGACTAATTGTCATGATGTATTATGTCCATAAACTTATATCGTAATATTAAGTTTATGGTTGTATTGTAAGCACCTTTAGCGACGGGATTGTTGCTTAGCTCTCTCGTAGATCTGCTACCTACAGAATTTGTGACAGTGTTTCAACTACTCTTAGTTGCATTTCACGACAGTGTGATCAAGGAAGGACTTTGTCATTCGGTTGTAACTTGTGACAGTCTAGGAATTATTTGCTAATATTATAATTATGAGACATTAAATTGCTGCAGTGCATCCGTTTATTTACTTGGTCTCTCATTGCCTTGCTACAGAATTATTTAGGTAGGTACTTCAGTAACGTTGGAACGTCTTTGTTGCTGTCCACTTAGTGGCTATATATAACATACTAATTTCTCAGAAGACGTATGCTCTCTCGACGTGACGGTGTGGTGGTCACCGGTGAGGGCGATAAGGGAAGATGTTCCACAGGTGTACACCTACAAACTGCGTCAGCTACAAATGCTTGCATCTTATTTACTTTGATCCAAGGTGGTGCCACCTTCCGCAAATAACTACTACTGTAATCACAGAACAACTTTTATTAGAGAAACAACAGAAAAATCTTAAAATAAAAGAAAATTCACAAATATTTCAAATATCGTGCTGTTGTACCGAAACACAATTCAGTCAAACTTCAATAAATATTTTCTAAAAAAAGAACAACATTTCGAGTACAAATTAAACCCATTCCGCGCACTCGTGTATATTACTCGGAGCGCATCGGAAATAACGCTGTCACTTTGTGTGTGTCCCCCCCCCCCCGGCACGTCTCCCCCGCACCCACCCGGAACCCAAGTTCGGATAATGGACGTAAATTCCGGCGCTCGGTGTCGATAATGCCGACTGGATATTATGCAAAAGGCCCCGAAGACGCCACCTCGAGGGCGTTACGTTCCAACTTGGCTCGCATATTCGCCAGATTAAGAGATTAACCAACTTTATGGAATCGGCCACCATCGAGGAGAAGGCGGATTGAATTTTTTGCGCCTAAGTACCGGCAATTAAGTACAGCCGGATTAGAGCGGCTCTTATATCGCCGGCTTCGCGCGCTCCCGCCTGTTCCCGGCCGCTCCCGCCGCTCCCATGGCTTCGCTATATAAATGCAGCTTCCGGGTAGATAAAAGTGTTATGTCTATTCGTAAATGAAATCAAGATGTTGTCGTTTATCCTGTTTCAGCGAATAAATTTTTTGTTGCCTTTGCACCTTTTAGATCTCGACTCTGGATTTCAATTTCGTTGTCTTTTACGGTGCGGCTCTGATTTTATGATCACAGAAATGAATGTGCATTCTCTTTTTGTTTCTAGCTTAGAATAGATCACTCGTGGATGTCAGAAATTGACAGAAATATTGCTACAGCTGCTATATTTGTAGCAATTCCTACTTTTAGCAATTCGGAGTATTCTTAAAAAATCTTGTCACTAGAGATACGAGGTTCCTACAGGCTTTAAATGGTAACGTGGAACGTCGAAAGGGGTGCTGGGTGATGTAGGGCTAGATATTTATGATCACGTGGCACGGACCTGGCGATAAGATCCTAGTTTCAATTAACCGAGTGCGAAAGTTGTCTGTCCCTTGATTAAGGACGCCGCGCTGGTGTGAAGCAGTTGATGAGTGATCCAAGGATGTCACATTATATTACAGAAAATAATTATATTCAAGAAGAACAGACCTTTTGTCGGGTTCTGTAGTCAAACAAGGAACCGAACAAAAGCCACAGTCCAATATATCTGTGTGTCTGTATACTACACTCAATTACTCTCTCTCTTTTGCACCAATTAAAACAAAAATGAAGACTAATTATTGTAATGACCCAAAGTAAGAAAAGATTATAATTATGAAGAAAAACATTCGTTAGACTGCCCCATACAACTTAAAGAAGGTCGACAAATAATTTGCATTTTGACCCGCAAACGGTGCAATTATTATCCCCGCAAACGGCTGTGGAACCATACTATGGGCATGTCCGACATACTGTTGACCGGTTTTTTACACGCGGCTCCTTGTTGATAATCCGACAACGTATCATAACTCGTTGATATGATAGTGTTTATAACACTTGACGGTAATCCGGGCTACGGTCCGGCGCGGTCCGGTCCGGTCCCATCCGGCGCGTTACATAACCAATCTAACTTAGTGCGGGACTTAGGAGTTGAGGGAGCGATCATGCAGCTCCTTAGCGCTGCATCTAGTTACGAATATCTTACAAGTTGCCTGTTCGGAGGACTTATCTATAATACTGTGAACTTTGAATTGTGTCCAAGTTTATTAGATAGTTACTTATGCCGCATAGCTGTTTATAAACAACAGATAGATATTAACTAGTTTGTAGTTTAGGAGCCTTTGTCCGGGGGCTTCGTCCGCGTTGAATTCTATTAGAATTCAAGCATGCAGTTGTAGCGAGGCTTGTCTCTGGCTTTTTATTAAAATTTTACAGGGTGTAACAAAGCACCCTAATTATATTTAACGTAGTTTAGATCATCAAACTGAAAAACTTTCTCAATGGAGACAACGACAAAAACCAAAACAAAATATCTGCTATCAAATGTATGGCAGTTTTGAATGCAAAAGCAGTTTTTTGCGATTTCAAAGTTAGCTCCATAGTGATAGTGGTTCAGTTTAGTGGTATAAACTACCCCTTTAAATATTACTAGGGTATTTTGTTACACCTTGCATCATCACATCATCATCATAGGCATTAACACATTCGCGAACAGTGATAACAATAAAAGTTCTATTGTGTCTCGTTCACTGTCCGCGAATGTGTTAACATCTGTTTAAGCAGTGTTTTTATAGAAGCACTTTTACTTATGGATTTACGAGGTTGAGGCTTGGTTGAGGACGTGTATGCCTTCCTCTCAGGGAAAGAGGCATGACGTTATAGATAGATAGATAAATACAAGTTTAAGGTAAACCTAATGATCCATCACACAACGATTATATAAGTAGACAGATCCCTAAAAGATTATCGATTGATTAAAATTTCACCCCATTATTGGCACCTAGGTGTAAAAGTTTCTGATCGCTCCGAGATATATCGTGGTCTTGATTATGTGTTGGTATAATATGTGTGCAACAGAGGCCCACGATGAGAGACAGAGGCCCAGGCTTTTTCAGGCCAAGCCGGACAGGATATTTTTAGCAATACAGGGTTCTGTCCGGCTGAATAGTTACTAGATTCACACGCAATCACGCAGCGAGAGGAAGGTTGGCAGGTCAAGCGTAGCAAATCGCGCGCCTCCATCGATTTTGATGGCATTTAGGTGTATAGGGTACAAGCAAGAGTTTTACCCTAGACGGAATATTCGGCAATGATATCACTCACATGTCTGTTTAGGGTTCTCCATTTGTCCAGCATTTTCAATAGCTATGTTCGGACTTGATGAAAAATCACCTGGCAACCCTACGTGTGTTGCGAGGGACATTCGCGCCGCCGCGCCGGCTCTTTAATTAACACAAACAAACAATCAAGTCGTGTTTGCGGAAGCGACGCGCTGTTACTACAACACTACTGCAACATAGGTACTGTGTGGACACCGGGGCTGCCGGGGCGGCACCGCGGGCGCGGGCACACGCTCGCGGGCGGCACGGCCACGTGACGACGGCGACTATACGAACATACCTTCGATACTTCATACATCGGGCTCGAAATTTAAAAAAGAATGAATATCTCGATTTGAAAGAAATAGAGCTTCGATTATTGTTGAATGAAAATATATATACGGTCGAATTGAGAAACCGCCTCCTTTTTTGAAGTCGGTTAAAAAGAGATCGATAAACTCTCAAAACCTGATCTGTGTTAAATACGAAAATTCAAAGATTCTTGTAAATAAATTTGTGCACACATTGTGTAAGTGGGCACACGATGTTGGGTTGGTGATTAATGCTCAAAAAACTAAACTTCTACACATACATTCATCTCACAATAAGACTGATCGCCAGCCCACCATCGTTGCCCACGAACACAAATGTTTGCATTTAAATAAAAACACTTGTAAACATAAACCCTATACCCAGGCCCCAAGTTCCCGGTGGCTCCAGTTGTTGCTCTGGCGACGACGGAAGTCGGAGCAGCTCTGGAGTCAGGGGTGCGAAGAATCTCCGGGCGAAAAAAAAAAAAAAATAAAAAAAAAAAAAAAAAAAAAACAGTCTTACCACCGTCAAACGACCAAGGCTTACGATATAATGGACACTGATTTGCTGAATATATTAACCTACAATGTTCGCACACTAATGAAGGATGAACGCTTGATAGAACTGGAAAACGCTTTAAGTAAAATAAGTTGGGATATTGTTGGACTGTCTGAGGTTAGAAGACTAGGAGAAATCACAGAGGAAAGAGATAACAGTATATTTTTCCATATCGGTGAGACCAGTGGACTCCATAGAGTAGGATTCCTGGTTGCAAAGAAGTGGAAGGAAAATATCATGGAGTTCATTGGCTATTCTGAGAGGATTGCTGTGCTGAAATTCAGAATAATGGATAAAAAGACCTTAACGTTGATACAAGCCTATGCTCCAACATCTGAGTCTACTGACGACGCGGTGGAAGAATTCTATGATTTACTTAATACAGCTTACGACGAGAATCGAGGCACTTGGAATATTGTTCTAGGAGATTTTAATTCCAAGATAGGAATCAGACAAGAGTTGGACGATGAACACATACTAGGGCCTTATGGTTTGGGAAACCGTAACGAACGTGGAGCCCGATTCGTCCAATTTGCGTTTGGTCAAAGTCTTCGGATTTCGAACAGCTTTTTCCATAAGAAAATGCAACGGCGTTGGACGTGGGTTTCTCCTAACAGCATAATAAAAAACGAAATAGATTTTATACTATCCTCTGATAAAAGTTTGGTAAAGGACGTGGGAATTATAAATAATATTAAGTTCAGTTCAGACCACAGACCACTTCGAGCTAAAATTTGATTTGATTTTAAGATCCATCGGGCAATAATATTTACAAAGCAAATAAAGAAACTATCGAAGTATACACTAGTTAACAATGCAGATAAGTTTAATTTAGAGCTTTCAAACTATTTCAGCAATCTAGAAATCGATGAAACAGAAGATGCACAAAAACAATACGATATAATAACCAAAGGTATTGAAATAGCTAGTAAAAAAATAAAGTCTGTAACAAGAAATCATTATAAACTAACAGCCAGTACAATAGATTTATTAGAAAAGAGACAAAATATTGAAAAATTTACAGTAGAGTATAGAAATATTGATAGAGAAGTCAAACGGAATATCCGAAAAGATGTAAGAAACTATTATACTCATCAAGTTAGAGTAGCACTGGAAAAACATTCGTCTTTAAGAGTTGCCAAGAACGGTTTATCTGGCGGAAAGACTTGGATTACGAAGTTGCAGGATGGCGATGGAAATAAACATGGCAATAGAAATAAGATTATGGAGATATGCACAAACTTTTACAAAAGCCTGTATTCAGATCCATCCGCTCATAATAATATAAAACCAGATTACTACTGCCCCGATACCATCTGTTCAATAACGGAACATGAAGTGCATACTGCTTTAAAAAGTATGAAATACGATAAAAGTCCAGGATGCGATGGCATCACTACCGAAGCACTCAAATTTGGTAGACCCTCCCTATTACCACATATTACAAACTTATTTAACACTATATTAAAGACTGGTCAGCTCCCACATAAAATGTGTCATTCAAATATTATTCTTCTGCACAAAAAAGGCGACAAGAGCGACGTTGGCAATTATCGACCTATCAGTCTGATTTCCCATCTATATAAAACTTTTATCAAAGTGATACAAGCCCGTATAGCTGGTACACTCGACCGACACCAACCGCCTGAACAGGCAGGCTTCCGCCCCTGTTTTTCCACCACAGACCATCTCCACACACTCAATCAAATCATTGAAAAATTTCAAGAATTCCGGAAACCTCTGTATTCAGCCTTTGTAGACTACTCAAAAGCATTTGACAGTATCAAACATTCAGCAATATTTACTGCTCTACATAGTCAAAACATTGAACCAACATACATTGACCTGATTAAGAACATCTACCTAAGTAGCACAGCAGACATCAAACTACAGCGTTCCGGCGAATCCTTCAAGATTGAAAAGGGAGTAAAGCAAGGAGATCCGCTTTCTCCCAAACTGTTTACCAGCACCTTGGAAGAAATATTTAAGCAGTTGGTGGCCTCATGGAAAACAAAAGGTATCAGTGTTAGCGGTAAAAGGTTAACAAACCTTCGTTTTGCCGACGACATTGTCCTTTTTGCTCCATCATCCTCAGAACTCAGCCAAATGCTCCAAGAACTGAGCACTGCAAGCCTGGAGATTGGATTGAAGATGAACCGTACAAAAACACAACTCATGACCAACAGCACGAAACGTAGGGTTGAGGTAGATGGACAGGTCATACAACATGTCGATGAGTATATTTATCTGGGCCAGATAGTCTCCTTCGAGAACAGGCAAGACAAAGAAGTCACCCGTCGTGTTGACAACGCCTGGAAGAGCTACTGGTCGATGAAAGAGTTAATGAAAGGGAAACTTCCACTGTCACTCAAACGTAAACTCATCGACATGTGTATCCTGCCCATCTTAACCTACGGTGCTCAAACGTGGTCATTTACGAAATCTCAGATATCCAAACTCCAGGTTTGCCAAAGAGCAATGGAGCGCAGCATATTAGGTGTCAGAAGGATCGACCGGGTTAGAAACACTACTCTGCGCTCCAAGGCCCACATAGCTGATGCAGGTGTTAAGGCCGCCAAACTGAAGTGGGACTGGGCCGGACATCTTTGTCGCATGCATCCGGAGCGGTGGGCAACGATCGCGACCCAATGGGAGCCCTACGACGGAAGCCGGGGCCGGGGCAGACCAAGAAAGAGATGGCGCGATGACCTGGATGCCCACGAAGCGAAATGGCAACTGATGGCAAAAGATAGGGAAGGCTGGAAAAGCTTGGGGCAGACCTTTGCCCAACAATGGGACGAAATAGGTTAAAAAAAAAAAAAATGTACCGCAATAGAAAATGTAAAAGAGCATATGTACATTGGTCTGATAATAGATGAGTCATTTAACTGGGTCCCCCACATCAACTAAATCTGTGATAAGCTAAGACCCATATTAAGTAGGTTGTGCATACTTAAATACAAACTGCCGTATAGTACTCTGAGGATGTATTTGGCGATGGCTGACTCAGTAATCGGGTAAGGGATCAGCAGCTACGGTAGAACTTACAAATCTAATCTGGATAAAATATTTAATTTACAAATCCGACTACTAAAAACCATTGTACCTAACAAGACTAAAATCAAATACCAACATGACTATACAGAACTATTTGCTTATTGTAAAATATTAACAGTACAATGTAAAGTAAAAATAGCAATATTGCAAGACGAATACTCACAGATATGTATTACCTTTAAAAATAAGAAATAGTAGGCTAAGAAAGCTAACAGATAAGAAAGAGTATGTAGTATCTAACTATAGTAACAATTACGGAAAGAGATTATGTAATCATGTCTTACCAAAGATAATTAACAGTCTACCAGTTGACATACAAAGTACTCACATTTCAAATCCTAAGTTTAAACAAACATTAAAACCCATTGTAAAAAACATTACTTATCATTATCACTTACCGACATAGACTATATTCTTTAACTGTGCAGTTATGTGTATGCATCATCCATCATCATCAGGCATTGCCACAACTACCAACTTACTGCTAGGATGGTGATTGTGGCAATGCTCATACGAGTCATCCTTTATGTGTATCATACCTACCTAAAAAGTTAATTTAAGGTACCTAAAATTCATAACTAAATGTAACATTAATTAATGAAACATGCCTATGTACAAGCCCGACCAGAAAGAGTAGAAATTAAATGAGGGCGCCACTGTCGCTTTACACGGCAACACTACACTACGACCTGAACTATTTTGATACTTGCTGTATTTACTCCGAAAGTTTATGCAAAACGTTATCTATGTTTAGCTAAATTTGGCTCTGACAGCAGCTAAATTTTACACCCAATATACATTTTAAATTTCGGCAACTACATGGCTAGCATGGCAGCGTGATATAGCGCTATCACACCTTCGCTCTCTTTCTATTTGCGCGCGAACGAACGAAATAAAAGACATGATTGATATAGATATAGCCATATCACGTGTAACATGCTACGTACGCCTCCTGTATTCTAGTTGTAGAAGAAAATAATGAAAACGCATATTACTTTATATTGTACTTTTCAAATTATTTGTTTTTGAATACGATGTTTACTATTTTCGTATTTTCGTAGATCTGATATTTACATTTCTTCTATTTAAGATTTCTATTTCTAGGCATGGCAGTTTTTTTATCGATGTATTCCAGACAGAAAAATATTGCGATATAAACGTTTTCCTGAAAACGATAAAAAAAAAGTAGGTAATCGATAAAATATTAACTAGTCGCAGTGAAGATAAACTAAACATGCAGGAATGACATGCAAGGATCAAAATTATGCGGTCCACGCATACAATAACGTCAGTTTTATCAACAAACGATCATAACCCCAAACGAACCAAACTCGAAAGAAAATGCCCTAAATGATTATTTTTCAGATGATAAGTGACGATAATTGATATAATTACGCTGAAAACTATTGTTAAAAAGCAACATGAGAGTAAATAAATACCTACCATATCAGAAAATCGCTTGTAAACAACATCCAATCTATTCCAGTTTTCCCCGCTTGATATACCTCCAAACATAACAGAAAATAACGTAGTAAATTACTAAACTTGCACCACTTTTTGTTACTTTATCCATTAGTAATAAT
Organism: Agonopterix subpropinquella; assembly: GCA_922987775.1. Classification (NCBI taxonomy): domain Eukaryota; kingdom Metazoa; phylum Arthropoda; class Insecta; order Lepidoptera; family Depressariidae; genus Agonopterix; species Agonopterix subpropinquella. The sequence goes on from OV277708.1 coordinate 22,294,043, forward strand.
AATTAGGACAAATTCAAATATTTTACGGTAAATTTTTATTTGAAATGCATAAAACTGCATTTGAAATTTTGGTGATTGACAGTTTGACGTTTTCCATAATGTTGTCATGATAATGAAAAAGTTTAGTTCCGATTTATTTAATTTCTAGACTTTACGGTCGTACTGTAATAACATACCTATGTAAAAGTAGAAATACCTAATTGGTCCGCGAATGTGAACGCCCCTTCCCCAGATAAACCCATACAGGTTTTCGTGGGACGGGTTTTTGTCCTTGTTGTGTATTGTAAATTTCTTTATTCAACAAAATAAAAAATAAATAAAAAAAATGAATATCTTGGACATTGTCACACAAATTATCTAGTCAATAAAGTAAGTACTAGAATCTAGACTGTAGAGGATTATTTATTGACGACCCAGTTGGTGTAACGGTTTACCACGCCGGACTGCCAAACTTCGAACCCCGAAAGGGTTCGAATCCCGGTTCGATCATGGATGTTATATGTACATGCCGTTGTTGCATGGTTTCCATATTAAAAAGTCTATAATGCTTAACTTGTTACAATGTATGTGCGTGCCTGTGAGCGTTATTTATTTATTATGATGACTAGACGACAAAAAATAGGTTATACATATACATAAATACTATGGAGCCAATATCGGAATCGCGAAAAAAATAATCACCTGTTCCATAGAAAACGTCAATGGCAAGAGTATTTATAGATACGTGACCCAATAATATCAAACAGCTAATTTTCTCCTATAGTAAAAGTTGTTCAGTTTGATAATCTAAAAAATCCCCTTTGATAATATAATTAAGTATTTAATAAAGAAAATAATAATAATAATTTAATTAATAATAAATAAATAAAAAATAAATTAATAATAATAATATTATTATTAATTTTAATATTTTTTTTTTTTTATAAAAGAAGAAGAAGAAGAAAGGATGTGCATGTGAAGTCTACCAATCCGCATTGGGCACGCGTGGTGGACTAATGCCCATACACCCTCCCTGAGGGTATATAGGCCTGTGCCCCGCTTTATAGGCTGATGATGATGATGATGATAAATACAAACATCCATGACTTGTACAATGTTAGCCTGTTCATAAACCTAATAAATAATAATAATAATACAGAAATGCATAGAACTGTGATTGTAGCGAACATATCGACCGATGACTCTTCATTGTACCTATCTATCAGATCTGATAGCGATGTCTCATTATCTGCTGCATCTAATTAATGACTAGTAGACCTTAAACTAATTTCAAGAATTTTACTTATCGATTAAGACATGTGTCATTATTATTGTACTTTTCTTTTGAAATTCGATGGCCTAGGTTAGTAAGTTGATAAGTTTCTTATAATTAGGAAATATATTGTGCATTCTGTATTGACTCAGAGCAAGACGGTATCGTAGATAGCAGCAGATCGTATCAGAAGAATCAGATAGTAGCACTGACCGAACTATATAATGCAATGGGCAATCGGCTCATCGTCAGTCCTCAGTTCCCACTCGCACCCGGTGCCTCTCAATCGGTCGACTCTCTTCTCACTCCGTGCAACATGTACGTGCTGCTCTGCGTGGGCGTTGCGCTGGCGCTGTACGCGCTCTACAAGTACGGCACGAGGCACTTCGACTACTGGTCGTCCCGCGGCGTGCCCCACGACCCGCCCGTGCCCTTCCTCGGCACCGACGCGCCGCGGTACTTGCTGCGCCGTAGCGTCACCCAGATGGCCGCCGACGCCTACTTCAAGTACCCGAAGGAGCGTTTCGTCGGCTACTACCGCGGCAACGTGCCCGAGCTGGTGGTGCGCGACCCGGAGCTCGTGAAGTGCATCATCGTCACCGACTTCGCGCACTTCTACTCGCGCGGCCTCTCGCCCGACCACGGCGTGGTGGAGCCGCTGCTGCGCAACCTGTTCTTCGCGGACGGCGACCTCTGGCGCCTGCTGCGGCAGCGCATCACGCCGGCCTTCAGCGGCGCCCGCCTGCGCGCCGCCTTCCCGCTCGTCGCCGCGCGCGCCGTGCGCCTCCAGCAGAGCCTGCGCGCGCACGCGCACGGCCGCGTACTCGACGCGCGAGACGTCATGGCGCGCTACACGATCGACTTCATCGGCTCCGTCGGCTTCGGCCTCGACCCGGACTCGCTCAACGACGAGGAGTCCGAGTTCCGCAAGCTCGGCTCCAAGATCTTCGACAACTCGCCGTCGCGCGCCGTCACCGCCGTGCTCAAGTCGATCCTCCCGGACGTGTTCAAGCGCATGAAGTACCTCGGGCAGGAGCTCGAGGACGACGTGCTCGGGCTCGTGCGGCGCATCCTGGAGCGCCGCGGGCACGCGCCCTGCGGCCGCAACGACTTCATCGACATGCTGCTGGAGCTGCAGGCGCGCGGTGACGTCACCGTGCAGTCGCTGGAGCGTGAGGGTGAGCGCGTGCGGCTGAGGCTCGACGACACGCTGCTCGCGGCGCAGGCGTTCATCTTCTTCGCGGCGGGCTTCGAGACGTCGTCCTCGGCGACGAGCTTCACGCTGCACCAGCTGGCGCACCACCCCGACGTGCAGAGGAAGGTGGTGGCGGACGTAGAGCGCGCGCTGGCGGCGCACGGGCGGGAGCTGAGCTACGACGCGGTGCAGGACATGAGGTACCTGGGCTGGGCGCTGCAGGAGGGCATGCGCATGTTCCCGTCGGCCGGGCACCTGACGCGGCGCTGCGCGCGGCGCTACACGCTGCCCGGCACCGACGTGACGCTGGAGCGCGGCGTGCGCGTCACCGTGCCGCTGCAGGCACTGCACAACGACCCCCAGTACTTCGACGAGCCGGACGAGTTCCGTCCCGAGCGCTTCTCCCCCGAGGAGGTCGCCAAGCGACACAAGTTCGTCTACCTGCCCTTCGGCGAGGGACCCCGAGCGTGCGTCGGTGAGTACTTTATTATTATTCCTGAGCACATGTTTAATTATGTTCGTCTTAGCCATAGGTATCCTAATGGAACTGAATTCGAAAGTTCACTAGCGACGAGGATCACAGACGTGGATGAGTAGATGTGGGCGGGATACTTGACTAGAAACAAAACGGCTGGTGCTGGTCGTACAAATGAGTATCAGAATGGTCAACGGAGAGAATGAAGTCAGTAGCCAGCAAAAATGTTATACAGTAACAAGATTGTGCACTACAGTGCTGGCAATGAGACCAGTAAGATTCCCAGAACACTTGTGTGTCCCTTTCTAACTAGGGTGTTGGCAACACGTTAGAAAGAGACACACCGGTGTTCCGAGGCGAAACATTTGCTTGGTTGTCAGCCTACAACAACATTGAAAGAGTTTGGTCCACTTAAAGAATACTATATACAATGTTCTTGGTAGCCAGCCATAATTTTGTTTTCTTCGTGCATATTTATGAATCGACAGGTGTTGAACGTTAAGGCTCTACTGTAACTATAATGCAGGCACTACATTCTCCCCGAGAACGGACGAGAACGAGAGTGTGGATGCCGTTCATTGTTCTCGCCGCATCGTGAGCCGTAGTAATTTTCTTTTGGAAGTTCTTGCCGAGAATTCTCGCCAAGCAGTTCTCGGGGAGTGAAGTGCCTGCATAACGTGTGTGTGTGGTGGCAGGGGCGCGGCTGGGCCAGATGCAGTCGCTGGCGGGGCTGGCGGCGGTGCTGGCGCGGTACAGCGTGGCGCCGGCGCCGGGCGCGCCGCGCGCGCTGCGCTCCGACCCCAGGGCCAGCATCGTGCAGAGCGTGCTCGGCGGCATTCCGCTTGTCTTCACCGAGAGGGACGACTACGTGCCTCTGAAGAAACTTGACGAGCTATAATCGTGCATCGATTGTAGATTATGCACCTATCTCTCGAAGGATTCACACGACGATTGAATTCATACCTCTAAATTATTGTTCGTTTAAAAATTTAGTTGTTAGTTGTCGTTATGAGATCTGCACAGTGTCTGAGTTTGCGATGTGGACGCCTCGATTTAGAGAGTGTTGAGTTACGATGTACCTGGACGTTTAGAATAAGAAAAATATGTCATTTGTACTGTATGTACCTATTTATAATTTGGATGTCTAGAGATATTTAGACCTTTGTGTGACTGATAGAAAGAAATAATAGTTTCACAGTGAATAAGTAAATTATTTTAGATGTTAGATGTGAATGTTGTAACTATTGCCTTTGACATAGCCTGTCGTGGATACGCACTTTGTACTTTTCGTTTTAATAAATAATATGGTATTATTAAATATAAAAAATAAATGTATATTTTGTAAGTAATCAGCCTCAATTCTTTTAGAAGATACCTAAACATAAATTGTTTGCGCCATAATTATGTTTGTTGCTATATTCTTACAGTTCAACAATATAATTTGTTAATTTGCTAAGTTGTGTACAGTCACAGAACAGATAATATTGTATAGTGTACTTGTAAACTGATATCTGTAACTTGACCTTACCAAATCATGATACATAATGATCTCCTCCTTTTGGTTTCACCGCATTCGGTAAAAAAAAACGGTGTCATGTAAACAAAGATATCTGATCGTGATCACAAGGTTGTCTCGCTATCGTACATCGCTTCACGATGGACGCCTGCCTCGTTATCAACAGCGAGTCGACCTGCTTTCATTATACCAATACTATCAAGGCACAGATCAAGGGCTCCAAAACATAACACGCCTACATTGATCAATGTATTATCATTATCAGAAATCAGATCGGTGATTAGTTGATAACACTGTGATTTGTTTGCAGGTGCCATGGGTGACTAGATCCGTTTCATTACTTGATTGAATCATATTTTATTAATAACCCATACTGAAATTGTTTGATTATACGTTATTAATAAAATACATGATTAATTTGTATTTTACTTCATTGTGATATTTGAGCATATTTTTGCAATCACTCATGCATGAGTGATTGTCATGCGATATAGCTCATGCTGATACGATAGTCAAAGAAGATTGTTCCTACCCATAGTACACTCTGTAGGTATTATGAATTCATCAATCATTTTGTGTCCGGTACAGCATCAATAAGTGCTGACAATATCTGCTGATTTAGAATTGTTTAAATTCATAGCCTGTACTAGGGTCCCACTGCATGCGGAACAAAGGCATTCTCCCATATCGGAAACATAGAATTGTAAATAAAACCGGTCAAGTGCGAGTCGGGCTACTCGCGCACCGAGCACAACAGAACACAACATTATTAACTTAGAAAAAAATGTTTTTTTGTCCGGGACCTTTGCAATGTTGAGCTTGATACGTGGTTGATGGATGGTCAAAATGATACGATCGTTCTAGGTTCAGATGTGTAATGCCTCCTATATCGAGGGAACAATAACTTATATTACTAACTTAGTGGCTATGTGTGTGTGGGGGGTTAGACACACACTACACCTACCCCGCTAATTTAAAAAAAAAAATTTATATAATTTTAATAATTTTTTTTTTCGTTTAAACTCTCAATATCTAAATATGGAATTCAATTAATGAGAAACAAAAACTAATACAGTAAACACACCAAAACAAAATTTACTCTTAACTAAAATTTATCCAAACTCAACAGTACCTACCTATTAGGTATTATAAACATAAACCAATACAAAATTGTAGAGTACCTATAATGTTCATATACATAATTATTTAACTGACTTCAATTAACAAAAATTTTTATTTTTAAATCTTGAATTTGATCCAATTATAATTTTTTCTTAATTTAATGTTGCACACTAATAAAAACTTTGTAACATGTTTCAAACTATGAAGTAGGTACTAAAGTAGGTATTATTAAAATGCATAGGTATTTTATAAATAATTCCCTTTTATAAATTTGACATGGAGTTATAATTAAAACTTAGTACGATTTATAATTGCTTATTACACTTATGCGTTGTAGACGACACAAAAATAATTATTCAATTTTTAAATCAATTTCCAAAACCAAATTGTAAAAAAAAGAATAGTTCACTTTTAATAAGTTTACCTATTCAAAACAATAAAATTAACTCTGTCTTACAATCTTTCAAATCATAATAATATTTTCCTTATATCCGGCTTAATAATTATGCTTGTTCAGTATGTTCTTAAGTCCTGTTAAATATCTCCCTTTCACTTCATACTTTCCTCTTTAGTATTCCTATACTTTCATTATTTACGTATTTATTTATTCATTATTATTATTGTTGTTGTTGGCCAGGCCTGACCTTTTTTTTTCATAATATTTATTTATTTATTTATTTATAGTCGACTTTTAATTAACTTGGTACTTTTATACACATTTTTACTATAATGGGCCATTTTTTAAGACTTTCATACAATCTCCAACTATTCTCACAGAGAAAACTCGTTTACACTATGATCGAATGAAGGATTTGTACCCATTTGTACCATTTTATTATAATATTTATTTTATTTTAGATGGCTTTGCATCACATTAAAAAAAAAATCTTTAAGATTTCAAAACAAATCCTTCATTATACTCCATTCATAATTGAATCCTTTGGTTTGACTAGATTTATGGGTAACATTTGGGAGATCAATCCATTTGTTCCCCCAAATCCAACAAACCAAAGTATTCCCTTCTCATTTGCTCACTTGAGTCTCTTCCAAAAACTTCCAAAACCAACTTTTCATAAAATACCTCGCTCTGTCCATTTCTCTAAAAACCATTTTCTTTCCATTTAATCAATCACAATACTAACATTCCAAATCATTCTACATAGTCAAGTCAAGTTTAAATAGTCAAATCCGAGTTTCATACATCCTACATAATTGATAGCTATTAAATTAACGATAACATCCAATCTAATTCAAATCATTCATTATAAAAATCTAAACTTTACAAAAAGTGGACCAATGCCTCATGTAATATGATAGAATTGTTTTCAACATTACCATATTTGCCCGAGTCTGCATTCCAGTCGCAATTCGTCACGGAGGCATCAAAATCCAATCCGTATTGAGTTGGTATTCGGTTTCAAATTCTACGTAACATTTATGCGATTGAATCTAAGTTCTTTAAAAATTAATTATATTCGAAAATAATTAACTGTCTTTAGGAGAGAAAATATAAATATTTGTAAGTGTATCTAAATGACAAACTCCGTAATTTTAAAGAGTAAGTACATAACGGATAAAATGACAAATTAGCCTTCTTTAATTTTAATTAATACGCATTACATTTTTTTTTTCAAGCAGCAACATGCTCCTTTCAATAGGTATCCAAATTATCTATCAGTTATAGTAAGTTCCAAGTTAGACATACACTGCTAACTGTGTATATTTATGTAGGTATTATTAATCTTCTATCGAGTCGATTATTAATCTTCATAATACTTTATAATATTACTACTGTTTTGCGTCGTCTACACGCGTCTACAATATAATAAAAGTTTCCTTTAAAATTAAAAACTTAAAACTATAGGTATAAAATAAACCGTACTATATCTAATAATAATAATGTTCACTAAAAAACAGAATAAAATTGATTTTGACTTTGTAAATGTGTAAAAAAAAAAAACAATACGGTAATCTATAACTTTTTGAATTTTTCAACAATAAAATAAAACCTGACTGTGCTGCTATGCTGAATGACTCGTACTTCACCCGGCTGCATCCTCGTCCGACTCCATCATCTCCCGGCAGCCTGGATGTTCTTCGGTCATGCTCCTCAACTATGTCCCTTTTTTGTCTTCCCAAATTCTTGTTTGATTTTCATTGATTAGTTTTCATATTTAAACGTAAATTTCTTCATTCTTATTTATTTCTTGCTTCTTCTTCTATTGAACTCGTCTTATTTTCTTACATTCAAAAATTAAAAAACTTCCTTCTTCCAAATCTTCATTTAAAAAAATGCATTAAAAACCTTCTTTCTTCATCAATTCTTCATTTTGTAAATATCTTCTTCAAATTTTCTTCAAATTTTCTTCATGTAAAAATATGTTTTTTTTTTTCATTCTTCATAACGAAACTTCTTCGAAATCTTCACTTTATAATTTTTTTTTCCAGTCTTCCAAAAATATTGATGTAAAATATATGTTTCTTTTTTTCATTCTTCATAACAAACTTCTTCAAAATCACCCCTTTATTAGAATTTTTCTTCAGTCTTCCAAAAATATTGCTTTTCCCAAACCATTAGCGCAGCACTGCCCAAGGCAGCACTGGCAAGGTCGCCATGCAATGTTGAGCTTGATACGTGGTTGATGGATGGTCAAAATGATACGATCGTTCTAGGTTCAGATGTGTAATGCCTCCTATATCGAGGGAACAATAACTTATATTACTAACTTAGTGGCTATGTGTGTGTGGGGGGTTAGACACACACTACACCTTTAGCGCGAGACCGACACACACTTGGCCGGTTTTTAGTATTTGTTGTTATTTTGTAGAGTTTGCTCTATAATCACAGTAAGTTTGACGCGTATTACCGTTTTTACTATAGAGCGTGAAGAAAAAACGTTGATAAAAACTAATTTCTTGTTGAAAACCCCCCTAAATTTTTAACTTTCTGCCATTTTTATTATTTGTTAACAAATCCGCCGCAATAACGCATAATCTGAGAAAATTTCAACTATCTAGCTATTACGGTTCAAAAGTTACAGCCCTAAATAGGTAGGACAGACGGACGGACGGACGGACAGACGGACAGACGGACAGACGGACAGACGGACAGACGGACAGACGGACAGACGGACAGACGGACGGACGGACAACGTAGGCTTAGTAATAGGGTCCCGTTTTCACCCTTTGGGTACGGAACCCTAAAAAACAAAATATATATACAGTGTGTAACAGAACACCCTAGTAATACTTAAGGGGGTGTTTCAGCCCATGAAACTGAACAACTTTCACTATGGAGCCAACTTCGAAATCGCGAAATAAAAATCAGCACTTTCATACAAAATTGCATTACTGGCTCGGCTCAAATGTATGAGACAGCAGATTTCTTTTATTTTTTCTCGATGTTGGCTCCATAGTGAAAGTTGTTCAGTTTGATTATCTGAAGCACCTCCTTAAGTTTTACTAGGGTGTTTAGTTACACCCTGTATATTTTTCTTATGAAACCTGGCTGTTTTATGTTTACAGAATATCTCTAACTACCTTTTAGGGGAATATAGTCGTGAGCATACGCTTTCTTTTTCTATTTATGAGAAGCAGAATGAACATTAGAGATAGTCAGAGAAGAAAACTTACCACGATCAAATTAATCATGGAAGTACTTGGAAACATTGTATATGAGGCTAAAGAGGTGTGTCAGTGTCGTACCTTCCGTCTCTACCTACACCGTGCTGGGATACTGCAGTATACGAAAAGAATTATATTTTTATAATTTAGTTTCGTTTTTTGTCGTCTTAGATGTTTTGCTTTCTGTCCCGTATTTTGAACTGCCTTTTAATACTGAGAAAAAATATAGTGGTACGGTCGGACCTTACTAAACTGCAGTTATTACGACGCGCGACGGGGGGTCGGTGGGTCAACTGTGCCCTGCAAGTCTGCGGGGCGGCTACTTTAATGCACTCGCTGCAGGCTGTAGTATACGAGGGGATTAATTCACTGAACTTGCAGTAGGAACCGAACTGCCGTTTGTACAATGTGCCGATAAACGGGTCCCGGCGCGACCCGCCGCCACGGCTCGGTCCGCTTGGAATTTTATTAGTTTTTGGCATCGATCATAAATTAAAGTTAGTTATTAGATGCACATTTTCATGTAAAACATTCGCTCATTGGGTCTAAATTTCTTGTATACGACGCGGCGCGGCGGAGATAGACTTGATGTTGACTGTGTAACGCCTGTAACTCGTAAGTAGCTGTACACTGTACAGTTTAAAACTTTACACGTCGGATGTATTGCTCGCAAACAAACGTCGGGCGCTGTTCAAGAGCAGTTTAGTTTGATTTCATGAAACTCTCACTTTTGAAATAATGAACTAATGTAAACATTTGAAAAATTTTCATCTTATAATTTAAAATAATAATGGATGGATGGACCCGACTAGTATAACAACATAATGCACAAGGTGCATAAAACACAAGTTTTTAATAGAATATTATAGATGTACTGTACTACCTACTCGTATTTACCAACTACCAATCTTTTGGAACACGAGTATTTTCCACTTTTCTATATTTTCTAGCCTATGTTAGTAATATTTTTTTTATCAATAGATGATAAAAGTAATGGGGAAAAAAATTACTTATGAAATATCTATCGGACATTTAGTACCTATTATTTTGTAACATACATATTTTATTTGCTTGTTGTATTCACAAATGATTTATAATTTTTTGGGGAAATTGTTGTTCAGTAATTTTTTCATAGTAAACTTTTAAGCAGAGTCGACGTAGAGCGGAATGAGTTGTATAATAATAAAATAGAGGCAGTAGTAGTAAAGCCCGGGCGGGGCGCGGGGCGCGGGGGGCCACAGAGAACACGACGCAACTGCCGGCGCCGGCGCCGCGCCCTAACTAACTGCCTCCGACCGGCGGAGTGCTTCCGCTTCCGCCCGCGAGGCTCGTAGCGCGTAGCGCCGCGTAGTGCCCGCGTAGCGCCTCGCCTCGCGTAGACCCTCTGATACTATTACTATTACTTTGTAAAGGATTTATTCAAATTAACAAATTGAAATTTTATCTAGCTGAATTGAAGAAAGACTGCATATTATCACCAATGTGTGAGCCTCTTAAACTTATTGTAGTTTGTAGTCGAATATATATTAGTATCAGCATCTAGCTGAAAAAATGCTAGAGCAGTTTTGACTCATAAATTGAAAATGATTATTACAGTTTGCGAGTGGTACAAAAGCTTTACTTATTTCAATTTATTTTCAAGACTTTGTTTAATTCCCACTTATCAGTGTCACAGGATGGTAGAGGGGGTGTGAGGCACTGTCGTGTCGGGGGTGGAGAGCGGAGGGGAGGGGGGAGGGGAACACAGTACACAATGCAGTTAATTATTCGGCGAGGAAGCAGTTAGCTCCGGCTCCGTTCACAGCGCCTACTCGCCGCGCCGCCGCGGCCGCCTTGTGAAGCACTGACTGTTGGGACATTCCTTCGTTACTACTCAAAACCTGTCGTGCTATTCTATACAGGTCGATAAGTTCCGCGCGGTATCTCAAAGTCGAGGTTTTACGCTTCTAACGCACGCAAAATTATACATAAGCAAGTCTCATTTAAGCACCCTGTAGACGGGCAACTGATTGCAGACTTTTTGCCTAGGTCGAATCATCCGTTATCCAAATTGCACGTTCAAAGCATCGATCACATGATCGCCTTGGTCTCCGCCAATAAGGAGCGCGCGCTGGTCCCCTCCAACCATTTTTGCTACTTGGCCTTGACAGAAAGCCTGTGATCAGTTGCCCGTCTAAAGGTTACTTTACCTATACGTGAGTAGTGTAAGTGAGAGGAAGCTATTAGCAACTTATTACATTAGAAGAGCACAACCTCGACTTTAAGATATCTTAAAACTGCTGTCTGTTGTCACCTTAAAGCACAAACTGAAAACTTGAACGTGAACGAAAGTGCCTCGCAAAAAAACCTTACAGCTACTTTAATGTGAAATTTCAAATTGCAAGACTGAGACCAGCTTACAGGGTGTTAGGGTAAACAGTAAAAGGGCTGATTGATTGTAGCCATGGTACTGAACCACTTTCCCTAAGAAACATACATAAAAATCGCAAAAAAAAATTGGTCTTTCCTTACTAAATGCAATCAGCTGATCGAATCGAGAGTTTCTGGCCGCATCTTCTCTCAACGGAACACCTTCCGACGCGGTGGTAGAGTCAAAAAATGACGTCAAAAAGCTATCTATATGATATTATTTTGAATAAAAAATTTTGAATTTTGAATTTTTTTGAACATTTGTATGAAAAGTAGAAATTTCTTTTTGCGAATTTCCTATAAGGTTTCTTAGAAAAAATTGTTCAGTATCATAGGTAAAATCAGTAACTGTTTACCCTAACATCCTGTAGTACCTACATTCTATGTCATCTCCAGGTATTATTTCTATTATGGTAGATCCAAGATGAGGAGAGGACCGTTCCTCTACAGAATAACTAGCTACAAAACATGAGGGGGTGTTCTTCAAGCTTGATCAAAACAATTCAGACAGTGACACTGTTCGCACCGCAGACCACGATGCACGCATGTGAACACGTCACGTTTTCAACACTATGTATGACGGTATAAGGGGTGTAACCTCGTACATCACCCTGTCGCTGTGTTAATTAGGACATTGCATTCTTCAGTTAGATGACAATTCACTGGTACATACGAGTCACCGCCGCGCCGCCTCCGCGCCGGGTGTCTTCATGACTTCATCTCTGGAATGAAGTGGTGAGTGGTAACAGTTTAGAATTAAAGTGAAATTGTCCGATACATTCACACTCCGCGGACATTTATTAATGGTTACACTAAGGATTGTTTCAGTTTTCACACGAGGCTCTTACAGTTTGTGTCTCACCTTGCATCAACTCGCAACAACAACACTTCAACGACAAAAGCTATACTTACGTACTCTACCTTTATCAAATGTTGGAGAAATTTTATTTAGTGATTCTATGAATACATCTAAACTATTATAAAACTGTAACAGAAATGTGTCTGTACATTGAAGATATATACAAATAAAACCGGTCAAGTGCGAGTCGGGCTACTCGCGCACCGAGGGTTCCGTACACCACCACATAACACAACACTATTAACTTAGAAAAAAAAAACTTTTTTTGTCCGGGACCTTTAGCGCAACACCGACTCACAGTTGGCCGGTTTTAAGTATTTGTTGTTATTCTATAGAGTTGCTCTATAATCACACTAAGTTTGACGCTTGTATGTATTACCGTTTTTACGATAGAGCGTGAAGAAAAAACGTCGATAAAAACTAGTTTCTTGTTGAGAATCCCCCTTATTTTTAACTTTTTGACATTTTTATTATTTGTTAACAAATCCGCCGCAATAACGCATAATCTGAGAAAATTTCAACTATCTAGCTATTACGGTTCAAAAGTTAGAGCCCTAAATAGGTAGGACAGACGGACGGACGGACGGACGGACAACGTAGGCTTAGTAATAGGGTCCCGTTTTCACCCTTTGGGTACGGAACCCTAAAAAAAATTACGACATGGTTATTACCTGTCCCTGATTCTAAATCACCAATTTTTGGATTTTTTTTCTATCTGTTTGTTTGTTTGTATGTTTGTTTTTTTTGTTTGTTTGTTTGGGTGTTTGTTTGTTCGAGTATCACGCAAAAACTACTGAACCGATTTTGATGAAACTTTTTTGTTTGATAGCTTATCATCTGACTTAAAATCTGGTATATAATTTATGCGGACGAAGTCGCGGGAAAAAGCTCGTCTACTTATAAAACTGTAAAATTCTGTGCCTACGCATCACGCAAGAACTACTGCATCGATTTTGATGAAACTTTTTTGTTTAAAAGCTTATGATTAGAATCATAAAAAACGGGTATAGTATATATTTTATCAAGCTAAGATGACGGGAGCCCGTGCCAAAGAAGTCTCGGGAAAAATCAGCAACATACGATGAAAATATTTCATAAAAAATTAGTAGGTATAGGTAATCAAGAATCAAGACATTTATTTTCCAAAACACATGCATTTACAGAGTGAGTAGATCAAGACAGCACCTAAATTTTTATTTTTGTATGTGCGTGCATTCAACTCTATAACGTGACTTTACTTCCGTACAAAACAAGTAGGTACGAAAACGACTGAAAATAATAACTTTACAAACAAATTAACTGGATGAATGAACCGAAATATAGCCTCTGTTCACAACAGCGAGGAAACCAATGTTTTGTCGATATCAATCGTCTGTCGAGCGAGACGCGACGCGGCGCGGTGCGGAATGATGCGGTGCGGTGCAATTGATATTTAATAGTAGGTAGGTATATTGAGCGTTGAGTCGCCGCAATCAGATATATTGGCGTGCGACCAGCGACAGCGGCCGCCAGCCCGAGCCCAGCCCCAGCCCCAGCCCCAGCCCTGTCCCACATCCGACGAGCGACGAGCGACGAGCGACGGCCGCATCGCATATCTAGCTCTTTAATTATTATCTATTCTTACGTTTTCTCAAGCGGCCGCTCGTCAAACTGATGTTGTGTACCTATTCACACATTATGTTTCGTAAACTCTCATAAAACCAACGAGAGTGACCCTGTTAAAGTGGAGTAGATATACTACAGTACTGACTCAAGGTAAATATACTCAGTATGTATACTCCTACTGCTCCTACTACTTATCCTGAAATGTAATGGAAAACTGTTTCTTCTGATATCGGCTAAGTTCAATTTTATCGCACACTAAGGAAAATAATTATAACGTCAATTTTCTTTTTAGGTTTAAAAAAATACACCACTAGAGTTTCTAATTACTAACAAAATAGTAACGGTGTATTCAGACAATGGAACTAAAACCACTTTTCCTAAGGAGCATGTATTGTGTCGAAAAATGAAACAATTTTTGGATCTTCCATGGAAAATTCATCGGCCGATCCACACTTTTGTATGGGAGGTCGAAAATACCATTGTATGTAAATTACCAAGAATATGTTGGTTAATAGCCAGAATAAAGAAAATGACGTATTGAAATAATAGGAATTGTGTTGGTGGAACGATAAACTTCTGATATGTGCGATATAGCTTATAGCGTTAAAAAGTCGCCCGTAGTTAGATTTAAGCGATAGTGTAGGCTGTGCTGTCATTAACATAAACATAACATAAAAAATCTTTTACTGAATTTAACAACTTGTAAACTTATCAATTGCGGCACTGGCTCCTGAACTAGTCAAGTCTGAAGGTCCGGAGCCGGCATCATTAGATCATTCAATCATCTCACAATTGGATGGTTCTAAACAGTTGCAATCCTGGCATATGGTTATGGCATGACGTGTAGATACAACTGGCGCGTGTCGGTCAACACATAGATTCCGGCGCGCGCGCACGCGGACAACTCTCCACTCCACCTACTCCAGCGAGAATACGAGTATTTTTGTCACACGTTGCGTACGCGCGTTCCGAACTGCGTTCCAAATACTCTACAAACAAACAATCTCGCTAATGGTTGTGCCTCTAATAGCGTTCTTATTCCGGCGCGGGATATATCCGGCGCCGCGCCCCGCGACCCGCGCGTGCCAGCGCGTGCCAGCACCGGCGTGAGCCACTCCGATATGATTTACGAAGAGTAATAACATTCACACATAACGATAATAATGTTTATTTGTATTTACACGAGTCCAGAGCGGCATCAATATTTACAGTATTTACAGGGGAACAAAATATACAGGTCCGTGTGCGCGACGAGATGAGGTCACGCGGGTCGCAGCGCCAGCGCCAGCAGCGCGGCGGCGCCGAGCAGCGTGGCGGCGGCGGGACCCCTGCGCGGCGCCGCGCCGCCCGCGCCGCGCTCCGTCTGGTCGCGCTGCATCGCCTCCACCGCCTCGGCCGCGGAGTCCTCCGGGTACTCTGCACACAACACGCATCGCGTCAGGCATCAGGCTCGCCCTCGCCATTCTCTGTAGGTCTGCTTTCCGTACGAGACAAAACATCAAGGTAACGCACCGAGCGCTCGCCATATCGCACTCGATCGAGAATATTTTGTCTGGTTTCGTTGGATGAATAAAATTCGAGTCGTTTACGTGCAAGGGATCGCTTTTAAAAATTACGACCACTTCAGATTGCGTACCTCTACGAGAAGTGGTCATACCATCTCTACAATACCTACCTTCGGCGGAGTCTTGCACTATGAGGCGCAGGTCAGCGCGGTCCTCGCCCGCGCGGCACGTATACAGGCCTGTGTCGGCGCGGCGCAGCGCGGCCAGCGTGAGGCGCGACTCCACGCGCGCCGCCCACCGCTCCGTCTGCAGCGACACTCCGCCGCGTGAGCTCTGCAGGAAAGACTACTTTATGGACACTGGATTTTCTGAACCCCGGCACATCAGTCACAGCGGCAGTCAGGGTTCAAACTCGAACAGTCCTGTGGATGAACCCGTGAGATGAAACGGCCTCGTGAGTTCGTGATGGCCGCAAGGAGCCGGTGGGCATATAAAGGTGACCGAACCGTCCTCGAATTCTGTGGTCGTGGAAAATTTTGTAAGAGGCATATCCGGCGGTGGATACCACTAGGTAGAAGTTCTCATCGTGATAACGGTGAGATGTAAAATGTGATGATAATCAGAGAGGGAGCTGTTAAATAAGAAAAACGCGGAGAAAGTGACGATTAATCGTAATCCGATGGGAAACGAGGGGACAACGGATCGAAGGGTGATTATTTCCAAGAATCGTATTTAGGTAAAGGGCATCGCATGACGACGGTGATGTTCGGTCGCTAGTCTCTCACCTGCAGAGGCACAGGTTCGCCGTCGTGCAGCCAGTGCACGTGCAGCGGCGGCGCGGGCAGCGCGCGCGGCGCGGGGTGCAGGCGCGCGGCGCAGCTCAGTGTGGCGGCGCCGCCTGCGCGCCCCCGCACCGTGGCCGCGCCCAGCACGCGCACGTACAGAGCCGCCGGCGCCTCGTCTGCCACCACACAGACACTGGTGAATCATCTGCCGACACACGGCCCTTCACCAGAGCACAGGTCTACTCACACGATGTAACACTCCGTACGGCCTTGAAGTCGGAGAGCCCAGAGGTGCAGTGGTGCAGTCTATCGCGACATAAGGATTAAACCGAAATCTGGGTTTTAGGGAATGCATACAAGGGTAGAACTGTGCCCTGCAGATACCAATAAGCTGATGATTATAATGATGGTACCGATAGTACCGCCGAATCTTAGGTGAGGAAATCGTTACATGCCGGGGAAGGAATTCCGATACGTTTGTGAAATAATGATACAAGACCGGCACCCGTCGTTATTATGAAAGCGTATTATGAGTACATCAGATAGGTCTTTCTGATTATATGGCCTATCAACCGGTGCAGCACAGAAAGAGTAGTAACATATCAGGGTATGTGTGATCGATCATAGGTACATACCGACAACAGTGAGGTTGAAGAAGGAGCTCATCTTGGGGTCGGTGTTGAGCTGGCACTCGTAGCGCCCCGCGTCGGAGTACCGCAGCCGCTCGATGGTGAGCGCGTGTGTGTGCGCGTCGCCGCCGGTGCTGGCGCTGGACGAGACGGAGACGCGCGCGTCCGCCGTGAACACCAGCCCGTCATACGTCAGGATCTGCAGGTCCCGCGACCTCACCCACGACACCTGGACACACCACCTTGTATACTTACCAGTTGCAACATAACATTTTTAGATTATTTCGCGAAACCTTATTTTATTAGTGGGTAATCATATCTACTAATCATAACGCTAAATTAGTTTAACGTTGAACTTCTACTGTACGAAGCACGTACATCAATTATCGGGGTCAATCGGTAGATGTTAGTTCACAGCAAGCATTGGACATTGAACGCGGACTTCTCGCGACCTCGATAAAAGTGCATCGTACATAGGGCGCTAACATTACTTTTTAAGAGCATTTATCTTAGCAAATCAGTGTTCGAATATACGTGGATACAACAGCATCTCCCAGCCGTTTCATTCCTTCGGCCGTATCCCACTTCGGCACTCACAGCATTTAGCAAATCAAAAGGATATCATTATCCGCAGCATCTATCATTAGCATATTAGTGTGAGAGACGTACTAAGCTCTCACATTATTTTGGTCCTTCGAGCCGGATAAAACTTCTATTATGTTCTCGGCGAAATACTGCTGGGTCGGATCCTCTATTTTAACTAACTCAGCGTCGTTACGCTGAGCCTCCGTCCATAATTCATCCAACCGTTCTACCCTTGCTTTCAGGTACTCGGTATTCTTCCTACTTTCAGATAAACTGCTCTTAAAATTCGAATATGGATACAACAGCTCTCCCAGCCGTTTCATTCCTTCGGCCGTATCCCACTTCGGCACTCACAGCATTTAACATATCAGTGTGAGAGACGTACTAAGCTCTCACATTATTTTGGTCCTTCGATCGTGGACCTTCGGTTTGATTATTTTTCCGCCGTCGTCGCGAGATAGTTGTACCCTAGGTCTTTCCTTAAGAACTAGCGACCCCGCGGTTGTACAGTATCGCGAGTGGCATAGCAAAGCAGCAGAACAGAGCATTATCATAGCAGCACAGCAGAGCAGAGCATCAGCATGAGCATAGCAGAGCATCGACGCAGCGTAAAGTGCCAGAATCACAAGTAAGATCTATCCATTTATCTTGCTTTATCTATCAAGTATGGAAACCTTAATCGCACGTCAAGCTGAGATCCTGGATGAGATCAGACGGATCTACTCGAATTTTAAGAGCAATTTTTCTGAAAGTAGGAAGAATACCGAGTACCTGAAAGCAAGGGTAGAACGGTTGGATGAATTATGGACGGAGGCTCAGCGTAACGACGCTGAGTTAGTTAAAATAGAGGATCCGACCCAGCAGTATTTCGCCGAGAACATAATAGAAGTTTTATCCGGTTGGTTCGAGGGTGCTCGCAGAGCTATCACACTGTATAAGCTTAAAGAGATAAAAGCAGCAGAATTACAGCAGACCCAGTACGCCAATTTTAGAGCATTTAAAAGATTGACGAATAATATTAGGATAGACTCCCTTTCCGAAAAGTGGGAGATTGAAGACACACTGAAATCCGTACAGTCAAGGTGGGAGGCAATCGACAAACTACATCTACAGATTGATGTGATTTTAGAGGGTTCGGACGAGAAATATTATGAAGAGTTCAGTATCAATGAGATGGAATTTAAGCAGACAAAACGTGCATTGAATATAAAACTACACTCATCAACACAGCAACAGCAATCTAGGTCAAGAGGAAAGAGTTCAACACTTAGGGGTGCTCAATGGCCAATGTTCAATGACTTACATTATGACACCCCCTATAACAATCCGTCTCTGTCAAAAGCACAGAAAATTGAAGAGTCGGAAAGGAGACAACGACAACCTATTATATTTAACATCGAGATGTGTCCCGATACAAAGGAGCCGAGCAAAGAGGTATCAGTAGCGCCAACGCCAACACCACCATCTAACAAACCCGAGTCTCCACCGTACAAAGAAGTCCAGAACAAATCCGTATCAATAGATGAGGACAACTGTCTCGTGCTGACGCACAACATCGACATCCCGACGAAGTGTTGGGTAGCCAAAGACATGAACGTCCATCCACAACTCACAATGGCGTCACAACAATATTGTGCAGATAAACATGGAAAAAGCACTCGACGGTTGGAGAACGGTAGAAATGTGGTGAGCATGCCAATTAAAAAAAAGGTTGAATCAATCAGAGCATCAAACAAGCAAGCCAGAGCACAACCCAAACAACGAGAGCGACAGCTCGAGAAAGATGAGCAGTTATCCAAAAGCTACAAAAAATTGGCTCAAATTATGAAGGATGTTAAGGGATGCAAGGACCTCAGTTGCAACCAACCATACCATGGAGTGATAAAGCAAGGTTCCTTCATAGAAAAACATAGGACAATGCGGAATGACCCGACGACAAGGTTTCATAAGCTCTTCAAAGGGAAACAAGTGCAGTGCGTGAGTGCGCGTCATGAAAGATATGCCCGCCCTACAGTAAAAATGAAAAGGACATTTTAATAACGTTTTTATAAAAACCTAAAACAGTCCGTATCAATAATCTGTGCAGCAATGTGTTACTAACCTAGTTATATTTAGCATACTTACCTACTAACATGAAATTGAACAATAACTTGTGCTTTGATCAGCACATTTTAATAACAGTCAAATCTATTTTACTCTAACGTAATCAGCATTTCTATAGCGTGTTATATACTATGAACAAACTTATTTCTTATTGTTACTTTTTCTTTATTTGCATATTTACATTTGATACGATTAGTACCTACGGGTACAAAGTTATAAGTTATAGCATTTACGTTTACTTTATCATATTCAGCATTTTTTAGTTATACTTGGGTTACTATAACTACTATCAAAGTTACGTAGAGTATTAAACAATTCTTACATGTTCAGCATTTCTTTAGCAAACTTTAAACTCAGAATCGAGTTTATATTTAGTTTTAGGTAATCAGCATTATTTTTACATTTTCTTACGATTAAATTTACATGACACCTTGAAATCTATGTTACAATAGTCGTAGATATCTCTATAAAATCGTTTACATCTTTTATTATTGATCAAGTTCATATTTTTACACAAATTTTAAATGTTTCGGGAACAGATTCAAATCCCTTTAGTAGCTACGTGTTTATAGCAATTTAAAATCTGTTCCAATGCATTCGTGTACCTTTTAGTAAGTACCTATCTATGATTAAGCTTACGTTTTATAATAATTTAAAAGTTTAGCATTTTTTAAGAGTTTTTTACAACAGCAAATTCCAATTTTTGTTTTATTATCTCGTTAGCATTTTTTTTATTCCAATGGATTTCTCATTTTGAGATTTTTATTTACTTCTTTGAGTTGGCAAGATGTACAATGCATGTACATTAAGCATATTTTTACATAATTTTTAAATGTACATTTAGAAAAATGAGTAACATAGTTTTTTACAAATGTAAGTTAATTCAGTAAATTGTTTAGGTACCTGCAGTTTTTGATGCAATCAGCAAAATGTTTACAATTATTAATTATCACCTACTTTTAAAGTTTTGCTTACCACAGATCAAATCAATCCTATTGGTCTTTTATTGACCCTAAATTACTTACTTACTATTATTAAATTACTTACGCATACTAACAAGCATGACACCCAACAATTGAAACTTTCAAGGTAGGTGGTTAAGAAAGATTCTTCTTTATCTTCTAGCTTCTTTCTTTTGAGTGGCAATATGTACGAAGCACGTACATCAATTATCGGGGTCAATCGGTAGATGTTAGTTCACAGCAAGCATTGGACATTGAACGCGGACTTCTCGCGACCTCGATAAAAGTGCATCGTACATAGGGCGCTAACATTACTTTTTAAGAGCATTTATCTTAGCAAATCAGTGTTCGAATATACGTGGATACAACAGCATCTCCCAGCCGTTTCATTCCTTCGGCCGTATCCCACTTCGGCACTCACAGCATTTAGCAAATCAAAAGGATATCATTATCCGCAGCATCTATCATTAGCATATTAGTGTGAGAGACGTACTAAGCTCTCACATCTACGGTCATAATTTTAAATCGTATACACCACTTTTCATAATCAGGTAGGTACTTTTATAGTATTTTCATTGGAATACCCTATGCAAATCGTTGTCTTGTAATAGCCTGATTTGCTTGGGCTATTTACAATCGAGCATAAGTCCAAAGAGATATAGTAAAAACTGATCCAATTAAAATGCTAACAATAGCTCGGCCTCGCGACTCCGGGTGTCATCATAGAGCGGCAGTCTGATCCGTAAGAAAGTATTGTTACGGTAGAACCGAACAATATTTTGCCCGCGTTGCAACCTAGTTTCCGCACCTAGCGATAGATTCGTAATTATACATAAATTAGCGTTAGCGACCTACATAACTTTAGTGTAAACTTAGAGCAGACACAGATGAGCATTCAACATCTAACTTTGTAACATTTTACTAGTAATAAACTTTATTGTGAATCTGTGTGGTTTACATCTCAACATCAAGACTACAGCGCGGGCCCCTACATTCTTTTTGGTCCTTCGAACTGCAACAGGTATTTGGTGTGTTTGTATCTCTCTTACGATAGCGGATCGGTTGCCGGCCTCCCACAAGCGGGTCTCACCGGTTAAATTGAGAAGTCGCATTAATATCGTATTGGGGGTGCAAGCGCACTGGATAGCCAACAGCGACCTGCGGATTACTTCAACTGCCAACGGTCAACATCAACTAGCAGCGGCAAACATCAAACTTAAAACTTACACCGCAAACATCAAACTTATTCAACGAATATTCAAATTATAACTGAAAGAGCATCTACAGCTAGCAGCAATGAGCAGCGTCGATCAACTAATTGCTTCGCAAGTAACTGTCTTCAATGACTTGAAGAAAATCTGTTCAGACTACCGAAAGGATGGATCGGTTAAGAAGAACTTACAATATCTGGAGAAGCGTTCGAGCGTACTTAACTCTACATGGGACTTATTCGAGCGTAATCATCAACTAATCGAGCAAACTGGAGTGGTGGATATTCCATATTTCCGAGAACAGGTGTACACGAAAGCCAAAAACATGTATGACAACATAATAGGAGATATGCAGGCGCGAAAAAGCGCTTTGATAGCAGCATCAATGGGAGGTGGTGAAGAAGAGTCCGAATTTACTTTTGAAGATGCGTTATTCGATGTTCCGGCTCCGGAAGCAAGGGATAGCAAGGAGAGAACGAGAGAGCTTTTGCGTCAACAATCATGTAACTTCAAAGCTTTCGCAAGAGTCATCGCGAAAGTGAGCTTCAGTAGCAGTACGGAGAAATGGGAGCTGGAAGATAATTTGAACGTTATGAAAAGTAAGTGGGGACAAATTGAAAAGCTTCATTGGCATCTGGACTACATCTTAACGGATGACGGAACAGAAGGAAAAGAGTATAGAGAGAAATACACCCGCATGGAAAATGTGTACGACGATCTGAGAAAGAAGTTGAATCATAACATTTGGAACAATGCGCATTACGAAAAGGCGACACCAAAGATTGTAATTCCCGACTTCTATGGTAATTACAATCAATGGACAACGTTTAAAGATCTTTACATCGAGAGTGTGCATAACAACCCGCTGCTCTCGAATGCACAGAAAATGCAACATCTAAAAACCAAACTAAAGGGTGACGCTGAAAAACTAGTCCAGCATCTCGGAATAAGCGCAGACAACTATACTTCATGTTGGGAGATCATCACGCATCGCTACGATAACAAGCGACTACTGTTTACATCGTACATAAACACACTTCTTAACCAGCCCACCATACAACAGGCAAACGCCGTGGGGATAAGAAAACTTCACGACGTAATGCAAGAATGTCTGATCGGACTAGGAAACATTGGTATCGACATAACTACTTGGGATCCGATTATCGTCCATTTGCTCGTTCAAAAGCTGGATAGCGCAACTTACAACGAGTATATGAAAGACCTCAAGGACCCTAGAGATTTGCCTGACCTTGAGGAATTCTCGAAATTTTTGGAGTCTAAGTTTATGGCACTGGAAGCATTACAAGGCGGCACGAACCATAGAACATCAAACTTTTCATCAAACTCAAACAAACATCAAACTTTTCATCAAACATCGAACAAGCCGCATAACAACAATCAGTCAATACGCAAACATTATAACAATTATAATGTATCTAGGTCAACGTATTACAAACCACATAACTCGCCCAAGGCCTTCTTTACTACAACGCGGACATGCCCACTATGCAAATCTGAGCATCCATTAATGCAGTGTCCGAAGTTTTTAGACATGAACGCAGCAAGGCGCCTTGACACAGTTCGTAATCTGCAAGTATGCACAAATTGCTTGTATAGTCATGCTGGAAAGCAATGTTTATCACGGAAGAAATGTAAACTGTGTCACAAGTCACATCATACACTCATGCATGGCACAGAAATGGAACAACCAAACAACAATGGGGGTGTCCAGCAACCAGCCATCATGGCCCCGCCACATGTGAACAACCTCACTAGTGGAGAGAAAGAAGTTTTATTGACAACTGTACAACTAAAGGCGAAAACTATTGACGGCGATTACATCAACTTAAGAGCTTTACTTGACCAAGGCTCACAAGTCAGTCTAATAACGGAAGATGCGGCCCAACGACTGAGGTTACCGCGTCGTAAAGTCAGCGCCGTGGTCTCTGGAGTCGGAAGTCTCTCAGGAAACTGCAAGGGATCAATTAACTTAGAATGCAAGTCTATTCATTCAGACTACACATTCAAAACAGAAACATTGGTGATGAACAAATTAATCAGCAACTTACCAAGTACTTCATTCTCTATAGAAAACTGGCACTACTTAACTAACTTAAAACTAGCCGATCCACACTTCAACGTATCGGGCCCAGTTGACATACTTTTGGGCGCCGATATATACTCAGAGATGATACTTAGCGGAGTAATGAAAAGCGACGACAACAATCATCCCGTAGCTCAGCAAACTAGAGTTGGGTGGATCCTGAGCGGGAACGTGAAAACATTTAACTGTCTTGTGACTCTCAACGAATTGGAGAACATGTCACGTTTCTGGGAAACTGAAGAAATTCCCGAGAATACAACATCAACTAGTGATAATGATTACTGTGAAAAGTATTACGAAAAAACAACAATGAGACTACCCGACGGGAAGTACGTGGTAAAAATGCCCATGAAACCTGACTACAAAGCGAACTTGGGTCCTACGAAGCCGCAAGCACAGGCCCAATTTCTTCAGCTGGAACAAAAAATGCGTAAAAATAAGGAATTTGAAACTGAGTACAAACGATTTATGAACGAGTATATAGCTATGGGTCATATGAAACCAGTAACTAGCGAAACAAAAGCAAAAGGTCAAGTTTATCTACCTCATCATGGCGTGCTTAGGGCTGAATCAACTACGACAAAGCTGAGAGTCGTTTTTAATGCATCATACAAAAATAAAAACGAGTACAGCCTCAATGACCTCATGTACACCGGCCCTAATCTACAGAAAGACATGCTAACCCTACTGATAAACTGGAGAGTGCATAAATACGTCTTTACTGCGGACGTAGAGAAGATGTACAGATACATAGGATTAAATGAGAATCAGCAAAACCTTCAAACAATATACTGGAGAGATTCCCCACAGCATCCTTTACAAGAATGGCAACTATGCACGGTCACCTATGGCACGAAATCTGCGCCTTATCTCGCTATGCGTACACTACATCAACTAGCACGAGATGAGGAAGCCAACTATCCGGTGGCTGCGAAGGTCCTACGACACTTTTTCTACATGGACGATTTGGCATACGGTCACGACGATATCGAGGAATCCAAAAAGCTGGTCAAGGAATTAATCGAACTGCTAAAAAGAGGAGGGTTTAACTTAAGAAAATGGACTAGTAACGATCCAAGAATCCTAGAGGACTTGACTGATGAGCAAAAGAGCAACAAAAACACTATAAACTTCAAGCAAGAGAATCAAGATCAAAGTACAACTAAAATGTTGGGCATAAGCTGGAATCCCGCACAAGATTCGTTCTCATTCCGATGCAAGCTCAGCGAGAGAAATAAACATACCAAGCGAACGGTACTAGCCGACATAAGCAAGCTCTACGACCCACTCGGCTGGCTAGCACCTATAATAATTAAAGCGAAGATACTATTCCAGAGAGTCTGGGCAAGCAAGATAGGTTGGGATGAAACCCTTCCGAGCGAGATGTTAAAGGAATGGGAAAATCTAAGAAATGACCTCACGAATATAAACAACATCAAACTTCCACGTTGGCTACGCTGCATTAATAACAAGATTGAAATACACGGATTCTGTGATGCAAGCGAGAAAGCCTACGCCTGCGCTATCTATAGTCGAGTATTAAACGAGAACGACGAGTACGTTATAACTTTGATTGCAGCAAAGACAAAGGTCACACCCCTGAGTAAGAAGGTCACGTTACCACGCTTAGAACTGTGTGGAGCACTACTACTCGCTAAGCTATTAGAAAAACTAAAAGCCACATTAAATCAGAAAGAAGTTAAAGTACATTGCTGGTGTGATTCAAAAGTAACATTAGCGTGGATTAGCGGCAATGTAAACAAGTGGGAAAGATACATCGCAAACCGAGTGACCCAGATAAGAAACATAGTTCCGGCTAGCGACTGGTCCTATGTAAAGTCAGACGAGAACGCAGCGGACTGCGCTACCAGGGGCCTCTTACCCTCTCAACTTCTACCCTTCCAGCTCTGGTGGGAGGGGCCGCAATGGCTGAAAACAAATTACAGAAAAAATAATCAAGTAAACGAAACATTTACAACAAATGAAGATAGCAAGACGAATTGTTATGTTATGAAAAATGACACCACAGAAAGTGAAATTATAAATTCATTATTAAATAAATATAGCCAACTAAGGCGTGTAACACGAGTCGTCGCTTGGATTTTGCGAGCCGCAGCAATATTACGTAACAAGCAGAAGAGAACCGACTCGGAAGTAAGGGAAGTGACTAATCTAACACTTCAAGAGATTACCCGAGCGTCGGAATTAATTTTCAAAACTATTCAAAAGCAACATTTTAGAGAAGAAATCGAGCGACTTAACAAAAATACTAACATTCCGAAAAAGAGTAATCTGACCAAATTGACCCCTTTCATCGATGACAAAGGTTTACTTCGAGTTAGAGGGCGCTTATTTAACTCTATGATGCCAGCAGAAGCGAAACAACCAATCATTATTCCGGCAGCGGGAAGGTTAACAGAGCTCCTAATCCAGGAGGCACATCAAGAAACTCTCCATGGAGGGGCTCGCCTCTGTCTTGCCTATTTACGGCAAAAGTTTTGGATAATTGGCGGAAACAAAACTGTAAAGAAGCAATTACGTCAATGCGTACGATGTCATCGCTATAAACCGCACCGGAACCAACAACTAATGGCAGATTTACCAAAAGTAAGAGTAACGCCGGGGAAAGTGTTCAGCAGCACGGGGGTGGATTTTACAGGATACGTTGATATAAAGATAAACAAAGGACGAGGAGTCAAAACCTGTAAAGCCTATATTGCCATATTTATATGCATGGTAACGAAGGCGATCCATCTAGAGTTGGTATCTGATTTATCAACACAAACATTCCTCGCCGCGTTCAAACGAATGTGTGCAAGACGGGGCACACCAAAACATATGTATTCAGACAACGGGACAAACTTTGTGGGCGCAGCTAAGGTCCTACAGGAAGAGTTTCGCCGCAACAAAACATTTGAAACATCAGAATTCTTCGACGAAATGGCTCATATGTCAGTGGAGTGGCATTTTAATGCCCCACTCTGGCCGTCTGCGGGGGGCCTATGGGAGGCTGGAGTAAAATCAATGAAGTACCATCTCAAGCGAGTGCTCGGGGAGCAGAAACTTACCTTCGAGCAGTTTACTACCCTACTAGCCCAAATCGAAGCATGTTTAAATTCACGCCCGCTATGCCCACTATCGGAAGATATTGAAGACTTAGAATATTTAACGCCTGGTCACTTTCTCGTCGGCGGGCCACTCTTATCCCTTCCCCAAGAAGAAGAAGACATCAACCAGTATGATCTAAGGAATAGATGGAGGTTAATCGAGCAAATGAACATACACTTCTGGAAACGCTGGTCAAATGAATACCTCCACGAAATGCAGATCCGTTCCAAATGGCAACGTCCTGAGAGAAACCAAAATACCTACACCTACCGAGAACAAAGAAAAGAGCACAGTGGAGATAGAGGTGAAAGAGATAAGTAGGCCAAGGCCTCAACGTGAACACACCTACAGCACACCTTCGAAGACAGTACCGAGGAGTCGAGATAGAGAGTTCGCGTTTTATGATTAGCTTAAGTAATTTTTTGCTTTGTAATGAATGCTCATTTGCGCTTGATTATTGACTAGAATTAGGATAGCCCTTGTATTATGATTGTACTTTAATAACAAACTTTTTTATGCTTTATTTTTCCCTCGGGAGCATGTTACGGTAGAACCGAACAATATTTTGCCCGCGTTGCAACCTAGTTTCCGCACCTAGCGATAGATTCGTAATTATACATAAATTAGCGTTAGCGACCTACATAACTTTAGTGTAAACTTAGAGCAGACACAGATGAGCATTCAACATCTAACTTTGTAACATTTTACTAGTAATAAACTTTATTGTGAATCTGTGTGGTTTACATCTCAACATCAAGACTACAGCGCGGGCCCCTACAAGTATGAAAATAGTGGACGAGGAGCGCGATACCGCTTCTATCCCATAATGTCACTAATAAAAATGTCACCCTGATTAACTCGCTCGAACCCACACAAATCTCTCGACGTACGACTTGGTGAGGAAATGGTTCCCGTGTCAACTGAGCTAGTTTCTAATGCGTAGGACGGGTAAAAGCTGTTCGTCCACGTGACTTTACGTATCGCAAAATTTACTGTTTGGCAGGGACAGCTTCCGGACGCGTGCCGAGCTATATCTAGCGCGAGGGATCTGCGGGCGCGGGTCGAGTGGGGGGGGCGAGTCGATGACCGCCTCCTCGTCCACGATCACTGCCAGCTGAACATCCGTGGCATCTAGCGTGACGTCACGGGAACCTTCCCGCGCTCCGTCACGCACATTCCGAAACAAATATTCACACGGCCTCTGCCTTTACGTGTTTTACATTTCATCGGGCGTCGATTCATCCATCTGGTATTTCGGGCGATCGTCGAAACTGTTTACGACTTCTATTTCTTCATCTGATTATCTGTCGGACCGCAGATCGTAAGCTAATGGACGTCAGCTTACAATTATAAATTTTATAGAAACAGCGAATTACGGTCGAGACATCGTTCGCAATCGAGGTTTTGTCCATGCAAAAAGCTGGATGCCGCGATCCTGAAAACTTCGCATGCTGTGCTAACACGAAGCCAGTAGAAATATCGGTACAGGTACAGGCACCAGTAAAGGTGCAGGGCACATGTCAGTCGTGGTAGAGCTAGAGGTACAGGTGCATGTGGTACGTACGGACTTGTTGTGGAGGTGCAGCACACGGCACTCGAGCGTGGCAGCGTGGCCGAGGCGCGCGGTGACGTCACGCGGCTCCCGCTCGTCGAACTGCGGCGCCGCTTGCCCGGGACCCTGCGCTACCACCACCTCGCCGCCAGCGCCGCACCACCCTAGGGTGCCAGGTGAGGACACGATATAGTAAGTACATTATAATATTGTTAGAGAGCAACCGCGGGCCGCGCGATAGGTCCAACGGCAGACCGGCAACAACTCTACGAATGTATTTCGTGTGCAATGTGACGCCGCCAGCGGCGGCACACAATACGCCGCTGGCGTCATGCACACATCACATATTTCTACTTCTGAGACGCTATCTCAACAGGACTGTTTATCAGCACATTCCTGGTCCATTCCCGATTTCTTCTCTACTCTATGGTAGTCCTTAGATACCCTCTGACTCGACTCAGTTCGAATGAACCCATCCCTCCCACTCAAAGCTGTTTTCAATGAGTTAGATGTTCCTCGAGCGAGAGGCTCCATATTGTTAGTCAATTTATTATTAATGGAAATATCAGCGTATAGATAGATAGATATAGATAGTCATGGGAACTCAAATAATTAAGAATTATTTAGAAACATTAAGTAAGGTTAAAAATGTTCAATTTTAGCCAAGAAAAGTTGAGTAAATTACTATTTATGTATCTTTAACATCACACCTCTTTTCCATTTGGGTAGGCAGAGACTAGGGTCACAGTATAAGAAAGAGTATCTATTTACTAGGGTGCGCCGCCACTATTACGATCCTTACTGATTACGAAGAATCGTAAGTAATGCGTAGTAACAATTCTGACTAAATAACGAAGTACGGGTTACTAAACAGGACTAATGTGACAAAACAAACCTACGATTAAATAAGTAGGTAATAAAAGTTTGAATACAAAAATTGCTAAGCTTTAATAAATCGCCCTAAACAAGGATGATCGGGGAGGCCTCCGACTAAACTAAATACGGAGCTCGAAACGATTGCTTGCTAGGCAAAAAATAGAACAATAGCTATTATCTTGATACAAGTAATAATTAGTTAGCGCAGCTGCTGGTTCACACGTGTTCTGGAGCAATTCGGCTCTGCGAGGGGAGCGGACCACCGGCGGCGGCGCGGGGCGTTCATTGTTGCAGTCGCGCCGCCATGCGCCATGCGGGCACCGACGTGCCTTCACATCCGCGAGCTGCCCGCACCGAGTAGAACCGACGCAACGACATGACATGACACACAGCGCAGCGGTCACTCCGTCCGTCAGCACGGTACGAGCGATGTTACAGATGGAAGCCGGAGCGGAGCGGAGATGAAAGGGATAATTAAAGTTGTTTACAAACGCGCGGCGCCGGCACGCGACGAGAGGCGCCTCCACACCACACGCGCCCGCGGACGGACGTGAGATTGCATTGTAGATTGTAGTCCGTTATTTATTTGACGCGTTTGTTCTTACCAGTTTTTCATCTTTGTTTGAAAACATACGGATTACGAAATCTGAGAAACAAATTGCTAGAAGATGGTAATCAATCGTGATCTAGAGATATTAAATTATATATAGTATATGAATCCGTGCCTGTGAGCGCGCGCCATGTGTGCTGACCGGACGGTTGACTCAACGTTTCAGGAATGCCAGAGCGCCATACGCGACCGCGACCCATTCATATTTCCATTTGCTTAAAAATAGACGGTGATGTGATTGCGTTTTATTTTATTTCTCATGTCGCTCCGTTTGAGCCGATTTTAAGAAACAAACTTCGGCAAAATTTGGACGGCATACAAAGATTAATGATGTCAAATTGGGAGACCGCTATTTATAATTTTTAAGCTTTTTATTTATGTAGGTATGTAAACTTTATTTGCTCTTGATTAGGGTGCAGTACACTAAATTTTTGATTGACTAAACTTATAAGAAGTTAAACTGAAAAAAGTAAACGTTGGAAATGTCAAGGACAACTTGCTTGCAAACAAATTGCACATTATGAAAAAAAGTTTTTGTACATTAGCTGTGCTTACAGCAATTATAGCTTGTGCTGGGGACAGATGCCCGGGCAAATTGGGGAAAAATAAAGATTGATTGAGCTCTTTCCGTAACCAATTCGTAGAGCAGCATCGCATCGGTTGTTTCTGTTTTAATTACTTTACCTACAAAATGTCATAATCCTTAAGAGTTCTGACGACGACTGCTAAGACATGATGAGCTTGTTTCGCTCGATCCATAGCTTTTACTTAGGTAACCGATTCATATTGAGTAAATTAGTCGACCTCACTTCGCTCCCTCTAAGTTCTTATTTTTGCATAGATAAACCAAAATATGTCTGACCACAACCCGAATAATTCTGCTAAAAAAATTGGGTTCACTTCGCTCGCGTTATTTTTTGTGTAGGCTAAGATAAGGGGGCGGCAAAATCAGTCTCTGCACCGGGCGACATCGACAGAAGCCTACGGTACGCTACTGAGTGTGCGTGATGGTCGTGTAATGAAGATGAGCGTGAGACGTACCGGTGAGTGCGGGCAGCGAGGCGAGCAGCAGCAGCCGCGCGCACCACCACATGGTGCCACGCCGCACCAGCCGGCCGCCGCGCCGCCGCCGCTACGCCTGCTGGACAGTACACAATTATTTTATTAATCTTGCACTAATACTAAACTAATTTAAAGTACAGAGTGTAACAAAACACCCTAGTAATACTTAAGGGGGTACTGCAAACCATCAAACTGAACAACTTTTACTATGGAGCCAACATCGAAATCAAGAAAAAATATCAGCTATTTCATACAAAACTGCAGTACCGTCTCGACTCAAATGTATGGGACGGCAGATTTTTTTTTCTCGACGTATGCTCCATAATGAAAGTTGTTCAGATTGATGGTCTGAAGCACCCAAGTCTGAATATTTAAGTATGTACATAGAATAATCTTAAATACAAATTCAACATTGTTGCAAGTCGGGTAAAATATAACATAGGTAAGGTAGTACCTACCAAAGTATCCGTTAGGTTTTCTAGAATCATTTTACAGTAGGTACCTAAACATGTAATATTATAGGAATGAAACGGGCAAAAAATATGAAAAAAAAACAGAGATGATCATTATAACCGCTAGACTAGAACAACTCGATCGAATCTTATCTTATTAGATTCCACACTTCACACTACACTCAACACGTTGAATAACATTATCGTTATCGCTCTAATTATTAAGATTCCAAAATTCATATTAATAATATTGTACACGCACCTGAAACAACAGCATTCCACATATTAATATTTTATGTAATGTACTGTGGTGTGGTGTTATTATGATTTATCGTCATGAGCTAAGTCAGTTCTTGGCATCATAGTACGTCTTACCTTTGAAGTGTGTTTAGACATTGCGGCTTTATGTTATTATCTCTACAATAACACAGCGAGCTGGATTTACGCTATCCTTTGTATATTAGGTACAGTAAGTGTCTTAATATAAACGAAACATGTAAATTTTAATTCAATCGTTATCAAAAGAGGTGGTTAATAAAATTTAAATGAGGCACTCGTAGCTGTTACGTTACATATTCAACAATTAACGCCGCACACATTAAGTTCCTAATTAAAGATTATAATCGTGTTTATGGCGTTTGTTTTACATTTAGGGTAGTTAATAAAGTTAACGTGTCCATCTGTCGGTGTGAGGGTGCGACCCAGCGCTCTGGTCGCCGGCGGCGCGGCGCGGCTGTGGCGGCGGCGGCGCGGTGGGAACCTGCACGCGATGTTGACGAGTCGCTGTTTATTATTAAGCTTTATGTGATGCACATGTTGCACGATGCACTTTTAAATAGTTCCCACTCTCTACTCAATGTCACCCACTTAACTGCGCTGTCACTTTGCTGTCAGCTTAGCGGTAAGATAATAAACAAGATCATAAGTTGATAAATGAACGAGAGACACGGCCTGTGGCTTGAAAACGGACGATGCCGACGTTGTACGTACGATGCATGAGGTTCATAGACAAATAAAATGTTTTCTGTTTTCGCTAAGTAAATTGCTAAGTACCTAATAGCACATGTAATTGTTTCCCTGCTGGAAATAGCTGTTGATGGGAAATGCTTGGATAGAGCCACCCGGGGCACGCGCCCGTGCATGCAGTTTAGTCTACAAACACGAGTGTGAGGAAACGACCTATCCCACTACTCTAAACAAGCTGCGTTATTTGAAGCAGTGCTTTAGGTATCTAAATTGTTATTGAATCACTAATAGCCGCTGTCCACGCCCCGCTGCAATACGTAGGTAAGGTACCTAGTAGAAGCTCCACCAACAATGTGCAGGCAGCAATTTTTTATTATAATTATCATCTGTCATCAACTGATACGTAGAATTGATAAATTAAATAATGGTCACAGTGGTCCTTACTAGAGTACCATTTATCACCACACACTGTACAGCAGCAATGACTAAAATGGCATTATAGACCCAATGTGCTCTGCAGTTGTTGCCAACCGAGTTTTTGGTCGGTTCTGTGGATGCTGTAAGCGTGGCACACGGGGCGGGCGAGCAGAGCGTGGTGGCGAGCTAGTTAACAAGATGTGGTATATTTCTGCACGAGAGTCCGGAAATAGCGCGCCCAGAATACCGCGCAAAGATTAGCTTTATATCGACACGCGCGCTCGCGTGTCACAACCACGAGCGCGGGCACAGATTCTCAAACTTCAAACTTCAAACTTCAAAAACTTTATTGCGACACAGGCGCGGTAGTGTATATTTTCTTTGACACAGGTAATATAAAGGTGGTGAACAGTATTTTAGATAGAGCTCTGTGATCTGCCCATGAGCATGCAATATTTAATTGGAGAGAGGGCATGCAGAGCATTTACTTTACAATTCTACAATTACAATTTACAATTGTTTAGTATACCTACATAGATTATATTACATTATAGTTTCTACAGTCCAATACTAAGTAGGTACATTGATATATTGTCAATATTAGAGAATTAGGTACAGATGGTAAAAAATTACAAATAAAAGAAAATATTTAAGGATTATTGATGTCAAAATTACATTCAATAAATTAATAATGGTAACAACATCAGTCAAAATTACAACAAAAACAATAATCTCTCCAAAATCTATTGTGATGTGATTAGGTATGTCATTTACCGTCCACCTGTGATTAGTTTACCTAACTGACTGTTGATGCTGCTTGCTAGTGCTGCTACTAATGCGGAATAGTTAAATTTTGTATTTTAAAGAGGGGGGTCTTTGTTCCTGAGGGACCTCCAAATGTCGAGAAGATTTTTAACAAAGCCAAAAAAAATCAGTAAGTAAGAGGCAGTTTGGAGTTGGAGCAGTAAGTTTGTAGTCGAAGAAACTCAGAAATGAAGTCAAAATATTTTGCGAATTTTCGAGCTCGCTTCGCTCGCACATTCTTTATTCGCTTGGTAACTCGATTGCCGCATGATTAATAGAATAGAATTAGAATAGAATATAATTTCTTTATTTGTCTTATAAAAACCATTACAAAAACAACAATATATATTATTACACAGTCAGTACACACACAAATAGATAAAAAAACACAAAAATAAACATATTCAAGACAAAATGGTCTGTCACATCAGTAAACGGTAGTTTGGTCAGACCAACTACCACTGCTATTATTGTCACAGCCGAATTTAATATAAAAAACCGGTCAAGTGCGAGTCGGGCTACTCGCGCACTGAGGGTTCCGTACCACACCACCACAGAACACAACATTATTAACTTAGAAACAAACTTTTTTTGTCCGGGACCTTTAGCGCGAGACCGATTCACACTTGGCCGGTTTTTAGTTTTTGTTGCTATTCTGTAGAGTTTGCTCTACTAATCACACTAAGTTTGATGATTGTATGTATTACCGTTTTAACGATAGAGCGTGAAGAAAAAACGTTGATATAAACTAGTTTCTTGTTGAGAACCCCCCTTAATTTTTAACTTTTTGACATTTTTATTATTTCGCTCATCCGTAGAAACAATGACAACTGCATAAAATGCAAAATTGATTTTACAATGTCAGAATATTTTTAAAAAATCAATGCATTATGAAAATAAAATAAAAACCATTTACGTTTTGATTTAAACCTATATTCTTGGGTTAAACGTTATTTAAAACATTAAACGCGTTTCCTGTGAACATTATTTTGAACTTTAAACGCGTTACCTGTAATTTTTTCGATTTTTCAGTTAGGTAGGTCATTGTTTCTGCGGATGAGCGATTTGTTAACAAATCCACCGTAATAACACATAATCTGGGAAATTTCAACTATCTAGCTATTACGGTTCAAAAGCTACAGCCCTAAATGAATGGACCTACCTACAATATCGTATTGCAATAATTCGTGTTGAAGTAAAACCTCGTGTTCGCTCCTGGTTATTATTGTATCACAAAACCCTAATGGATCAGGTCAGTTACGACCTTTTCCCCGAACGTCCACTATGGACCCGAACGTCCACTTCCCGGTTTCTTCCATTTCCCCGATCGGCCTTTTCCCCGAACGGACATTTACCCGAACGGCCATTTCCCCGAACGGGCATAATATTCCTGAACTTTTCCCCTTACGTAAGGGGGTGCTTCAGAACATCAAACTGAACAACTTTCACTATGACGCTTGGATATAGATCGTATTGCAGGTTTGCAATGACTTACTTAAATAGTTTTCTAGTAAAATCTCGAGCTTGCTTCGCTCGCTCTTGGTTATTTTATTATATTGTAACTACCTTTAGTTGTTTTTAAGAAATCGCTCCGGGTTTTACATCAAATTTACATCAAGTTTTCTAGTAAAATCTCGAGCTTGCTTCGCTCGCTCTTGGTTATTTTAATGTATTGTAACTACCTTTAGTTGTTTTTAAGAAATCTCTCCGGGTTTTACATCAAATTGTGGCGAGCTAATTAATAATCATATTGCAGAAATACACGATCTGGCTTCGCTCTCTAGCTCTATAGCTTAGATCGTATGAATGTTGAGCTTGCTTCGGTCGCTCCAGGTTTTATACAACGTGTTAATGAATTAACGCAAAACTAGAAAGTAGTTTGTTTAGAATCAAGAACAGAATCAAAATATCATGGTTTCAAGATAGGTAATTTTTATCAAAATATTAAATAATTTTTTTGCAAAATTTAAAATTTTCACACACACATGGGCACACTCACCAAACTTACTACCAAAACAAGATTATTAAAATGTATCCATGAGTACGTTAACGCTTTCTTTCAGTACTGAAATGATAACAAATCATTTCTGCCTCAAAACTTAAAATGCGAATAACTTAAAATTTTAACTATCAAAATAATGAAATTAGATATTGTTGCAAACTAATTATTTTGTTATGAATCAGTTGTGGTGTATTATGTTTTGCGCTAATTCATTAACACGTTGTATATTATTAGCCCTCCCTGAGAAAAATATTGCTAAGTATGCCCGTGGCAGTGGCACGGAATATATTTATAAGAGTACACCCGTGGAGAGGAGGGGCGCCAATATAAAGATTTTGTCCCGGCTCGAAAAAATTGCACCTAGATACAATTTTGTCTGGGAAGGCTGGAGACGGTCTTAGTCCGGTACTAAGGTGATACAACTACTCTGTCTACTAAGTATTTAGAAGCGGAAATTCCGATACCATCTTGTTAACGCCTGATTCAATAAAACTTAATAATAGGGATGACGATCATGCTAAGTACCTACCTATTATTTATTTACCTACCTAAGTAGGTATGTAAAATTCAGAATAGTGGCGGGAATAACTACATAAACTAATATTGTAAATCCTACATAGTAGACAACATTTTGCAAGTTCTGCATTGGTAAGTAACTTGGTAACAAACTTGCACGCAGAGCTTCCGCCGGCCGCGCCGCGCCGCCCAAATGCACAACACGCTGGCAATAACATGAAACGCATTACCGACCGGACCGGACCGGACCGGTCCATAACGAAGCGCGTGCACATCGCCCACCTTCCGCTCTGGTGCATGGTGTGGCGTAGCGCTGGCATTGTAGCGCCGTGCACGTTACATTCGCTCTTATTATTAATTAAGTTTGATTTTATAAAAAACTAGCGGCCCGTCCCGGCTTCGCACGGGTGGACGTATATTAAACTGTAGTCTTTGGGTGGACGTCTAATCTTTTCTAGCAATAAATATAGCCTATGTTACTCAGGGTGAATGCAGCTTTCTAATGGTGAAAGAATTTTTTAAATCGGCCCAGTACTTTTTGAGCCTATTCATTACAAACATACAAACATACAAAAATAGGTACAAATCTTTCCTCTTTATAATATTAGTATAGAAAAAGACTGCATTGCAATTGCATGCCGGGTAGCGGGTACTGCTAGACCAATCTAAACTATAATCAAACTGTAAAAGAAGTGTCTGTAAGTACATTGAATTACAAGAAAGATTACGATTGTGTTTTTAGGTATCCCTGACACTAAATTACGATGTTCTGGATTTTTTGTCAGATTGTTTGTTTGTTTGTTCTAGCATCACGCAAAAACTACTAAACCGATTTTGATGAAATCTTTTTTGTTTGAAAGCATATGATTTGACTTAAAAATTAAAATCTGGTTTGCAGCTGCCTAATTTGTGTGGAAAAAAGCTCGTTTATTAATAAAACAGAACTAGACTGAAACTTATTTCACTCACCAAAATCTAAACGAAAAGTCCAGAAAATGCAAACACAATACACACAATACAGTGAACCGAGCACGAGCAGCTAGCAGTACCTCGTGGTTGAGCACCGGACTAGGACACAAGACATTCACGGCACATCACACGATACCGACAGCTGTAAATTCTTCCTCTACGTGCACAGTATAGTGACTCGGTGAAGCCACGTGCGCGCGCGCACTCTTGTCCCGAGGCACTGCGCGGCGCGGGCTGCGCGGTCCCGACCCATACCCGCGCCCAGCGTGCAGCGTGCGTGTGTCCAGCCCTTACGTTACGCCGCCCGCCCTACAGGGGGTTGATACTTCATTTATCCCTATTCTGCGATCCCTAATAACTAACTGTAGATAACATCGTTATTTTGCCATCTTGGTAATGTAGCAATGTGTTTTGCACTTGGTGAGTAAATATTTTATACTAATTTCATGATCGCATTGTATTATACCTACTTTTATTATATTTCTAACATGATAAATACATAAATCCCTAAGAAAGTGTTTTAATGACATATATTTTCTTACCAGGTACAGATATAGGGTCCTTTTTAATATGCTGACAGTTTTTAAAGGGGATAATCAGATCAGACCGTCAAACTGAACAACTTTCTCTATGGCACCAACAACGAAATCGCGACAAAAAATATGATGTTCTTAATGAAAATTGATGAAAATTGCACCACCACCGGGTATAACTAGGTACTTGATCGCATTACCTACAAATGAACCTATCTTGTGAGATAGGTACAACTATGGTACAGGTTGGGTACAGGTAAGCATTTGTTTATCTACTCATTCTTTCCGTATTTCAAGGTGGAAAAATCAGGAGAAATAGGTACGTAGATGACCACTTGAAAATTCCGTAGATCTACAGACTTACTCGTACATAACTATTTTGACCCGAAACGTCCTTCTAGTTTAACGAAGAAAATAGGAATTTAAAAAAGTGTTAAGCGAGAATACCTAATACCCAGACAACGTGAAAATCAATCTGTGTCAATCCTTTTTTGTCGTAGAAAGATAATAATATATTCATAGTCTAAGTTTAGTTAAATATTTCTGTCGTGTCTGTATAGCGACGGAAAGTAAAAGGAAGGAGATGCGACACTGACATAGATGCGACGAGCCATATTTTATGAAACATAGACCAATTACAAAAAATACAAAAGACAAGTACAAAAAATTAAAGTAAAAAAAACTTTTTAAAAACAAGCTTTTATTAACGCTTACTACAAAATTAAAAAATAAGTAAATAATTTTAGTGGGGCAATGCATTTGTAGTGGATCCTATAGTTTACATGGGTCGATTCTAATAAAAGAAACTAGTGTCAAAGTTATCGTTATTGCCAAAATATATGCAATGCAATTATATTTTGTTTAATTAAATATCTAAAAGCTTGTCGCGCTTGAGGTCATATAAGCAAGAATACAGTCACGCGACAAGCTTTTCAGATATTTAATTAAACAAAATATAATTGCATATTTGTTTGACACTAGTTTCTTTTATTAGAATCGACCCATGTAAACTATATGCACTACAAATGCATTGCCCCACTAAAATTATTTACTTATTTTTTAGTAAGCGTTAATAAAAGCTTGTTTTTAAAAAGTTTTTTTACTTTTATTTTATTTTTAACTTTTTATTCATTTGCACTTATAAGCATTTCATTTCATCATTGTTAAAATATTTTTTTGTTTTGTAACCAAAACTGAACGTGTAGGTACACATAATGGCATGTCAGCGCTATTAATCGTTAAGGAGTTCCCTCGTACACAGACGATCCTGGCTTCACAGCACCAATCTTGATTACAAATATTTGTTTCGTTATCAAATTCAAACCTGAACGTGTACCCATAATGGCAAGTAAATGCTGTTAACCGTTGAAGAGTTCCGTCGTACGGAGACATTCCTGGCTTCAGCACTAGATCTTGGTTCGTTCAAAATGTTCGTTTTGCTATAAAAATGTCAAGCCAATGCTATTAACCGTTGAGGAGTTTCCTTCTACGGAGACGATTCTGGCAGCAGCTTAGCACCAGGTCGCTGTCACCATAAATTATTGTGTTGTCATTGGATTCCTATATACCAAGTTTCAGCTTGATTGAATATCTAGAAGTGGGTTAAAATTAACATGCAAGATTTCACCCGAACGTACAAATAAACAAAATATAAATAAACAAACAAGGCAAGTTAAATAAAAGCTTGTAGGTAATAAAAAGTTAACATGAATTGATTTATTTGCGGCTGGGTATTAATTTTATGGCAGCAAATTACATGACATTGAAATTTTTAGGGAGGAATTCGCAACGCTGTAGAAAACTTACAAACAACTTTTTCTTTTATTCAAGCTTAATGCTGACTTTCGGACTTTTTTGAGAAAATCGCTAAAAAAAATCACCTAAAAAATCTATGATCCGAGAATTTTTTTTGGGGACGTGGTGAGATAGCCAACGACCCCTCCTATTCACCATTTCAATTTGGCCAACGATGCACCAAACACCCTGTTTATTAAAAACAGTATCGGAAAAATATACAACGTGTTAATGAATTAGCGCAAAACCTCATACACCCCAACTGATTTATAACAAAATAATTAGATTGCAACAATAATTTCATTATTTTGATAATTAAAATTTAAAGTTATTCGCATTTTAAGTTTTGAGGTAAAAATGATTTGTTATCATTTCAGCACCGAAAGAAAGCGCTAACGTAATCATGGATACATTTTTATAATCTTGTTTTAGTTGTAAGTAGGGTGAGTGTGCTCATGCGGTGGGTTGTCACCGGGTTCAGTAAAATTTAAATTTTGCAAAAAAAATATTTAAAATTTTGAAAAAAATTACCTAAGTTAAAACCATGATAATTCGATTTACGTTAATTCATTAACACGTTGTATAATATATAATTAATATAAATATTATAAAGAGGAAAGATTTGTACCTATTTTTGTATGTTTGTATGTTTGTAATGAATAGGCTCAAAAAGTACTGGGCCGATTTAAAAAATTCTTTCACCATTAGAAAGCTGCATTCACCCTGAGTAACATAGGCTATATTTATTGCTAGAAAAGATTAGACGTCCACCCGTGCGAAGCCGGGAGGGGCCGCTAGTATAATATAAAGATAAAATGAAGTGGTGTCCGGTCAGTGTCCGGTATAAAAAAGTACTCTTTGGTGAAGTGTTCCTTGAAAAAAAAAGATGTGATCAAGAAGCTTGAAATTTTCCCTTAGGGAAAGGGGTTAGAACATTTTTGTATGGAGCCTGGGATACCAAAACTTTTTTTAATTATTTTTTCGAATTTTTATCGTATCGCGCGGCCAACGTTAAGACTTTGCACATCGATAGATCACGTCATTACAAACATACTTTGTTATTTGGCAAAATCTCCTAAAGTGTTTTTTTAAGCTAGATATTTGACTTTAAAAGTTTTAATTTTTCAAGACTCCTAGGGGCTTTTTTCTTACCTGATCGAAATTAAACTTGGTGTTTGCATAGTAGAGGCGTAAAGAATTTACATTATTGTATGGAGCCTGGGATACCAAAACTTTTTCATTTATTTTTTCGAATCTTTACCTTTTCGCGCGGCCAACCTTAAGACTTTGCATATCGATAAAACACGTCATTACAATCATACTTTCTTGTTTGGCAAAATCTCCT
Organism: Agonopterix subpropinquella; assembly: GCA_922987775.1. Classification (NCBI taxonomy): domain Eukaryota; kingdom Metazoa; phylum Arthropoda; class Insecta; order Lepidoptera; family Depressariidae; genus Agonopterix; species Agonopterix subpropinquella. The sequence goes on from OV277708.1 coordinate 22,334,990, forward strand.
AGCCTGTTTTTTTAAGCTAGATATTTGACTTTAAAAGTTTTCATTTTTCAAGACTCCTAGGGCTTTATTTCTTACCTGTTCGAGATGAAACTTGTTGTTTGCATAGTAGAGGAGTAAATCTGTAATTACCTACCTACTTTGAATTTATGAAATAAACTAACCCTAAAAATAAAAATAACATACGTATATTCGAATAGGTAGGTACGTACCTAGTTTTATTAGTAATAAATAATAATAAGGTATTCCATTATTGAGTCGGTATGCACTAATAATACGTTAGGATAATTAAGTCAACTATTTGTAATTATCATAGATATAGTGCAGTAGGGAAATAACCAGAAAACAATAAAAAAGGTTGCAAAAGTGACAAAGTAAGTATGCCGCTCGTCCTTGAGCGTTCGCCCGGGGCGCCATGCCGTGTATACTTCTCCGTTGAGCCACGGGAAAGTAGGTATTGTATTGTATTGTATTTATTTATTTACCAAATACATGAATTAACACGACCTAAATAATACATCACATAGACCAAAAAATATTTTTAGGTAACATAAAAAATAGGTAGGTACATCTCTAGGTATATCTCTTTTCTGTGGTTGCGCCCTGCCTAACTTTCGTACAATAGTACACGCAACATATTTTTAAGATATTTAATTAGTCAAATAGCCGTCATGCTGCGTACAATTTTTGCAACCCTTTTTTTATTACCTTGTCATTTCAAACTTGTAAACAAGACGATAAAGTTTTTTAAACTTTCAAAATGTGTCAAACGTGTTATTTTCTTTTGTTTGTGTTTGTTTTGTTAACGGTTGTTGTGATGTAACTTGTGGAGCTCTCGGTAGAGAGTGGTATATTCCTTGTTGTGGAGTGTTGTGTTGCTCGGTTACTTTTAATTTGATCAAGGCATGATCAACCTATCGAAGTACGTATAATGCGGTACTCAAATAGTAGATAGATAGGTACACGAACCGATAACCAAATCTGCATAGGTAGCATGCCACCGTGATACAGCGCTATCACACCTTTGCTCTCTTTCTATTTGCGCGCGAACGAACGAGATAAAAGACGTGATACAGCCGTATCACGTCACGTGTAGCATGCTACGGGTTCTGCAGTCAATAGATTATACTTAGGCAAGTACACACGGCGACACTTCAAGTTACCCAAAACCAAAATAAGCTGGCCGCGCGACGTTATACATTACTATGCCGACGCGCGGCCAGCTTATTTTGGTTTTGGGTAGCTTGATGTGTCGCCGTGTGTACATTCATTATTATTTCATACCTACTAACTCTCCTCTCGGATATAAATTCCAATTGATGTTCGATTTTTAATAATAAAGCAATCATTTTCGTCATAGTTGTTAAAAGGTTCACTTCTATCTCTTAGGACGGCCGCACATTATCAGAAATTTCTGACAGAAAAATTCTGACGCTCGCCGGAAGGCACTCGGTGCATACATTTTGTATTAGACCCCGCACACTGTCAGAAAAATTCTGACCGGTCGTCCGCTTCTGATGCACGCCGGACGGCACCTCAGCCGGACGTCAGAATTTTTCTGACGGAAGGCGTGTTTGCCATATATTTTGTATTAGGCACACTATCAGAAATTCGGATCAAGTATTGCCAGACGTGCGATAATTATCCTAGATATACGATATTTTTGAGTGTCATGTTCATGTGATAGAAATAAAAGTCAGGTATATTTAATTTCTGTAAACAGGCCATTTACTAAACGTTAATAGTTTCAGAGTTTTAAGCAAAATTCCGGAAAAAAACAAACAGAATTTTAAACTTTTTTTGCGATTTTGTCAATTAAAATTTGTTAGTAAACCTCAGATTTAGATTCAGCACCCCAAAATACATTTAGAATGGAAGAAATCAGAACTACCACAAAACTTTCCTAGTAAAAACACAATTTGACTGAATTATAGCCCCAAAAGGGCTAAGGTGGCAACACTGGGTCGATGTGCGTTGATTGAAATATGAAACGCGACTGGGCTCAAAAGTTGCCGGATCAAAATTTCTGATAGTATGCGGGGTGCTTCCGGCGAGCGTCAGAATTTTTCTGTTAGAAAATTCTGATAATGTGCGGCCGTCCTTAACCACCTTAGACGTCTTGATAGGTACCATATCATAATCATCTTCACTGTCTGATACCTTTCTTCTACCAATCTTCTCAAACGCTGCATTTCTCTAGTTTAGATCACACAAACCGGCAAGAATCTTTTCTAATTATCTAAAAATCCACGTTTGAACAGTGGACGTTGTTTTGCACATTGCACATCTGGGCTGCGTTCAGAATCTACACCCTGGGTGCACCCAGAGTGCAACTTTTCGCACTAAGCGCCGCGCCGCGCCGCCGCTGTTCAGAGCCTCGGTGAAAGACGTTTTACTATAGAGCGAGGTGAAAAAACAACCGCACAAAAAGGTCGTGAACGCAGCCCTGTTGCACATCTGGTGGGTACCTACCTACCTACATAATGGTCGCTCAGCTGACATCAATGTTCGGCGCCATTTTTATCAAAGGAATATGTCCTTTATACCGTCAAAATTGGTGGTATAAAGACAATACTCATATATCTTCGTTATTCTTGTTCGTGAAATGAAAATTTGATTATTTGAGTATAAGTTAAGGGTTTATCCTTAGAATAAGACTTATCCGACTTTGGTGAAATTGGCCCTTAAAGTCAAATATCTAGCTTAAAAAAACACTTTAGGAGATTTTGCCAAATAACAAAGTATGTTTGTAATGACGTTTTTTATCGATATGCAAAGTCTCAAGGTTGGCCGCGCGAAATGATATAAATTAGAAAAAAAAAATTGGTATCCCAGAGATGTTCCAACTCCTTTCAAGCTTTTTGGATGTGATGTTGTGATGTGTAAAAATTAAGTCTTGCCTAAAGGTCTACGTTACCAGGCCATTAAATTAAAAAAAAAAAAATATAGTGATGCTTGACACTCACAAGTAATGAATAACATCTTTGTGAATAACGGAATCACGTTCACAGATTACTGATTATGTAGCAAGCTACAGATGCGACAGTGAAATTTGCACTTAGTTCCATCATTTCCGTTCTGGCGTTCTGTCGTCAAGCTAATGTGTATAGAACTTGTAGTTATACACTGATTCCAGGATGCAAAAATAGGGATATTTGACCAAGGAACAAACTATTCAACGATATTATTATGTCATACGACATAGAAGAATTGGGGCTTCTCAAGGATTCTCAACTCAAGCGAAAATACCAGGAAAATCACAAGATATAAGCTTATGACGCAACAACACGGCATGAGGCTGCTGTTGTTGTAAGTTCAATATGGCGTTGTATCATCGTTCAATGAGGACGATTCATGAGGGAAAATTTGACTTCAGCGCCACAGCGGAAAAACCGGAACTAAAGCTGTCATAGGCCTGCCTGCGTAACATGACAGAGGTGAGAGCAACACAGGTCACTTCTAAACGTCAAATTGGCGGTTATCTCCATAGTATCTCACTCAAATTTGACGTTTAGAAGTGACCTGTGTCGCTCTCACCTCTGTTATGTTACGCAGGCTGATCACGTTGCAAGTTCTGATACGAGCAGTACCTACGCGCGGTTCACGTTTTTTATCGTAAATAAAAAAATAAACCCTAGAGACTAGACTTTGGGCTACGCCTATATTCAAAAAAATATTGGAGGTGCGCATCACTGATGGGTTAGTGCTAGTCCTAGCCGAAATCGGCTAGGAGTAGCATCGTTCTGCAGTTAAACCTTTGTTTGTGAAAAATTTAATTCAGTTCATTTGGCATATTCATTTTCAATGTACCTACCCGAAGGTCGTGGAAGACATAACCGTGATCTGTGAATTTTTGTTCCCCTCATCGAGACTCGTCTTTTGACACCTCAATCAGCCATGCCATGATACCAGAGGTCCAATTGCGCTAATTCAAAACATCCAAGTTCAATTCTAATTTAATTCAATTTCAAAACAAATGTACCTACTTTTTTTAACCTCCAAATTGTTTTCTTGTCAAAACTAACACCATTCGCCACGCGTAAGCTTACTCGAGGGTGTGAAGAAATAAAGTAAATAATATAAGTAGAAAAGAGAACCCACTCATAGCAACATTATGCATCCACCTTATGTCAAATTGAAGGCTAGCTAGCGCCATCTATGTTTATCCGGAAATAATTCTACCTATACTACACACTACTTATAGATATAAGTATATCTCATACCGATAGATATTATTGTTTTGAATGCTAGTTTTCGTTCAATTCCGCGCCGATGAAGTGAAATTCCAGTATCCTTACTATTCCTGTAATCTGTACATTGGTAAGAGAACAACAGAAACTCCAGAACATCACTAAATCGGCACGAAATTGAACGAAAACTACAAACAACACGCATATATTACGGAAGAAGGTAGCCATTTTGTGAATTTGTCAATTTGACATTGACATAGAAAATAAATCTTTTTTTTCATAGTTTTACGAAATATATACGAGATGGCAGCACATTCTATGCAAACTGAATCGGAAAAAGCCACCAAAAGGCGATTGTCCTCCGCCTGGTGTGAAGGTAGCATATGAGTCAAATCAGTGCATCGACTCACTGAGTCACTTACAGACACACGACATATCCCATCCTTAAATGCTAGAAAAAAAAGGTGAACGCTTTTTCTGCAGAGAGAAAACGCTATTTTTCTTCCAATTTCCTAATAAAATACCACAAATTGTGTAGTGTTTTGTGTGAATATTTGTGTCGTGAATTAGTTCTACTTCGATCTAGAGTATGGAACTGGTAAGTAGTATTGTTGGTTAAAACTTAAAAGCTGGTTCGACACGACTACTTTGTCGGCCTAACCTGTCTTTTGGCTTGTGATGTTTGGTTTGGTGGCTCGCTCACGCTCAGTGTTATGGTCGCGTCAGCAGGCCGAGCTGCGTGCCCTCCCGACCCGACCCGACCCGCCTGCTCGCGGCGCGCGACCGCATCGATCTACTGTCCATGGATTCTGTCATAATTGATGGGCTTATATTTGGGATCAGATTATAATTATGTATATTATGTTAGTGCCTCTTCTCTGTTATCTTATCTTGTTGTGGGGGCTGGCAAGCCAGCAACACTTCAACCCAGTGGGATCTTTTGTGTTAGCCCCAATACTTTTTGCTTACTTCACCCTTCAAATATATGGTCAATGAAGGAGGCAATACCATTGAGGGGAAGAAACCTAAGATCTCCCGGTTTTGGGTACCTATCCATCTCCGAGGAGGCACATGCGTTTTGCCGGCAAGACATCACAGTCACAAAGAATATGCTCCTTCATCCTCTCCGCATGCTCGGCAGCTGGGATCTAGGGTGAGTTTCATCTTGTGCATCATCGTACCTGTGGCGTATTGCCCAGTACCGCAGGTCCGCCTCCGGCCTGCTTTCCCACAAAACCGCCTCTCTGTGGCCTGGCCTTAAAGGCTTGAAGTAAATGTAACGAATATCAACTTCAAGCTTTTATATCTTTGTTTGGACTGTAACAACAAGTTTTGTTTGTTACTTTATTCTTCCAAACTTGAATATTACATAAAATATTCAAGTTTGGTTGCTGGACGCGCCAAAAAATGTTGCGAAAACGAAAAATAAGGGCCACCTTCCATAGAAAATCCCGCATTGTCTTTTCACCAAACAAATGTGTTATCTCTGGGATGTTTTTGTTGTTATACTATAGAGCTTACACTATAATCAAACGGAGTGGATGAGGAGACCATGGAGCATATCCTGTGTGACTGTGATGTCTTGGCGGCAAAACGCATGTGCCTCCTCGGTGACGGATATCCAAAACCGGGAGACCTAAGGCTTCTTCCCCTCAATGGTATTGCCTCCTTCATTGACCATATATTTGAAGGGTGAAGTAAGCAAAAAGTATTGGGGCTAACACAAAAGATCCCACTGGGTCGAAGTGTTGCGGGCTTGCCAGCCCCCACAATAAGATAAGATAATCAAACCAAGTTCAACGCTTGTATGTATTACCGTTTATACGATAGAACAAAAACTAAAAACATTTAAAAAAAATTGTTTTGTTTTTCCGCAAAACGATTTGGCCATTGGCGCAACTAAAGATTTTTCCTAAGTGGGGAAACCAGCCAGCCAGCTCATCAACAGCTTTCGCCGCCAGTGGCAAGACTAAAATATGAATAGGTCGACACGGGATAATACGATCCAAAACCTGGAATGAGCGAAGCGAGCTCGAGATTTTAATAAAATATGAATAGGTTGGCACGCGATAATACGATCCAGTACCTAGAGAAGCGAGCTTGAGATTTTACTGCAGTAAGATAAGGTCGTCGCCATACAAAAATACGACTATGTTAAAATTTTGGTGCGTGCGATGGAAGCTCGAGATTAACTGCAATGGGACTAGGTCATTGCAGTAGGAAAGAATAAACCAAAAATGAGGAGCGAACGACGCATTGTATTTGGCGTGGAAAATTTTGTCTTCAAACGAAAGTTTTCGGTGATGATAAAATTACGTTCACTTACTCTCAAGATAAAAAGAATGAAAACACAAAATAGTAGGTAATTATTTCTTCAATATTTAGATTTTTCTGAGGGGGGCAATGGACTTTCTGAGTTGGGCGGCGTTCACTAACTACGCCGATGAATTTGACTTTGATTGTAACTCTGTTGGTCTAATCTAATGCATGCAGTACCTACAACAATAAAAATATAAACTAGAGCGAGCGATGCGAGCTCGACATTTTTCACACTGATGTCTGGCTAATACTGTATTTCATTGGGCAACAATTACCTCCCCATGTGTATGGCCCTACGGGCCGCCCCCCATGACCCCGCCGCCCTTAGCACTTGCCCATTTTGCCCTTAGGAGAATATGTCACTGACTGTATGTAGTACTAGATACTCTTATATTATACTGTGATGTAGTTAACGAAGTGATTGCACAGTTGCAGGGAGGGGACACGAGCGCGTTGCAGCCGCCACTACCGCCGGCGCCGCCCCAGGGCGCGGCGCCCCCCATGGGAATGGTGCCCCATCTGGGCGCGGTGCCCCCCATGGGAGTAGTGCCCCAGCTGGGAGCAGTGCCCCACCTGGGAGCGGTGCCCCCCGCGGCGTTGGCGGCGGCGCCCCCGGCCGGCGGCGGCGAGGCGGGTGAGTGTTGCGGGGCCTGCGGGCGGCAGGCGACAGCAGCATGAGGGTAGAGATAGAGTACAGTACAGTAGAGTGAGGCGGTCTAACGCGGGTGGCGTGTGCTCGCTGTTGCAGGGCCGGGCCGGCACCGGCGGGCGGCGGCGGCGAGCGGCGGCGCGGCGGCATCCTCTAGCTCTAGCGTTGTCTAGCGGTGCCCGAGATACAATCCTCAGTGATCGCTGTTTCTGCTTTCTGTTTCAGACTAGATATAAGTTAGGTACTCGTACTACACCGCCGGCGCCGGGCGAGCGACGCGGCGCAGAGACAATGTACCTACCACCTCCTTATACCTCGCGACCGACCGGGGCCCGCTCGTGCCCCGCCGCAGTGTGACCGATGACTGTATGCCTGTGTCTATCCGTTTGTCTGTCTGTCTGTACTGATATTCGCCCGAGGCGATAGTTACTTATTGCATCATACATTATACCTGGCTCAATCACATATCAGACACTAGCTAATATAAAGCCATATCAACAAACTGTTTTTGAGCGTAGATGATTTCGAAACTGCACTCCGATATCGTGACGCCTATGCTCAAAAATTGTTTGTCAAACTAAGAGTAAGAGTACTAAGAGTCTTAGTTTGACCTTCAATCACTAATAAAAACTATTTACACCATCAACATTCCATAAAATGGCAAATTTTAAAATGCTTTCAAAAGGTTATCGAAGGCATGTTTGTATTGAGCCATCTGCATCTTACAGACAATTCGGTCGACAAATTGCTTAGATTTTATATGAAACGGTTCATCTCATCTAGTTCTTTTATTTTATTAATGATCGATGGCAACTACACATAAACTTAAAACACGCAATTAAAATACATTGAACCAAGTCACATAAAAACAAAATGCGCATTAGCAGTCGGGACCGATATCGCGGGTCGCAGCGTCGGAGTAGACGCTATGTCGAGTTAGAGCCCGTGACGATCAACCCTTCGTTATTTTATAAAAGCTGAAAGTTTCTCAGCGCATGCTCCCAACACAGGCAGGAATGATGGGCAACTATGAAGTTTGAGTCATGGTTGCTTTGGCAGACCGGTAGCAGGTTAAAAATGTTAAAATTGTCTGATCAAGGGTTGGAAGTATCAAAACTGTCGGGCTACTGAGAAAACATCTCCTAATAGTTACCTAAGTAACATGTATAAAATTCAGCTTTTATACTCTTAGTTTAAGGGTGTCTGGCATTGTTACTATACTTACGGTTCCGCTGTACAAAATCACCAGTTTTCCATTTTTTGTTCATTCCTTAATTTAATGTTTTGTAAATGTCTTACTTGTTCAATAATACATAATAAAAAATGAGGGATTATTAACAATTTATGTTTTTCAGGTATTTATCTACTATATACAAAATTATCACATAAAGTGCAATTAATGCAACCCATACAAAAATCCCTAGATTTCCCCGACTATCTGCCAAAGCAACCACGACTCGAACTTTATAGTTGCCCATCATTCCTACCTGAGTTGGAAGCATGCGCTGAGAAACTTTTAGCTTTTATAAAATAAGGAAAGTCTGATCGTCACGGGTTCTTGGACCAATAAGTGGTTACGTTATCTACGTACGCAGTGACCGCACTCTGTGACCCGTGACGTCAGTCCCGGCCCGCCTAGTGCGCTGTGCATACGTAACGTAGGCCCCCTGAGTGTTGTGTTGTGTTGTGTTGTGTTGTGCTGTTGAAGCTGTAACGAGTGGCGAGCGTGTGTAGTGTAGTGATAGTGTGTAGTGTGGAGAGAGACTAGCAGGCGGGCGGGGCGCGCGGCGGGCGATGCTCTCCCGACGGAAACTAACCGCGCATTGTGTTGCAGGCACAGGCTCCGCGCCGGCGCCGCTCTACGACCTCGTGCAGGTGGGCGACGTGTACTACGGTGAGTACACCACTAGCTTTGTCTCACTCCCGTCGAAGCTATGTCACATGATTAAATATTCCTACAGATCGGAAGCTTCATTCAGCTGTCGGTCGGTGCACTCACACAAGCGCGCGGCTCGTTTGGTTAGGTGCTATCACACAACCCCGGCCGAGAGTGTGCACCTTTTCGTACGTCCCGCTACGCGCGCTGTGTGTGAGCGCACCGACAGCAGCCGCTCGTATGAAGCTTCCGATCTGGAAGGATATTGTGGCCTCCGGCTGTAGCTGTACTAACTGACGTATGTCTGTCCCGCTCGCTCTTAGGGCCGGGCGGCAAGTGCTCGACGCTGCCGGGGCTGCTGGGCGGCGCGCTGCCGCGGCTCAGCTCGGAGCAGAGCGAGGCGGTCGCGCGCGCCAAGAAGTACGCGATGGAGCAGAGCATCAAGATGGTCCTCATGAAGCAGACCCTCGCGCACCAGCAGCAGCAGATGGCCACCCAGCGCACCCAGGTCCAGCGCCAGCAGGCCCTCGCCCTCATGTGCAGGTAGTACACTACATACCTATTGGTACCTAGACTACCTAGTATACCTATTCACGCCATATATGAAAAAGCAAACCCTCGAAACAACTATCATTTCTTTTATTCTTGATATCCCATTCGAAATCTGCGCAAGTCTTTATAGATACTAGCATCGATTCGATATGCATAACCGCACGACCGCACTCGGATTTTGAGATATGTGTTAACACAAACACAGCAGTGATGAGAGCGATACGTGAGGCTCCCGCCCCGGCAGGTCGAGCCCGTGATACACTAGCTGAAAAGATCTGAGCTGTCCGTAACATGTGCGACCTAGACGTAACTATACAACCGAGTGAGGCGTCAGTATCCAGTAACGAGCCCGCGTGTGTGTGGCAGGGTGTACGTGGGGTCGATCTCGTTCGAGCTGAAGGAGGACACGATCAGGCAGGCGTTCCTGCCGTTCGGCCCCATCAAGTCGATCAACATGTCGTGGGACCCCGTCACGCAGAAGCACAAGGGCTTCGCGTTCGTCGAGTACGAGATACCCGAGGCGGCGCAGCTCTCCCTCGAACAGATGAACGGGGTCATGCTCGGCGGCAGGTATGTGCATTATACTTATCACTTTTTTATCTTAGCCTATTTCATACTATAATTATTTTTATTGGCCTCTCCCAAAAGGGAAGTTTTGCAATAATCGCCACGCTTGGGAGGCGGGTTGGCGATCGCAGTTGTGTTTTAATATATTCAGAGAATGCTGCTGCCATAGAGAAATTACACACTCCATTGCTGCTGCCCATCCTCCGGTTAACACATTCGCGGACAGTGACCGTGTATAGCAGTGATAACAATAAAAGTTCTATTGTGTCTCGTTCACTGTCTACGAATGTGTTAATCCCTTTAGTCGCCTTTTACGAAACCCACAGGATGGGCCGAAATGCAATCCGTATCTACACTACAACAGCGACCTTAATTAATGTTGTTGACATTTTGTCCTTCAGCTAGCGAGTGCGCTATAGACGAGCTAAGACTACCCTAGACTAACTGTCAGATATGTGAAGTGATACTAAACAAGATGCTGAATGTGATGATGTATTGTAACAAAACAATCAATAAATGTATTTTTCTTCGAATATAATTTTGAAGTTAAACAGTATAATAAATGTTGGTCGGCCTCGCCTCCCCACATCCACAGGAACATAAAGGTGGTGGGTCGTCCGTCGAACATGCCGCAGGCGCAGGCCGTCATCGACGAGATACAGGAGGAGGCCAAGCAGTACAACCGCATCTACGTCGCCTCCATACACCCGGAGCTCACCGAGGACGATATTAAGAAGTATTCACCTTTTATTTTATCAATAGGTCGATAATACAAATTTCAGTACACTTGTTCGTAAAATGGCTCTTATTGCACTGCTTTTAGGTTCATAATGCAACTTATAAAACATGCGTGTTTTTTACTTAACATTTCTTTATTATGTGCGGTAATATAAAGTGCGCTCGCGCTCGTCTAATCCTATTTGTGAAACTCGATTTCTTTTTTCCTCGCAAGTGTATCGAAAAACATCGTCTAAAACGCGTGACCATCGGTCGTCATTACAGTTTCGGCTCGATTTCCGCCCTCGCCTTCGGCTCAAGCTCGCGATCCACTCTCGATCGAATCGAGCTTCATTTGTATAATAAAGGTATCATAAAGGACACTCGGTAACGTGATGTTTCCCCGCCACGGCAGCGTGTTCGAGGCGTTCGGTCCCATAACGTACTGCAAGCTGGCGTACGGCGCGTCGGCGCACAAGCACAAGGGCTACGGGTTCATCGAGTACGCGACGCTCGCGGCCGCGCTCGAGGCCATCGCCAGCATGAACCTGTTCGACCTCGGCGGCCAGTACCTGCGCGTGGGCCGCGCGATCACCCCGCCCAACGCGCTCGCCGGCCCGCCCCAGGCCTCCGCCATGCCCACCGCCGCCGCCGTCGCCGCCGCCGCCGCCACCGCCAAGATACAGGTACCTGCACTGTACACTACACTATACTCTACACTACACTACACTACACTACCTGCAGCCCCCCCGCCCCAGGCCTCCGCCATGCCCACCGCCGCCGCCGTCGCCGCCGCCGCCGCCACCGCCAAGATACAGGTACCTGCACTGTACACTACACTATACTCTACACTACACTACACTACACTACCTGCAGCCCTCCCGCCCCAGGCCTCCGCCATGCCCACCGCCGCCGCCGTCGCCGCCGCCGCCGCCACCGCCAAGATACAGGTACCTGCACTGTACACTACACTATACTCTACACTACACTACACTACACTACCTGCAGCCCCCCCGCCCCAGGCCTCCGCCATGCCCACCGCCGCCGCCGTCGCCGCCGCCGCCGCCACCGCCAAGATACAGGTACCTGCACTGTACACTACACTATACTCTACACTACACTACACTACACTACCTGCAGCCCTCCCGCCCCAGGCCTCCGCCATGCCCACCGCCGCCGCCGTCGCCGCCGCCGCCGCCACCGCCAAGATACAGGTACCTGCACTGTACACTACACTATACTCTACACTACACTACACTACACTACCTGCAGCCCTCCCGCCCCAGGCCTCCGCCATGCCCACCGCCGCCGCCGTCGCCGCCGCCGCCGCCACCGCCAAGATACAGGTACCTGCACTGTACACTACACTATACTCTACACTACACTACACTACACTACCTGCAGCCCTCCCGCCCCAGGCCTCCGCCATGCCCACCGCCGCCGCCGTCGCCGCCGCCGCCGCCACCGCCAAGATACAGGTACCTGCACTGTACACTACACTATACTCTACACTACACTACACTACACTACCTGCAGCCCTCCCGCCCCAGGCCTCCGCCATGCCCACCGCCGCCGCCGTCGCCGCCGCCGCCGCCACCGCCAAGATACAGGTACCTGCACTGTACACTACACTATACTCTACACTACACTACACTACACTACCTGCAGCCCCCCCCCCCCCCAGGCCTCCGCCATGCCCACCGCCGCCGCCGTCGCCGCCGCCGCCGCCACCGCCAAGATACAGGTACCTGCACTGTACACTACACTATACTCTACACTACACTACACTACACTACCTGCAGCCCCCCCGCCCCAGGCCTCCGCCATGCCCACCGCCGCCGCCGTCGCCGCCGCCGCCGCCACCGCCAAGATACAGGTACCTGCACTGTACACTACACTATACTCTACACTACACTACACTACACTACCTGCAGCCCCCCCCGCCCCAGGCCTCCGCCATGCCCACCGCCGCCGCCGTCGCCGCCGCCGCCGCCACCGCCAAGATACAGGTACCTGCACTGTACACTACACTATACTCTACACTACACTACACTACACTACCTGCAGCCCTCCCGCCCCAGGCCTCCGCCATGCCCACCGCCGCCGCCGTCGCCGCCGCCGCCGCCACCGCCAAGATACAGGTACCTGCACTGTACACTACACTATACTCTACACTACACTACACTACACTACCTGAAGCCCTCCCGCCCCAGGCCTCCGCCATGCCCACCGCCGCCGCCGTCGCCGCCGCCGCCGCCACCGCCAAGATACAGGTACCTGCACTGTACACTACACTATACTCTACACTACACTACACTACACTACCTGCAGCCCCCCCGCCCCAGGCCTCCGCCATGCCCACCGCCGCCGCCGTCGCCGCCGCCGCCGCCACCGCCAAGATACAGGTACCTGCACTGTACACTACACTATACTCTACACTACACTACACTACACTACCTGCAGCCCTCCCGCCCCAGGCCTCCGCCATGCCCACCGCCGCCGCCGTCGCCGCCGCCGCCGCCACCGCCAAGATACAGGTACCTGCACTGTACACTACACTATACTCTACACTACACTACACTACACTACCTGCAGCCCTCCCGCCCCAGGCCTCCGCCATGCCCACCGCCGCCGCCGTCGCCGCCGCCGCCGCCACCGCCAAGATACAGGTACCTGCACTGTACACTACACTATACTCTACACTACACTACACTACACTACCTGCAGCCCTCCCGCCCCAGGCCTCCGCCATGCCCACCGCCGCCGCCGTCGCCGCCGCCGCCGCCACCGCCAAGATACAGGTACCTGCACTGTACACTACACTATACTCTACACTACACTACACTACACTACCTGCAGCCCTCCCGCCCCAGGCCTCCGCCATGCCCACCGCCGCCGCCGTCGCCGCCGCCGCCGCCACCGCCAAGATACAGGTACCTGCACTGTACACTACACTATACTCTACACTACACTACACTACACTACCTGCAGCCCCCCCCCCCCAGGCCTCCGCCATGCCCACCGCCGCCGCCGTCGCCGCCGCCGCCGCCACCGCCAAGATACAGGTACCTGCACTGTACACTACACTATACTCTACACTACACTACACTACACTACCTGCAGCCCCCCCCCCCCAGGCCTCCGCCATGCCCACCGCCGCCGCCGTCGCCGCCGCCGCCGCCACCGCCAAGATACAGGTACCTGCACTGTACACTACACTATACTCTACACTACACTACACTACACTACCTGCAGCCCCCCCCCCCCAGGCCTCCGCCATGCCCACCGCCGCCGCCGTCGCCGCCGCCGCCGCCACCGCCAAGATACAGGTACCTGCACTGTACACTACACTATACTCTACACTACACTACACTACACTACCTGCAGCCCTCCCGCCCCAGGCCTCCGCCATGCCCACCGCCGCCGCCGTCGCCGCCGCCGCCGCCACCGCCAAGATACAGGTACCTGCACTGTACACTACACTATACTCTACACTACACTACACTACACTACCTGCAGCCCTCCCGCCCCAGGCCTCCGCCATGCCCACCGCCGCCGCCGTCGCCGCCGCCGCCGCCACCGCCAAGATACAGGTACCTGCACTGTACACTACACTATACTCTACACTACACTACACTACACTACCTGCAGCCCCCCCGCCCCAGGCCTCCGCCATGCCCACCGCCGCCGCCGTCGCCGCCGCCGCCGCCACCGCCAAGATACAGGTACCTGCACTGTACACTACACTATACTCTACACTACACTACACTACACTACCTGCAGCCCCCCCCCCCCCCAGGCCTCCGCCAAGCCCACCCCCGCCGCCGTCGCCGCCGCCGCCGCCACCCCCAAGATACAGGTACCAGCACAGTACACTACACTATACTCTACACTACACTACACTACACTACCTGCAGCCCTCCCGCCCCAGGCCTCCGCCATGCCCACCGCCGCCGCCGTCGCCGCCGCCGCCGCCACCGCCAAGATACAGGTACCTGCACTGTACACTACACTATACTCTACACTACACTACACTACACTACCTGCAGCCCTCCCGCCCCAGGCCTCCGCCATGCCCACCGCCGCCGCCGTCGCCGCCGCCGCCGCCACCGCCAAGATACAGGTACCTGCACTGTACACTACACTATACTCTACACTACACTACACTACACTACCTGCAGCCCTCCCGCCCCAGGCCTCCGCCATGCCCACCGCCGCCGCCGTCGCCGCCGCCGCCGCCACCGCCAAGATACAGGTACCTGCACTGTACACTACACTATACTCTACACTACACTACACTACACTACCTGCAGCCCTCCCGCCCCAGGCCTCCGCCATGCCCACCGCCGCCGCCGTCGCCGCCGCCGCCGCCACCGCCAAGATACAGGTACCTGCACTGTACACTACACTATACTCTACACTACACTACACTACACTACCTGCAGCCCTCCCGCCCCAGGCCTCCGCCATGCCCACCGCCGCCGCCGTCGCCGCCGCCGCCGCCACCGCCAAGATACAGGTACCTGCACTGTACACTACACTATACTCTACACTACACTACACTACACTACCTGCAGCCCTCCCGCCCCAGGCCTCCGCCATGCCCACCGCCGCCGCCGTCGCCGCCGCCGCCGCCACCGCCAAGATACAGGTACCTGCACTGTACACTACACTATACTCTACACTACACTACACTACACTACCTGCAGCCCTCCCGCCCCAGGCCTCCGCCATGCCCACCGCCGCCGCCGTCGCCGCCGCCGCCGCCACCGCCAAGATACAGGTACCTGCACTGTACACTACACTATACTCTACACTACACTACACTACACTACCTGCAGCCCTCCCGCCCCAGGCCTCCGCCATGCCCACCGCCGCCGCCGTCGCCGCCGCCGCCGCCACCGCCAAGATACAGGTACCTGCACTGTACACTACACTATACTCTACACTACACTACACTACACTACCTGCAGCCCTCCCGCCCCAGGCCTCCGCCATGCCCACCGCCGCCGCCGTCGCCGCCGCCGCCGCCACCGCCAAGATACAGGTACCTGCACTGTACACTACACTATACTCTACACTACACTACACTACACTACCTGCAGCCCTCCCGCCCCAGGCCTCCGCCATGCCCACCGCCGCCGCCGTCGCCGCCGCCGCCGCCACCGCCAAGATACAGGTACCTGCACTGTACACTACACTATACTCTACACTACACTACACTACACTACCTGCAGCCCTCCCGCCCCAGGCCTCCGCCATGCCCACCGCCGCCGCCGTCGCCGCCGCCGCCGCCACCGCCAAGATACAGGTACCTGCACTGTACACTACACTATACTCTACACTACACTACACTACACTACCTGCAGCCCTCCCGCCCCAGGCCTCCGCCATGCCCACCGCCGCCGCCGTCGCCGCCGCCGCCGCCACCGCCAAGATACAGGTACCTGCACTGTACACTACACTATACTCTACACTACACTACACTACACTACCTGCAGCCCTCCCGCCCCAGGCCTCCGCCATGCCCACCGCCGCCGCCGTCGCCGCCGCCGCCGCCACCGCCAAGATACAGGTACCTGCACTGTACACTACACTATACTCTACACTACACTACACTACACTACCTGCAGCCCTCCCGCCCCAGGCCTCCGCCATGCCCACCGCCGCCGCCGTCGCCGCCGCCGCCGCCACCGCCAAGATACAGGTACCTGCACTGTACACTACACTATACTCTACACTACACTACACTACACTACCTGCAGCCCTCCCGCCCCAGGCCTCCGCCATGCCCACCGCCGCCGCCGTCGCCGCCGCCGCCGCCACCGCCAAGATACAGGTACCTGCACTGTACACTACACTATACTCTACACTACACTACACTACCTGCAGCCCTCCCGCCCCAGGCCTCCGCCATGCCCACCGCCGCCGCCGTCGCCGCCGCCGCCGCCACCGCCAAGATACAGGTACCTGCACTGTACACTACACTATACTCTACACTACACTACACTACCTGCAGCCCTCCCGCCCCAGGCCTCCGCCATGCCCACCGCCGCCGCCGTCGCCGCCGCCGCCGCCACCGCCAAGATACAGGTACCTGCACTGTACACTACACTATACTCTACACTACACTACACTACCTGCAGCCCTCCCGCCCCAGGCCTCCGCCATGCCCACCGCCGCCGCCGTCGCCGCCGCCGCCGCCACCGCCAAGATACAGGTACCTGCACTGTACACTACACTATACTCTACACTATACACTACACTACACTATCTGCAGTCCCCCCGCCCCAGGCCTCCGCCATGCCCACCGCCGCCGCCATCTAGGTATATTTTTTGTCTGTCTGTCTGTTTGTTTGTTTGATCGAGCATCACGCAAAAACTACTGAACCGATTTTGATGAAACTTTTTTGTTTGATAGTTATGATCTGACCTCTAACTTAAAATCTGGTATATAATTTATGCGGACGAAGTCGCGGGTAAAGGCTCGTCTAAACTATTATAAAACTGTAACAGAAGTGTGTCTGTACATTGAAGATATTTACAAAAAAAAGTTACGATATGGTTTTTAGGTGTCCGTCTGTCCCTGATTCCATATCTCCAATTTTTGGATTTTATGTCTGTCTGTTTGTTTGTTTGAACGAGCATCACGCAAAAACTACTGAACCGATTCTGATGAAACTTTTTTTGTTTGATAGCTTATGATCTGGTATATAATTTGTGTGGATGAAGTCGCGAGTAAAAGCTCGTATTTTACATTTTTATAGACCAGCCAAAGAAATAATCCCAGCGACATTTTCTACAAATATTTGTCTACAATAGTTGTGTTTTACTATCAGTTTAAAATAACAATGTGCATGACCTTGAAGCTTAGACTAATTATATCCGGACCGGCCTTGCGGTAGCATTTCCCCTCTGCCACGGTATTAGAGCAATTAATCTTGCGCATTTACACCCAATTTTATACCTTATCACTAAACGAGACAGCCTATAATAGCTAAACAATAATGTTGAACTTAGAACGTTTGGGGTTTACACGAGACTACTTTTCATGATTTTGAACATTCAAAATTAGAATCTAAAGTCATAGGGAATAAAATCCAAAGTTGCGGATAACATGTTACCTCGCCCCCCGCAAAAAGTGGCAGAAAGTTTGTTAGTAGAATGACACGTGGTTACGCGTCCCGATATAATTAGTCTAAGCCTTGAAGGACCGTTGGATAACTTCACTCGATTGTAAAGGAATATAGACTCTATGCAAAGGCAACAATCATTTGAATGACTCGAGTGAACTTCGTGTGATTGAGTGACGTCACATTTGCGAGCGAGGTCATGCACATTGTTATTTTAAACCGATAGTACGAAATAATGTACTAAGCCCGTGTGTGTGTGTGTGTGTGTGTGCGTGTGTCGGCAGGCGATGGACGCGGTGGCGCACAACGCGGTGGCGCTGGGTCTCTCGCAGCTGTCGGCGCTGGGGCTGCCCCCCGCCGCGGCGCTGCCGTCGCTCGCCGCGTCGCTGCCCGCGCTGTCCTCGCTGAGCGCGCTGCCGCTGCCGCTGCCGCTGCCGCTCGCCGGCGCCGCGGCCGCGCTGCCGGTGACGCTGCCCTCGGCGCTGCCGTCCGCGGCGCCCGTGCCCGTGGTGCTGCCCTCCCTCCCCGCGCTCCCCCTCCCCCTACCCCTCCCACTGCCCGCCGCGCTGCCTCCCCCCGGCGTCGTCATACCGCCGCCCCCCCGCACGCTGTCCGTGAGTATACTGCATTATCTAAACTAAACTAAACTATTATATTAAAAGAAACTTAAGAAATAATACATACATTTGCTTATATCAAAATAATCTTAGACAATTAAATAGGGACGAATTACGCGTGTCATTCTACTAAGAAACATTTCTGCCACTTTTTGCGGGGGGCGAGATAACATGAAATCCGCAACATTGGATTTTATTCCCCATAGATTTAGATTCTCATTTTAAATGTTAAAAATCATGAAAAATAGTCTCGTGTGAACCCCAAACGTTCTAAGTTCAAAATTATTGTTTCGCTATTATAGGCTGTCTCGTTTAGTGATAAGGTATAAAATTGGGTGTAAATGCGCAAGATTAATTGATCTAATACCGTGGCAGAGGGGAAATGCTACCGCAAGGCGAGTCCCTATTAAATTGTCTAAGAAAATAATAGGTGACCGAATTATTTTTTACTTAAGTGTAAGGGTCAGCGCACACCCAGCGTAGAACTGCTCGCGCATGCTCGAGCATGTTCTTTGCAGTCGCGCACACCTAGCGGCAAAATCCGCCGGCGGCAGCGGCGGAGCATGCGCGCGCGTGTTCGAACAGTCTCGCGGATGCTCCCGTGTTGCTACAGTTGACGTAGTGAATTTTGCGTTGTTGCGTGTTTACAATATTTTATAGTAAAGACGTTAACGAATAACAACAATTTTAAAGTATGATAGACTGGGATTTGGTAATTATTGGGTTACTAGCAAAGGAAGAGGAGCAAGAAGAGCACATCAATAAGATGAAAAGAGGCAAGAAAGATGTACTTATATTAGGGAAATACTACGCCCTGTGCTGTGTTACGGTTTAAAGTTCTAGGGACAGTTATTTTATGGCTAGGAACTATAAAATGGAATATGAACAATTTGAAAACCTACTAAATCTGCTTCGACCTTTCAGATTTTCTTTGTATTTTCAAAAAGAGTTCGATTATTATATAATATTATCTGTAGTAAATTGCCCTTTTCGGGCTAAAGTAGTTAAAAATTATGCTAGATTTAGTCCGAAACCGGCCGAGGTGGCAACACTTACGACGGATCGCAAGCATCGACACGGGCGTATGCTCGAACATGCTCGAGCATGCGCGAGCATCCGCGCGCATGCTCGCGACTGCTCCCGTCGCCGCGAGGAGCATACGCGAGCATACTCGAACAGACGCTGAAGGGATTTAATCACTTGCAAGCTATTTTCAACTTTATTTCAATGAAAATAGAGTTCATTATCAATTGAATCAATGAAACCTGCTCGCGCATGCTCGAACAGTTTTACGCTGGGTGTGCGCTGACCCTAAATCAAAAACTATTGTATGTATATTGTTATAATAAATTTATTTTTAATTTTTTTTTCACTTTTTAAATGTTTATTTTTAACTAAGTCTTTTTTTAATTTGTAATTTTATGTAATTTAATTTTTTTTAAGTTACATTAAAACTGATCTGAGCAGCAGTTTAGTTAGATTTCCATAGCATCAAACGTCGTTTCAATAGCTCCTCGAGGAGGCCGTAATTGAGTGCGCGGCTTACGAGAGGCAACGCTTCAAATGTGTCTCTGCATAATTTATTAAACGAGTCCTATCTTATTACAGCATCAGCCCAGCCTAGCGGAGCCGGCGGGCGGGGCGGGCATGGGCATGGGAGGAGGCGGAGGAGCGGGCGGGGGCGGGAGCGGGGGCGGGGGCGGCGCGGCGCGGGCCAGCGCGGCGGAGGCCGAGGCGGCCGCGGCCGCGGGGGCGGAGGGCGCGCAGCAGGCGGCGCTACAGCGCAAGCTGCTCGACAGCTCCCCAGACACGCTGCAGCAGCAGGAGTGCCTCTCCATCTCCGGCCAATCGGCGCGCCACCTCGTCATGCAGGTACTGTGCACTGTACTGTACATATACACGCACACACAGATGGTAGGCAGCGCAAGCTGCTCGACAGCTCCCCAGACACGCTGCAGCAGCAGGAGTGCCTCTCCATCTCCGGCCAGTCGGCGCGTCACCTCGTCATGCAGGTACTGTGCACTGTACTGTACACTGCGCATAGTGTAACTGTACATAGGGTTTCAGTTCCGGTAGGAACCGAAGCCGGAGGGAGATTCCCCTCCGCCTGAAGGATTACACACGATTCGGTTTTCTCTAAGTCGTGCTGGTAATCCTTTCGATAGTTCCTGAAGTTCTGGAAAGCCCGACCATACTGTACGGTTAGCTCCGAGCCGCGTGGATAGGTTTTCAGGATAAGACCTCGAGCCGTAAGGTTATCGCACTTCCTGATCTCTTCGAGCCGCCCGTATAATTATTCAGGGAGAACTTTCAGGCCGAAGGTTTATCAGCTTATCACACTTCTCGATATCTTCACGCCCCGTGAGTAAACCTTCAGGAAAGGGGTGGAGGAGGAGGAGGGTCCTTCCCGATCTCTTCGAGCCGTGTGCACTTGCACCCTGGGCGTTCACCCAGCGAATGATCTCTGGCTGTGGCTCTCGCGGGGCCACTTTGTATAGCCGGGTCGCGCGGCGCGGCGCGGCGCGGTGCGGCTCGCCGCTCGGTGCGCACAGTGAGCGGCCGCCGCAGCGACACCGGCGCGGTGCGTCGCGCGGTGTGCTCTGTGCGCCCGTGTGCCCGTGTCGCGTGTCATCGTGAGGAGCGCGCGCTCGTTACAGTACAGTGCAGTGCAGTACAGTACAGTAGTGACGTGTCGCGTGTGTGTGTGTTACAGAGACTGATGCGGCGGCGCGTGTCGCGCACGGTGCTGCTCTGCAACATGGTGTCCGCGGAGGAGGTCGACGAGGCGCTCCACCACGAGATACAGGCACTGAACATTACATTATATTATATTATATTACGAGCTTTTACCCGGGACTTCATCCGCATAAATTATATACCAAATTTTAAGTCAGATGTTAAGCTATCAAACAAAAAAAGTTTCATCAAAATCGGTTCCGTAGTTTTTGCGTGATACTCGAACAAACAAACACTCAAATAAACAAACAAACAAACAAACAGACAGACAAAAATCCATAATTTGGTGTTTTGGAATCAGGGACAGGTAAAAACCAAGTCGTAATTTTTTTTTTTTACATATCTTCAATGTACCTACAGACACACTTCTGTTACAGTTTTATAATAGTTTTGATTTTAACTAATTTGAGCAATTCATGTGAATTCAATTCACTCAAAGTTTCTCTCATAAAGGACATGTTTGTGATTGGCGTAGCCAATTCAAATGTACAAGAAAAGCTCCTACAAGAAGACAATTTGACTATAAATGCTGCACTTAAAATTGCTAAAAGTATGGAGTTATCTCATGAAAGGAGCAACAGAATGAAGCAAGTTGAAAACAATTCAGACTTTATTGAGGTACAATATATAAAACACAAGCAACGCCAGGAACAATCTTCAGATCCAAATTCCACTCCAAAAGACAAACATTCTATTCGAAGCCAGTCACAAAGGCCAGATGCCAACAACAACGTACACGTCATCGATAATTCTGAGGATTCTGTTGGAGAAGATTTTATCATAGGGACAGTTAATTCTCCCTTGCAAAATGACTGGAAAATTAAAATAAATTGCGAAGGAGTGGATATCTATTGTCAAATTGACACAGGTGCTGACATAAATGTCATTTCAAAGCATACTCTACTTGACATAGATCTATCTAAACCGCTTTAATTCGTAAAACAGTATTTTATAATGTAATATTTAATTGTAAAGAATCAACTTCCACACGTTAGACGTAGCATAAAGCATAGAGCAAGAACCTAGATAATTAAAATAGATTGGATAACATAACAAACACAACACAATGGATAGTTTATTATACATCAGTACAAAGAAACAATCATAACTGCAAAGAAAGTTTCAAATATCAACATTTCTATGCACGTAAAAAATAATTTACTTTTTTAGTGAACCTATAAAATCAATGTGTCAGAGTCCGGCGGCATCGCCCGCCATCGAGAGCGTTGCCATACTGTGAGGCTTATAGTATCTAACACTGTGCTATGCTATGTAGTGAATGCTAACGCGAGTGCAATTGCGGTGCCCTCAGGAGGAGTGCTCGAAGTGGGGCAAGGTGGAGCGGCTCGTGATCTACAACGAGCGCCAGACCGAGGACGACGACCCGGCGCACGCGCAGGTCAAGATATTCGTGCAGTTCACCGACCCCGCCGGTACCTTACTGTCATGTTACTGACCCTACCCTACCCTACACTTAGACTAATTATATCCGGACCGGCCTTGCGGTAGCATTTCCCCTCTGCCACGGTATTAGATCAATTAATCTTGCGCCTTTACACCCAATTTTATACCTTATCACTAAACGAGACAGCCTATAATAGCAAAACAATAATTTTGAACTTAGAACGTTTGGGGTTTACACGAGACTACTTATCATGATTTTGAACATTCAAAATTAGAATCTAAAGTCATAGGGAATAAAATCCAAAGTTGCGGATAACATGTTACCTCGCCCCCCGCAAAAAGTGGCAGAAAGTTTGTTATTAGAATGACACGTGGTTACGCGTCCCGATATAATTAGTCTAAGACCCTACACCACATCACACACAGACATAGACCTGCCACAACGCTGGGCGATGAAGTCCGACGAGCGAGGGATCATCATCGTCATCATCATCAGCCTATAAACGCCTACTGCAGGCCTCACGCTTACTCTCGGTGTACGGGTGTTACACCACCACACGTGTCCGACGCGGATCTGTAGACTTACAACCGCATTGGAATTTCTTCTTTAGCGTATGTATGTATGTATGTTTCCTCGCGATGTTTTCCTTCACCGTTTGAAAGCAGGCAGCCCATACGTACATAAAAAAGCCCATTGTTATGTACGATGACATTTTGTCGAATACACAAAGCATGGTTATTAGGATGGCGACTCTAGAAATGATGACAACACGAAAGGTGTTTATTTTGGTCGTCGTCACTCGCGCAGACCGCGACCGACACCAACTCGTCAACATGTGTTCTGTGCGTGTAGTGTAGTGCTACATGTGCAGTACAGTACAGTACAGTACAGTCATAGTGTAAAGAACCAATAATGGTAAAGCTCAGCGGTGCCAATCGTGCGGGGCGTGCGGGGGCCGGGAGGAGTGCGTCCCGGCCACGCTGTCTGTGTGCGTACCCTAACAGCTACTTGTGTTAGGGTACGCCCGTCCCCCGCCGTACCCCGCACGCCGCGCGGGCATAGACCCGCCGCGACCGCTGAGCTTCATCACTATTTTATGAACACTATGGTGCAGTGCAGTGCAGTGCAGTGCAGTGCAGTAATGTAAGATTATAACGCACACAGAGGCGGGGGCGGCGCTGGGCGCGCTGCACGGCCGGTACTTCGGCGGCAGGACCGTGCGCGCGCTGCTCTACGACCAGGACCTGTTCGACCACGGCGACCTCTCCGCGTAGTCGCGCGCGCTACACTATACACTATACATACACACACACATACACACACTCACCGCACCACATCCGCGCTCCTACTACTGCATACCTTTCACAATTAACAAAAATCATGTAACGTGTACGAGCGAGCGGTCCGCGCGCGACATCCGACCGGTCGCTGTTGACGCAGAGGTCTAGTGCACTCATTTAGTAGATGTTAGGTATGTTACGGTTGAATAATGACGCGACACACGTACTGACACAGCATTGTAAACAGATAATAATAAAACCGACCGACCGACCTCCGTTGTTTTAATGAAATAAATAAATTAAATTATCCCACGGAGCTCGCGCGCGAACCGTACGGTTACTAAAAATGCAAACTTTTATTCATGTGTTTCTGAAAAAAATATCCTAACTATAAAAAAATATCTAATTCTAATATACCTTGTAATGTCCCAGTTGTTATCTTGTCAGTTTGTCATCACATCACATCACTCGCCCGGTGCCGATGAGTCGACCGTTATAATATGTTAGATTTTTAAGTTTTTCCTGATTGCCTATCTGACATGTAATTTATAAATTTAGCGAGATCGCTGGTGCGCTACACCAATATAACAACTAATTTCAATAACATAGATCAAAGTAGCACTAACAAATTTTAAGAAAATAGCCTACGCGTTTTTATATTCCTGTAAAGTTGACTTCCGTTCATATATCGGTTTAATTATAATACCGAATCGGCTATACCTCACATTGAAATTAAAATATAACTAGAATAAAATAGAGGACAAAATAGTGAAGCAATGAATATAGTAGATACTATTTTAAATTTCCCTCTACTTATGTGTTATGTGAGAACACAGACAAATACTACGCCACAAAGACGCCGCATAGTCGTTAGCCAGGCTATTGCGGTTATTGCATATCATACAGGTGTAACAAAACACCAGAGTAATACTTAAGGCACCCCCTTCAGACCATCAAACTGAACAACTTTTACTATGGAGCCAGTACCGAGAAAAAATATAAAAAATATGCTGTCCCATATATTTTAATCGAGCCGATAGATACCTACCGCAGTTTTGTATGAAAAACCTGATTTTTAATTCGCGATTTCGATGTGGTATTCCAAGAGATAAGTTTACTTTTTGCAACCATCAGCAGCAAATCTGATTCAGTGTTTATGGGGTGTAGAGCTTTTCTGTGATGGGGATGGACCAGGTCTGCCTGCATAACTCCAGTCGGTTTAGGAGTTACTGATGATTAAAGGTGTGTAAAAAATTAACGATCCGCTGCAAGGCTGATCGTATGTTATTGTTGTAGTATGCACTGTAGCTATGTGAACAGTACAAAAACTGACATGGTTCATCAGTCGGTTTAGGAGATACAGCCGTTCAAAGGTTGGAACTTTGACTGGCTGTATCTCCTAAACCGATGATGAACCGACCGGTGTTTCGATGTTGTTGTTTTTGAAGTGAATAAAAACATCGCGAGCGAGCCCGAGGCCGAAGGCCGAGCTACGCGTAGGAGCGAAGCTCCGAAGCGTTCCCCCAGTGGCGGACTAAGCCCGTCGGAGGCCCGGGGCGGCAAAACTAAGTGAGGCCCCCCGGTCTTTCCAGAAATTGATATCTACAATTCTTTCGAGCCGTGGCAAAAACTTGTAGGTAGCATGTATTTTGTCCCAGGGATATCCAGGTCCTACAATATGGAGCGAGCGAAGCGAGCCCGAGATTCGTACAATGTAATATCTAGAGCGAGCAAAGTAAAGTCGAGATTTTACTGCAATATAATGAGATCAGTGGAATAAGATGCATGATTAAATCATCAGTAACTCGTAAACCGACTGGAGTTATGCAGGCAGACCTGGTCCATACCCATCACAGAGATGCTCTAGCCCCCTTATGGGGGCTGATTCAGTGTTTATACACTGAATCAGCCTTGCTGCTGATGGTTGCAAAAAGTACACATGTCTTATACTATTGGCTCTGTAGTGAAAGTTGTTCAGTTTGATGGTCGGGTCTGAAGCAAAGTGTTACATTAATTAAAGTATTATTAGGGTACATTTACAGGGTGTAACGAAAGGTACCCCCTGCAAATGTCAAATGAAATGATCTAATCGATGGCGATTAGACTCGCTAATTCTCGAAAATCCTCCCCCGCCTCCATCAACAGTTTGGCGCTTTCAATTTTGTACAGCAGTCGCTGAAAACGGCGTCTTGTGGCTTAAGTGTTTGTGGTTGATAATGAGTGGTGAGTCCTTCTTAATATGCTGACACTTTTTTAAGGGGATGATCAGACCGTCAAACTGGACAACTTTCGCTACGGCACCAACGTCTAAATCGCGAAAAAAAAATCTGCTGTTCCATACAAAACTGCCAACTAGGATGCAACAAATACGAAGCGGTGCATCGTTTTGCATCTGTAATCGTAATAATCTCATAATCTCGGTTAATCTCATCCCATAGAAAAAGTTGTTCAGTACGATGGTCAAATGAATCTCTTAAAAAAGTGTCAGCATATTAAGTTGTACCCTGTATTGTATATTGTATACTATAGCTACGAGTAGGTATGTGACGATAATGAATGAGTGATATGAACTTAGTTAAGACGACGTTGTAATAAGTTAAGCTATCTTGTATTATACGATTAAATAGACATCTTTTATTACAAACACTCTTTTATTTTACCTAATCATCCCCATTCTGAAGCAAGACTCAATAAGCAGGTATGTAGGTAACAGCAAAAATAATGACTAGATAGATAGATAAACATTTTATTTGCATAAGTAACGCACACTTAATATTACAGTTCACAAGTTTCACAACACATTTACAAAACAAGAATACAACGAAGCATCAATAGAACGACATGTAATTTATTGTATGCTACAATGATGCTACAGCAGCAAATAGGTCCCAACCCACAACCCAGCTCAACATGTACTGTAGTCGATACTATTGCGATTATACAGGGTCCGTCTTAATTTATTTAAGCTATGTAATGTAAGGATGAGCTTTTTATGCAATTACTACGGAACCCTATCTTGGGCGAGTCCGACACGCTCTTGGCCGGTTTTTACAATGTACATCATGACCCCCTGCATAATAATATTATGATTATGAGTTCCACACCCTGGAGTGCGATTTTTGAATCTCATTCGCTGAGTTCAGCAGTTGAAAATGTCAAAATTACTGTGGCGACATCATGTAGATATGCATCTTTCTACTGCTGATTTACTTTCAAAAATCATACTTCAGGAGTGCGATTTTTGAAAGTCAAATCAGCAGTAGAAAGATGCATACTTCAGGAGTGCGATTTTCAAAACTCACCGGCTGAGTAAAATAACTTTAGCGAATTTGAACCCAGCCATTTTTACGAAAACTAAAAGCACTTCAGGATGGCGGTCATAATTATTATAAAAAAAATTAAGGCATTTTTTAAAAAAAATTCCTCATCTCTAGAAGCCCGTTTTCAAAAGTAGAAATTACTAGTAAAATAGACAAATCATCCAAAAAGCAGTAGGAAAACGCAACGCATTTGGCTTTATTGAACTGATAGTGCGTGTACTTTCGTTTGATTCCATTATCATAATATTGTACGGTTATCGTGAATTTTCATTAAAACAAACACAATGAATGCGTAGAAGATTGAGTATAACTTGGTGAAACTTATAATCTTTCTTATTAGATAATAAGAAAGATTAGGTATAAGTTTCACACACTTGATACAAAAGGTATCATAAGGAGAAATACCTTTCCCCCAACTTCTACAGATTACAACCAATTTCCTTTTTTTGTTAGTTTTGTTTCACTCTACACGTATTACTAAGTTTCATTCATGTATGTCTGAGTCTCACATTATATGGCCTTCCGCCAAACTTCTTTATTTATTTTATTTTATTTATTTTAGGAAAACTTATGGACATATTACAGTTATAGCAGGGTAATCGCCGATATTCACCGTTTTCTTAAAGTTGGCATTTTTTAATCTCGCCGGTGGTGACTACAATTTCCATTTCCAACCCATGAGTTCAATACGAATGCCCCTTCCCACTATTAATGAACGCCTTGAAGACATGAGATATGAGAGATAAAAACCGCAAGGTCACCGGTGACATTTAAAAATCGCACCCCTGGCCGTGCAAGCAGCTTCATTACCGCCTTGCTACGGGACAGGGCGAACTGCGATTTTAGAATACACTGCCTACGCGCCGCTGCGAGCTTGCGTAATTGGACACAACGCTCAGTGTATTCTAAAATCGCAATTCGCGCCGCCCCGTTCGCCCTGTCCCGTTGTCATCTGACAGCACCGCATCGCCTTTTTCTGTCGCTCCATCCTTTTCTGTCTCAGTATTCAGTATTCAGTATTTATTTGCAGTATCACAATAATGAAGTACATACTCACGTGTAACACAAGATCTTATTAAATTATTGTGACGCCCTGTTAGGGCATGGCAATATAATTGCAGAGGGCCTGAAAGTTTTATAACAATTACAATTGTCTACTTAATTATTAGTTTAAGTAATAGAGATGTCGACGTTAACGTCAAGAGCCTAAAATATTAGAACATTGTTGTCCTGGAAAAAATCATTAAGGTTGTAGTAACTTTTTGAAATGAGGAAGCTTTTTAGTTTTTGTGCAAAAGAATTCTTTGTCTCAATTTTTTTAATTTCATTAGGGATAGCGTTAAATATTTTAATTGCCATTAAGTGGGGTCCAGATGCGAGTAATTTTAGTTTTGAGAAGGGTTTTTTTAGTTGGTTTTGGGTACGATTATTTCTTTTTATTGTTTTAACTGGGGAGTACAGGGTTTCGTGGGTCCTGACAAATTTACATGCCTCTAATATATAGATTGATGTTAGTGTGAGTATACCATGTTTTATAAAATACGGTTTGCACGATTCCATTTGATCAATATTAGTTAGAATTCGAATACATTTTTTCTGTTGAATAAAAATCTGATCGATGTCAGTGCAATTTCCCCATAGGATGATTCCATAGGTAAGTCTAGAATGAGCAAAAGCGTAATAAGCCGAAAGGGCCGTTTTGAAATCCGTGACTTTTTTCAAATGGGAGAGTGCGTAGCAGAATGAGGTTAGTTTGTTAGATAATTTTTGAATATGTGTTTTCCAATTTAAATTTGTGTCTATGTCAATACCCAGTAGCGTGGCTGAATTTACAGTTTCTATTTTAGTATTATTGTAGTTATAAGTTAAATGTAATGGTATTTTTTGAAAAGGTCGAAATTGAATTATATTGGATTTTTTGAAGTTAAGTAGCAGGTTATGGCATTCAAGCCAGTCTATTATTTTTCCTAGTGTTTCGTTAAGTTTTCCTTCTAATTCAAGGGTGTCGGAGCAGGTTAACAGAATAGATATATCATCTGCGAATAGAGTGCAATGTTCGTCTAATATCTTGGGCAGGTCATTAATGTAAATAAGAAACAAAATGCATCCTAGGACGCTCCCTTGTGGGATAGGCCTGTTGTTGGGGTTTCATCTGATCTGATATGTTTGATGTTTCCCGTTGAGAAGTTGGTATTTTGAATTTCGACATATTGAGATCGGTTAGCAAGGTAAGATTTGAACCAATTGTAAGCAACTCCCCTAATTCCAGTTCCATAGAGCTTATTTAAAAGGATTTGATAGTTGACCCTGTCGTATGCCTTGCTCATATCGAGCAGTAAGCCAACCGCATATTTCTTTTTGTCTATTGTATCTAAGATTTTTTGGAGGTATTTATAAATTGCTAGGATAGTAGAGCGATTTCGTCGAAATCCATTTTGGCTGTTGTCGAGAACGTGAAATTTTTCATAGAAAGAGTATAGTCGTTTCACCATTGCAGATTCAATTATTTTAGATGATGTAGGTAATAGGGCAATTGGGCGATAGTTATTTGGGTCACATTTTTCCCCTTTTTTGTATATTGATTTTACTATAGACTTTTTTAGGGCTTCTGGAAAAATACCCTCAGAAAAGGATTGGTTTATGAGTTTAGTATAGGGTACAGTTAGTTCATCAGCACATTTTTTAATTAATATTGGGGGGATTTCATCTATTCCAAAGCTATTTTTGTTTTTTAGGGTTTTTATTATTTGCTTCACTTCGCTTGGCTCTACCGGACGCAAAAAGAGAGTTTGTTCGACTGTGTTTATTGGGTTAGTTTTTTGTATAGTATACTTGTTGATATTTTGTGTGTTTCCTAAGGACGAAAAGAAGTTGTTGAAAATATTTGCCACCTCTTTTGGTTCTTCAAGAAATGAATTATTTATTTTTAGTTTTATATTTTTTGTGATTGATTTTATATTGTGAGTGAGTTAATTACGTTTTATTGACATTGTGTTGAAAATAACAGCTTAAGTGAAAATTGTATATCCTTGACTTAATAAATTGTATTTTTTCCTCTACCTATAAATTGACATCGATATCTTTTGACATTACTGAATAACTTTTTATTTGTTTTTTTTTTTTTTTGTTTTGTTTTGTTTTTGTGAATATATGTATATATAATAATGACTCTGTATTTTTGTCTTGACATCATTTTAATTGTATTGAATATTGTTTTTAATTTGTACCTATATTTTAAGAGTCATGCTGTATAATCTATCTTGTGAAATGTAGCGTCCTTATTATCTTTTTTATGCCTGTAATATTCGCACACGATAATTATTATTGTTTATGAATAAATGAAAATGAAAAAAATGAAATGATTATACAAGGTTTTTTGTTTGTTTCGTTTTGAATGATTAGCCACATTGTTCGAGTTTTATTTTCTTTACTATTGAATTTACGTATGTTATTTAGTTTTTTAGATGTTTGTATTGATTTTTTCAAGATTTTAGTGTAGGTTTTATAGTGATTATGTATAATTTTACTATTGGTTTGAGAAGATTGCATCCGTAATAATCTTTTATTTTGGCAGCATAGCTTTAATCCGGTAGTGAGGTATGTTTTTTTACTTTTAGTTTTAAATTGTATTAATTTCCTCGGTATACATTTGTCTAGTTTGTTTTGTAGGGTATCGCTAAAAGTAGTATAATTTTCATTTATAGTTTTTTCAGGTCTAATTTTCTCGTTCCAGTCTATGTCTCTGAGTTCATTTTTACATTATGTTTGTTTCATTGTATGATCTTATAAACTTGCGAAATTTTTTGGAGTTTGGAAGCACTATCGGCGTCTTAAATATGATTCCTTTATGGTCAGAAAATCCAAATTCTTGTACTTTACCATTCGATTCTTTACAGTTGAAATTTGTAAAGATTAAGTCAAGGCATGTTGAGCTACTTGCTGTAACTCTTGTGGCTTCAGTTACCTTTTGGTGGAAATTATAAGATAGCATTAAATTTGTAAGTTTTAATAATTTTTGTTTTTCTTTGCTATTTGCTAGTTTCTCAGGAACGTCATTTGCTAGAGCAAATAATGTAGACGGAACGCGATCGCGCGCGGCGGTGCTGCGGCGTGCGACACTGCACAAGGGCCTGTTGGAGTTATTTGGCCTGAACGTGGGACGCAAGTCAGGTTAGGTTTGCTCAGGTTTTTTTTTTTTTTTTCCCTTCCTTCCACGTAATCGGAGCCTTTTCTAATCTTCTATCCTTTCATACCAGTTCTCGCATTTATTCCTCTCGTACTTTTATTCCTCATACAATTCTTTCTCTCATCCTTCAATCTTTTGTTTCGGCGTGGGTGGGTGTCCTACCTGACTATTCTCTAATTTTGCTACAGGGTTTAAATTTTTCTTTATTTAAATAACTTTTACACAGGGCGAATCGTTTCTTTTTTCTTTACAATTTTTCTTAGTCTATTTTAATTTTTAAATCTTTATTTTCATTTCTAATATGTACATATTTTCAGCGTCTTATTTTATCTACTTATTTATACTTATTTTCTAAATACATTTTTGTATGATGTTATTACATACATCAATATGTAATGCATCATACTTTGCTTAAACTACTTTGTTTCTTTTGATCACAATTTTGACAATTCTTTTACAAAACTCTAAAAATATGTCCCTATATCTACTTTTGATTAAAACTGGTATATTTTCTGCATTAAGTGCAATTTCTAGCAATTGTTCCAAGTCAAACCTGTCCTTGGTGAAAACAGGCGACACTCCAATATCAGGTGTTGGACGGTTCACAGAGGCAGGAAGGGCTCTCCTTGCACTTGAAACGGGTCAGGTACGAGGAGAACCCCCCGTGCCCCGTGAGTAACTGCGTTGTTGGGCCGTCGAACTTTATCTTCCTGACCAAGGGAAATGCTGTCACTGCATCAGGGAAGAATATTTTGGTTCCCGAAGCCGTTTCCTCACTTTTGTACCATCTGTCCCATTCATCAATCGTCTCCTTTCAGATGTTACGCTTGATGAATGAGACAGGGCACTTATCGTAATCCGGCTTCTTTCTGGACCTCAGGGCTGCCTCTTTCGCCAGCTCGTCAGCTCTCTCATTCCCTGCCAGTCCTGCATGCGCCTTTATCCAAAACAGAGATATGTTCTTGTTTTGGACTGTGCACTCTCTCAGGTTGCACCTGGCCTGGACTGCCAGGGGATGAGAGGAACCGGGGTTTGTTACGGTTTCAAGTGCCGCTCGCGAGTCGGTATAGATCCCGAACGTGGATTTGCTGCGCACCAGTGCAACGTCCGTTGCCTTATACAGGGCTATAGCAGTTCCGCCTGATAGACGGTACAGTATGGCGATAGAGCAAGCTGCAGGGCCTCGGTCTCGGCTTCACCAGTCCAAATGTATAGTGCTGCACCGACCCTGCCCTCAATCTTGCTCCCGTCCGTGAAAATGCGCACAGCGTAGTCGCTGTGGCGGGAATATTGCTCCTCGTCTATCAGGTTTTGGAGCTGCAGTCCCATATGCTCCGCAGGATGTGGGCTTTGTATCTTCGGTGCCATCATCTCAACCTCTCTGTCGGTCAGCTCACGTCTAGGTGCTCCCTTCTTAGCCTCGTATAACCTGAAAATAAATATATATGGTTCTATCGCATCTTCATTACTGCGACATTGTGTATGGCCCGTGTCTATTCGCTAAAACTAAAAAAGCCATTCAGAGTCCAAAATTCTTGCATGCGTTTCTGCTATCCTATTCCTAGGAGGGACCATATCACACCATATTTACTAGAGAGGAAGATTCTTAATATGGAAAATGTAAGAACACTAAAATATTCGTGTTTTATACACACTCTTTGTAAAACCGAAATCCCAACATACTTATATCATAAACTTAAGTGGAAATCTTATTAGATCACATCATAACTTAAGGGATAGAGGTTATCTTTTCAATCTTCCAGTTTATTCTCTTATCAGCACCCAGGGTTGCTTCAAACACGCGGCCTCAAAGATATGGAACGACCTCCCGCCGCCCGTTCGGCAGGCATTGTCGCTATCGCTACCAACCTTTAGGAAAAAATGTGCCCAGTGGCTACTCATGAGGCAATCGCTGGATGCTGGTGTCCCTCTTTAGGCGTATTTAGCAAAAAAAATATGTAGGTATACTGATTGTTTTCGCCTATCCATAACAATAACAATATTACTTTGTAAATTAAAATTTAGGCATTGTGTTTCACTCAGTTTATGTCTGGCTATGGCAGAATATCAGAGGCAGCTGATTTATTCAACTGTCGCTGAGCCGTAGACCTTTTTGTCTTGTTTTTTTTTTTTTTTTTTTATATAAATGTTTATTCTTGTGTTACAACAGAAAACAACACTTTTATTTTTAATGTCCTTCTGTATTAATATTACCTACTTCTGTTTGTGTACGAATGTAAAAGACTAATAAACGATTTTTAATTTAATTTAATTTAATTTATAACGAGGCTGCCTCACGGACTCTGAGGTCTAGGGGGAGCGTCCCCGTGAGCAAGAGTGCTGAATGGAGTGACACCGTCCGATATGCCTTGCACATTTTCTGTGCGAAGCCCCTCTGGACTCAAGCTGCTTGCGTTCTCCCAATTTTTCTGCCGCTGGGGCCCATGCTGCTGCCGCGTACAATATTACTGGCTCTACCGCCGCGGTGTATATTGTGCGGATGATGTCCGGGCTAAGACCCCAGCTGACGCGGGCCGCTCTAGTTAGCTGCTTGTAGATACCTATGGCCTTTTAGCAGACGCTGGAGACGTGGGCGTTGAAGGTCAGCTTGTTGTCGATGATGAGTCCAAGGATCTTGATTTCCAAGGACGTTCCAATGCCAACCCCTCCCATGTTCAAGCGCGGCGTGTCGAACTTGAGCTTCCTGGTGATCACCATGATATAAGTCTTGTGTAATGCAAATTTCAGCTTGTTTTCGACACCCCACGCCCGGACATGTTCGAGGATAGCATTCGCCTGTCCCTCAATCTCCCGGGCCTCATCACCGTCAAAGAGCAACACCACGTCATCCGCGAATGCTTGACAATAGACCCCGAACCCCCCCGACCCCCTTCTCCTCCATCTGCTTCAGGAGAGGGTCCAGTATCAAATTCCACAGGATTGGTCCTCCAATGGAGCCTTAGACGCAAACTTTTTCCGTGCTCCTTCGGAGCGCAGCTCCCGCAAACCTAACTTCCACCACTCTTTCGTTGAGATAGTCGCCGATGACTCGCCTCAGGTTCACAGGACATTTTGCCTCAGCCAGTCTGGTCTTTATCGCTGGCCACCAAGCGCAGGTTAGGTTTGCTCAGGTTAGGTTTGCTCAGGTTAGGTTTGCTCAGGTTAGGTTTGCTCAGGTTAGGTTAGGTTAGGTTAGGTTTGCTCAGGTTAGGTTAGGTTAGGTTAGGTTTGCTCAGGT